>SMJT01000018.1:2187618-2327307 GCA_004349715.1 Crucihimalaya himalaica
AGAGAGAGATGTTAATAACATTTTAGGGCGCTAGTACATTAATCCTATTGGAGAACTTTGATAGTAGAGTTTTTCACGCTCTAAAGCACAACCAAATTAACCCCGATGTGCTAAACTTTAAGTGACGGACATAATGTGGTTCATGCGTGTGTTATATCGTGTTTGAGGCCGAGGCTGAAGGGTAGCAGTTGTCGTATGTTTGGGACGCGCTGACTGTCTAGTGAGTGACTGTTCAGCCGAGTGGCACTATACTGCCGAGAATATGACAACGCATCAGTCCGAAACATACAGAATCTCGTTTAATCTATAGCGGAATAAGTTCTTGATTTTGTAATACTTAAGTGAACTATAGAAATTAAAAGTGTAAACTTAAAGCAATTATGAAAATAAACTAAAACATGGTATAACTAAAAATATAACAAAATATAAGTGACATAATTCTAACAATTGCAAGTTAAGGTTCAAATGATCAAACAAGAGCAAATTACGATGTTCGGTTTAAAACAATATTACACAAGAACGAATCCTTGGTAAGGTAATCGACTTCGAATGATTCCTAACTTGTTCAAGACATTCAACATTCAACCAAATGCATTCTTTTAGCCTAAGAACACTTCTAAAGATCAATCCACTCCCGTGGTAAAGATCCTTTCAATGTCTATCAATTAAGAAAACTCCCGTTCGTAATTCAAAGACAATGAAATGTTCCATATCTATCTACTAAATACATTAGTTAAAAAGTCTATCGATATCTCATCTTACTTTCTGTCCTTCGGCTCATAGGTATCAAACAGCACTCGATTGCGCTATATCAATTCCAAAGAATTCTACATCTAACTATCCAATGGTTAAACTTCTAAGTATCAAAACTAACTTGATCAAGGCTATTTTAGATAAGACACTAATGAGTAAAGAATACAAGATCTAGCTCCTAAACATCAGGAACAAGTCAAGAACCATCCTAATCTACCATACCCAAGAATTCTTAAAGAGACTACTCACTAACCATAATTTTTACACTAAAACACATAAAAAGTCTAGAACTAAAACATGCTTACAAGATGAAAACAAGATGATTCAAGCTAAGAAAACAAACACAAACATGAAAATCAGAATTTTATCAAGAACATAAAAAAAGTCAACTCAACAATATTAACTCAAATCCAAAAATAAAACCATAGAAATGAAGCTAAAGATAAAACTAAGCAAATATTTAGAAGAAAAATCCAAAACAAATACATTAAACTCAAAGATCTATACAAGTTTTTTAGTTAGAACTCAAGAAGAAGAGAAAAGAAACATGCCAGCTCTCCCTTCTGATATTAGGAAAAGTTAGTATTTACGTCTAGGGTGGACGAACCGGTTCAACCGCGGAACAAACCGGGTACAGACCCGACAAAGTTGGGTTGTGTCTGCTCGGCAACGGTCAGACGGTGCCGGTAGGAATGGCCGCTGTGAAGATCGGCCACGGTGACTTCCCGCTGGATGTGGCCGCTGGAAGGTGTTGGCTGTTTCCGAAGTTTCAGAGAGTCGAATTCAAACGCGGCCAGAGGAGATCGGTTGGCATGGCCGCTGGTGAGGATCGGCATAAACTCTTTGAACCACGTAATCTCAAATGCTCTGAAATCACTTCCATTGGAAGGCTAACTCAATTTCCTATGACTTTCATGAAGAGCTCATAAGCTAAATCCAAAAGGAAAGGCATTCGTATGACTTGATCTTTCAAGCATGTTGGATTGACTCTGCATTTGACATTTCCTAGCTTTGGTCCCAAAATTTGCATCCTTTATTTTCCTTCCATTTCTATGCATATCCTTTGACCCAATCCACTCCTAAACACCTGAATAAACACAAAAAGAACAAAAAAGACACAAAAACAACCTAGGACATCTAAAATGCAAGACAACATTGAATGGGACTTTAATGCATAAAACATCCAAAAATTATACAAAGTGGGATTTAAACATATGAAAAGTAGGCTTTAAAACATGTAAAATATACACTTATCAAACTTACACCGAAATTACTCGCAACACTTAAAACAAGGATATTTTCTCAATGAATTTAAACGAGGATATTAGACCTAATGCTAAGTCTTATTGCCAACTCATATTTATTGGACGGAGTGATTGTGGGACAAACTTATAACAGATTCACATGTTATTTTGCGGAGTGGAATGACTTTAATTTTTTGTCCCTTAGTAAGACATAACAATTCTCCTACGTAAACTGGACAGATATTTTACGAGGTTATTGTACAATGTTGACCAGATCCTAAAAGCCAAAAGATAAAGACCACTAACAGTTTATATGGTGGAAAATGGTCCCATGCGTTAATCTTGAAACTCTTACCGCAATGGTTTTTTCCTAATATTTCTATATATATATATATATATATATATATATATATATGTATATGTGTGTGTATGGAACTTAGTTGTATAGGCAACTTAGTTTGTGGAATCATAAGTGATAAATTTAGTGAGAAAACCATTTCTACCAGAAATATTTTTAGCATAGAGATTGGGGAGTGAAAGCCACCGTCCGCTGCTGATTTTCCAGCAAAACATCTGGGAAGATCCCTTAACCTCTTCTCAAAGTCTGACCTCGTACGTATATCTTTTTCATATTAATCATGTCATGCATTATTTAATATTAGTAAGCCTACTATGATTTGATTAACTCATGTATACTCGATTGTTCCATTGCCATAAGGGAACTGAAACGTTTAAAGAGAAAGCATACTATGGTAAAGGAGGTTGTAAAGTAACATACACAAGGAATAGGATAACAGAGCGTACTTGTGGTCACTTGGAGCATATTTCGAGCCTCAATATCTTCAAGCACGAGTTATAGCAGCTATTGCACTAATCTTATTCACAACGCTTGATGATATGTATGATGCATAAGAAACTCACAGATGCAACTGAAAACTCACATATACATAATAATATATATATATATATATATATATATAATATGTGTATTATAAATTTTGAATTTTTCGATGGTTTTCAATAGTTATCTTATCTCCTTCAATTTAACCTCGGTTTATAAGTTGAAAATGGTATCATCACCATCTAAGTTAGTTTTGTCTTGGTAATTAAACGGTTTCCACCATAAAATTGATTTAACCCCATATTAGAATATTTAGTGTATTGATATTAATCAATACACTAAAAGTCCTAAAGTCTTTCCATAGGTTGACACATCAGCTTTTTTAAGGCTTTCTGCATCTGACACCTCAGCAACAAAACAGTAACCAATCACAATATTTCAAATAATACACATAAGCTAAACTTATTGTGATGGGCTACATATTTTAAAAATATGGGCCTATTTTATAAAATGCAAAACTATTTACAAGTAATATTTAAGGTTTTATGGCCTTTATAGTTAGTTTTTTTTATTTCAAACTAAACTAAAAACAAAATTGATCCTAAAATTGGGCTTTATAGTTAGTCTTTTTAATTTCAAACTTCAACTAAAGCAAAATTGATATTATTATAAATTATTTTATGCGCTTTTAAACTTTAAATTAAAATCGGAAAAAATCTCTTACAACCAATGATTACTTAACTTTTTACATTTTCAATTAGAAAATAACCTCTAATCTTATTTAGTCAAATACAAAACCTCTTATATCATTTAATAATTTGAATAAAAACAATCTTTCTTACAACAAAATCGACGAAGTAAAATTTATTATAGATGGATTTTATTTTACATATTCTTGATAAAAATAAAATCTTTAAATCTTCTATCTTCTATTTAAAAAGAATCATTGCAAGTTTATTTTCTGTGTTTAACATATTATTTCGAGAGTATGTCTAAGTAATTTTAACTACAAAAACAGTATACTGAAATGCAATAAAACAAAAAACAAAAAAAGATAAATAATTTAATGTTTATAATTAAATTCATGAATTATTTATTTTTCTATATTTTTATGATAAGTAAGTAAAATTGAGATTTAATTTGTTAAAAAATATTTTCTCCACATCGATTATATGTGAATTTTTTCTAAAATTCTATGTTATATATAATAAGCTTTTAGGTGAAATAATTTATACCAACATAGTATATAAAAAATAATTTGGCTTAAGAGTACGCAAAACTTTCTAATTTTTGTGTGCAATAACATAACATTGACTAATAAAAAATCAAATTAATTATCCATATACAAAACGTATCAACATATAAGGTACACATCAATGACATTAAAAATTTCAAAAAAATGTCTCTCTCTACTTTCTTCTGGTTTGAGTCTCTTAAACTCTCTAATTTGGTTTGATTGAAAGTGCAATACATTGGTCGACGTGTCGTAAAATATGAGACAGCCAAGTCCAAATAAAAGATGGGAATTATGGGATTGGATAACATAAATATACACTAAAATTGAAAAACAGTATCATTCTCTATTAAACATCTATTAATTATTTTTTCCAAAAAATTAAGGTTTAAATTCATAATTAGTTTCCAAAAGAAAGGTTAATTGAATAATTATAATAATATTTGGAATAAACTATTTAAAATATTACTAAAAATGACAATAAAATTTAGTTAATATAAATATCTAAATTAAAAATACTATCCCAAAATCAAAGATAATGAAACAAAAATTTTACTCTAAAACTATACTCGTATAAGTATACAAAGATATACAAGACAAACTAACCATTACTATTATTAATTATGATTTATGTTTGACTAAAAAAGATTTCCCAAAATATCCTGCAGCATAGCGCGAATATTTTCCTAGAGAACAAGAGAGGTAAAATCATGGGAAAATGATTTCAAAGAGGCAACTACCGGATATATCAATTTCAGAGATGTTTTGATTAATAAGTTTAAAAATTTATGGTGTATTTTCTTTTTTTGTTTATTTTTTTGTCTAAAATATTTTTTTTATAAAAATATATATATTTAATTAGTAAATACAAACACAACGCCACCTGCGTTAAAACCATCTATCTTATAAGTCAAAACCATCGGAAAATTCAAAATTTATAATACACATATTATATATATATTATGTATTACACATGCGTTACTTTTCAATTGCATCTGTGAGTTTCTTATGCATCATACATATCATCAAGCGCTGTGAATAAGATTAGTGCAATAGCTGATATAACTCGTGCTTGAGAATATTGAGGCTCGAAATATGCAAGTGACCACAAGTACGCCTCTGTTATCCTATGCCTTGTGTATGTTACTTTAGATTCAATCTCCATTTCATGGTGCCACCTAAAATGTTATAAAAGAAGTTTAACAATCCATGAAAAACAATTATGTTTATATGCGTTAAGTGGCCATGATAGTTACCTTACTACGCAAGAAAGCTCTTCACGGTGTAATATTTGCAGCAAATTAAAATCTCTCTTTGCAAACTCAAGAATTGTTGGGTCACACGACTCTTCTTCCTCGTAGTATGAGAATATTGTCTCGTTTCTATCCTTGAGATGCCTTTGTGGTACGGATGTTTTAGGGCATTCTTGATGCGAATTGCGAGATGGGGGCTAATTCGAGATGAAATATCTTTTAAATGAGGGCGTGAGAAAGCTAAAGCTTCGTCAATAATGTCTTCTCCGTGCATGCTCCATTGTGCAGCTTCATACAAACTTAATATACCGTTTGCATCGGCCACCAAATGTCCTTTGAACTTCCCAGTTTCGTCCATGAACTTCTCAAACACATCTTGAGGTGTATAAATTAAAATTTTGGGTTACATGAAAACCATGCAAAGTGTGTAATGTTGGTCATTCATATATTCTATTTAAATTATATTTACCAGCAGAAAGTTTAAAGCCGAATTGCCTGAAAACTTGGAAAAGTACTAATTCCAACCGTGTACAAATCGCATATATATATATGTCTTGTCTTATCGTGTGAATAAAGTCAACACAATCAATCACTTATCCAATTGCACTACGATATCTCTCTCAAAGTGATAGGAGACACCAAGGCGGCATAGAGCATCGATGAATTTGATGTTCTCTATCGGATTCGCTTTCGAAGACATAAATGATTCCTTCACAACCTCCTTAAACATAGTATGCTTCTCTTTAAACGTTTCAGTTCCCTATACGGCAATGGAACAATCGAGTATACATGAGTTAATCAAATCATAGTAGGCTACTAATATTAAATACTGCATGACATGATTAATATGAAAGGATATACGTACGAGGTCAGACTTTGAGAAAGAGGTTAAGGGATCTTCCCAGATGTTTGCTGGAAAATCAGCTAGCGGACAGTGGCTTTCACTCCCCAAGTCTCCATGCTAAAAACAAATCTGGTAGAAATGGTTTTCTCACTAAATTTACTTACTTATGATTCCACAAACTAAGTTGCCTATACAACTAAGTTCCATACACACACATATACATATATATATATATATATATATATATATATATATAGAAATATTAGGAAAAAACCATTGCGGTAAGAGTTTCAAGATTAACGCATGGGACCATTTTCCACCATATAAACTGATTAGTGGTCTTTATCTTTTGGCTTTTAGGATCTGGTCAACATTGTACAATAACCTCGTAAAATATCTGTCCAGTTTACGTAGGAGAATTGTTATGTCTTACTAAGGGACAAAAAGTTAAAGTCATTCCACTCCGAAAAGTAACATGTGAATCTGTTATAAGTTTGTCCCACAATCACTCCGTCCAATAAATATGAGTTGGCAATAAGACTTAGCATTAGGTCTAATATCCTCGTTTAAATTCATTGAGAAAATATCCTTGTTTTAAGTGTTGCGAGTAATTTCGGTGTAAGTTTGATAAGTGTATATTTTACATGTTTTAAAGCCTACTTTTCATATGTTTAAATCCCACTTTGTATAATTTTTGGGATGTTTTCATGCATTAAAGTCCCATTCAATGTTGTCTTGCATTTTAGATGTCCTAGGTTGTTTTGTGTCTTCTTTTTGTTCTTTTTGTGTTTATTCAGGTGTTTAGGAGTGGATTGGGTCAAAGGATATGCATAGAAATGGAAGGAAAATAAAGGATGCAAATTTTGGACCAAAGCTAGGAAATGTCAAATGCAGAGTCAATCCAACATGCTTGAAAGATCAAGTCATACGAATGCCTTTCCTTTGGATTTAGCTTATGAGCTCTTCATGAAAGTCATAGGAAATTGAGTTAGCTTTCCAATGGAAGTGATTTCAGAGCATTTGGATACGTGGTTCAAGAGTTATGGCCGATCCTCACCAGCGGCCATGCCAACCGATCTCCTCTGGCCGGTTTGAATTCGACGTCTGAAACTTCGGAAACAGCCAACACCTTCCAGCGGCCACATCCAGCGGGATCACGTGGCCGATCTTCACCAGCGGCCATTCCTACCGGGCACGTCTGACCGTTGCCGAGCAGACACAACCCAACTTTGTCGGGTCTGTACCCGGTTTGTTCCGGGTTGAACCGGTTCGTCCACCCTAGACGTAAATACTAACTTTTCCTAATTATCAGAAGGGAGAGCTGGGCATGTTTCTTTTCTCTTCTTCTTGAGTTCTAAACTAAAAACTTGTATAGATCTTTGAGTTTAATGTATTTGTTTTGGATTTTCTTCTAAATTATGCTTAGTTTAATCTTTAGCTTCATTTCTATGGTTTTATTTTTGGATTTGAGTTAATATTGTTGAGTTGACTTTTTTTTATGTTCTTGATAAAATTCTGGATTTTCATGTTTGTGTTGTTTTTCTTAGCTTGAATCATCTTGTTTTCATCTTGTAAGCATGTTTAGTTCTAGACTTTTTATGTGTTTAAGTGTAAAAATTATGGTTAGTGAGTAGTCTTTTAAGAATTCTTGGGTATGGTAGATTAGGATGGTTCTTGACTTGTTCCTGATGTTTAGGAGCTAGATCCTTTGTATTCTTTACTCATTGAGTGTTCTTAATGCTAAAATAGCCTTGATCAAGTTAGTTTTGATACTTAGAAGTTTTAACCATTGGGAAATGTTGTTAGAATTTTGGAATGAATTCAATGAGTGCTTTTCATACCTTAGCCAATGGGAATTGATGTTTAAGATGAATTGTGGCTATTTAGACTTGAGTTTAATGCTTCATTGTCTTTGAATTACGAACGGGAGTTCTTGTTAATTGATAGACATTGAAAGGGATCTTTACCACGGGAGTGGATTGATCTTTAGAAGTGTTCTTAGGCTAAAAGAATGCATTTGGTTGAATGTTTGAATGTCTTGAACAAGTTAGGAATCATTCGAAGTCGATTACCTTACCCAAGGATTCGTTTGTGTATTATTGTTTTAAACCGAACATCGTAATTTGCTCTTGTTTGATCATTTGAACCTTAACTTGCATTGTTAGAATTATGTCACTTATATTTTGTTATATTTTTAGTTATACCATGTTTTAGTTTATTTTCATAATTGCTTTTAAGTTTACATCTTTAATTTCTATTAGTTCACTTAAGTATTACAAAATCAAGAACTTATTCCGCTTAGATTAAACGAGATTCTGTAGTTTCGGTGTGTTATTCTTGTTTCCCTGTGGATCGATACCCTAAGTGCTATAACGATACACCATTATTGTGGTGTTAGCACATCGGGTTAATTGGTGTGCTAGAGCGTGAAAAACTCTACTATCAAAGTTCTCTCAATAGGATTATATGTCTAGGCCCTAAAATGATTAACGTTAATTATGGATTTTCTTATAAATACTTTTGTTTACCCTAAATCCCTAATCAATGTTGTAATATGAAACTATGTATTACATTTCCAGTAATAAATTCAATTATGATGAAGAAATTCTCGTCTTTCATCAACACTCTCCAAGTTGGCATCCATGGATTATCTTTCCACATCTCTTTAGACATCTCAACGTCGAAGGAAATAGTCATTCCTGTCAACTTGTTCCGATATATTCAATTCTCTGACAACATTCCTTGACTGATGATGTCAACCTTGACTAAGCATCGTTTCATGATTCCTCCTTATTTACTTCTTGTATTCTCAGTTTAAATTTTACTCTTACATTCCACTAGTATTCTCATGATGTCTTTGTAAAAAGGGCACAAAGATGGAAATACAAAGGGAAAAAAAAACATTCGGTCTCTTTTTGCATGTGAACGTAGCCAACAACCCCATTGGTGAACCACATTGATATGTTCCTAATTTAGAGCATCGTTAATGGAAGAGTTCTTAAGTAATATATAAATATTTAAATGATTTTCCACACCTTATCTCTCTCTCTTCTTCTTTAACCTCGACAACTTCACTCTCTATCTTCTTCCTGACGTGACTTCTCTCTCTCTCTCTCATCAATGGCGACCACAAACTCTCTTCACCACCACCACCACTCATCTTCTTACACACACCACCGCCACGGTCTTCACTGCCAATCTCACTTTGGTCCTACTTCTCTCTCCCTCAAACAACCCACTTCCGCCGCAACATTCTCACTTATCTGCTTTGCTTCTTCCTCCTCCTCCTCGGCTGTCTCCGCCATTTCTACCACAAACGCCTCCGCTACAACCATCCCAACCAAATTCGACGTTTTGGAGAACCACCTTGTCAATCAAAATTTCCGACAAGCTGATGAGGAGACTCAGAGATTACTCATTCAGATAGCAGGAGATGCCGCCGTGAAACGTGGCTACGTTTTCTTCTCTGAAAGAGAAGGACTAGACTGAAAAAAAAAAACAAACCTGCCTTTCCTTATGACACGTGGTCGTAAGGATCGTTTCTTAAAATTTGATTTTAAGAAACGGTTCTTCTTAATTTGTTTTTATTTGATTTAATTTAATCAAGTTTTTGATTAAGAAGAAACGGCGATAATGATGCTCTTAGGCATTTAGACATGTTCTCAATTCTGTGCCAACCTCCACAACCTTTGATTTAAGAAAAGACATATATATATCTTATATAATAAAGTAGAGTTTTCAAAGTTATAAAAAATCGCTTGAATTGAGTTTTCAAAGTTATAAAGTAGAGTTTTACAGTGGCTAACCATTATTAAAATCAAAATGAAAGATAATTTAAATGCTTGAATTGATGTCTTTATATTTACTTTTAATAAGATTAATATCAATACACTAAATATTCTAATATGGGGTTAAATCAATTTTATGGTGGAAGACCGTTTAATTACCAAAGACAAAACTAACTAAGATGGTGATGATACCATTTTCAACTTATAAACCGAGGTTCACGAGACGAGTAATATGGTGTACCTCTAATTCCTGCTCCAACTCGATGACCATCTTGAGGTTCTTCATGAAAATCTACAGAAGAAAGATAGTGACTATTGAAAACCATAAGAAAACACTACACAAACAGTGAAACACATAAATGGAAACGACAACAAAGATGAAACCAAACATTTCCGATAATATATTAGTATACTTACTTAAGAGAGTTAAACAATCGAAATCATCGTAGGCACTATCTAGATGGTTCAACGTGATCAAAAAAAAATTTCTTCTAGTTGAATTTCCAACCATTCCATCAATGTTAAATTTCTGAGATTTTGGGTGAATCAATTGTAATGCAACGCAAAGAATCTTCCCTCAAACAACCAGGAGTTTGTGTAAACCAGTTGTCATGTTCCAATAAAACCACATAAATCAATCCGCCAACCCACAACCCTTTCTAATATTGTTTCTCTACTCCAGTCAGCAATCGGAATCTCAAGTTGCTTCTTCCACTATTTGCCTAACACCCCATTATGAATCCACATTCTAACAACTCTATTTCCACTAAAGGAATCTGCTAATGCAATTTCACCATTATAATCATATATTTATGTCTTGTGATCAAACATAAACTTGTCCTTAATTTCTGATGGTATATCAATAGGGTGAAACTCCTTTGACCTCATATAAAATCTCATTAAAATCAAATCCATCGGAAGAAATGATTTCGCTCCAAAGTACATGTTATTTAATCTTCCTTTTTTTGCAAGTTGAAGATAAACTTGCAAAAACATGTTATTTAGAGGATTTTTTTTCAGAAAGTCTTACGTCTTAAAACTGATATGGTCTTATTTAATTAGAATTAAAATTACAACAAATGTAAAAGAAAATTATAGACTCACATGGATT
Organism: Crucihimalaya himalaica; assembly: GCA_004349715.1. Taxonomy (NCBI): domain Eukaryota; kingdom Viridiplantae; phylum Streptophyta; class Magnoliopsida; order Brassicales; family Brassicaceae; genus Crucihimalaya; species Crucihimalaya himalaica. The sequence goes on from SMJT01000018.1 coordinate 2,198,687, forward strand.
ACAATATTATACTGACGCCCAACAACAACACAACCTGGCAACCAGCTTCATCTCAAAATCAAAAGACCACACAGACAAGAAAACAATATCAACTACACAATTCCGTTCTCCAACGATCAAATACACATTTAAGATATATAACCAATTTTAATCTTACCTTCCATAACATCTACTAAGCAACATCAAGTGCTTTAATCAATAATTCGACAGATTCTATACAAGCAATTGTTCTATCAGTTCGAGCACACACCCCAAATGACTCAACATTTTCTTTGAAATCGAAGATAACAATCTAAATGCGTCAACAAGATTTGATGTCAAAGTGGTAATTCAAGACCTAGAGATTATGCAAACGCAAGACACAGATGAAAAAGACAGTCAAATGCTCAATCTAACATGTATAGATGATCTACGGGGGATTAAAAACATTATCAGTATATTTTGCAATCACAAGTTTCACCATGAATGTATTATAAATTGGTTACATCACAAAACAACATACCCTAATTGTAGAACAAAACTAGTGTAAGTTTTTATTTATTTTATTATTCAATAAGCCGAACATGATTAATAAAATTCTTTTTGCATGATGATGTAGTTTCAGTTATTCGATATTTTTAATTGTTAAAAGTTTAGTGAAGCTTTGATATTTTAAAATCAAATCAATGAATAAAAAATGTACTTTCCATATTTCCCACTAACAAACATTAAACAACTAAAAAGTATACTCTAAAATAAAAGAAATAAACTAAAAAATAACAACTAATAAGACTAGTTACAATGAGGCTGATGAATGAAAATAATAAACAGTTGAATTCTTGCAATGGTGGGTGTTGAAGGTGAGGTGGAATAATTGGAGTTGAAGAAGAAGATTGTGGCACTTGTTGTTATGTTACTGGATGCTGAGATTTCTGATTTTTTTCTCCTAAACTATTCGAGCTCAATTATTTTCTAATTACTTAAAATTTAATTTATATCAAAATTCATCATATTTTTTTCTCTATAAATAGATACTTGTTTCATTTGATTGGGACACAGAAAAGAAAACTATCTATTTTCTCAAATCGATCCTAACAATAACTCTTTTAACACCTAAAACTCTTTTAGTTACCCTTTTAACAACCCAAATCCCAACAATTATCAATTTTAAAATCAATCATCCAACCAACACCAAAATATACCAAATTTCAAAATCAATTGATAATTGTTATTAATATATAATTACAAAAATACAGATATATTTATATATATAATAAAATTGATGGTGTAGGGTGGAAGCGGAAGTAGGGAACGGTGATTTAAAAAAAAATATTGTTTAAAAAAATTAAACTAATTTTTTTGAAATTAAAACATAGTTTAAAGCTAAGAAAACATTGAGCATATAACTCAGAAGAAGTCAACAATTCATTTATGATACGTATTTATGTTATGACTTTTATTCAATAATTATTATTTTTCATCATTGCTAAATCAACATGATAATTTAGATTAAAAACAATAAAGTAGAAAAATTTTGAATAGAAAGGAAAACTATTTTAAAGAATTACCGTCAATGAAGATGATTGAGAAACTTGAGTGAGAAATTATTAGACTTAAGTCTCATATTATCGAGATTTGTGAAAAAAAATTAATATTATATTTTAATTTTACAAAACAAAACTGAAAGTAGATTTGCATTTTGACTTAAACAACAAAGTCGTCCGCTTAACTATCTTTATTGATAAGCTTTTTTAAAACGAAATTAGTTTGATTTTTTCCAAATCTGATGGAACCTTTCTCGGCATCATTAGTGTTATAATTCTTTATTTTAAAGTGGAATAATACTTAGTGGTTCGAAGGCGGTTACAAATTTTAAAAGAAACCACTTTAATTATTTTGATTGGTGGTGACTCACCTAGGAGAGTACTCAGCTCCCCTAAAAGCGCAATGCCAATCACGCTTTATATGTATATACATAACACACACAGGACCGGCACTTGGACCGGAACCATGGACTTAGGCCCGGTCGTTTTCTAATTTATTTTTGATCTGAAATCTGAATAAGGCTAATATAGAGAAAACTTGGCCGACGGTTTAGTAGTATTTGAATTGATGTCGGAGGTGGTGGAGGTTGGCTGGAGAAAAAGGTGAAGAAGAAAGGTAAACAAGACAAGCCGATGCCATGGGACGATGACCCTAACATCGACCGTTGGACAATTGATAAGTTTGATCTGGCATGGAACTCAACGGGTATGCTCGAAGTCAGCTTCTTTCTCCACACTATTTCCTCAATACAGAAAGAAGTATCTTCAGGAGTGTTGGCCCAGAGTCAAATTCACCCTCAAGGAGTACGGTGTCGCCTGTAAGATTGACCTTCTTGAAGGTTCTACGACTGTTTCGACGACGAGGAAGACAAGAGATCCCTACGTCATTATCAAAGCTAGGGATTTGATTAAGCTTCTTTTGAGAAATGTCCCTGCTCCTCAGGTATATGTATATGTTTATGGAAACTTCACTCTCCTATGTGTTTCTTCTTTGTAGTAGGAAGTTATGCTACTTACAGGCAATTAAGATTCTGTTGGACCTTCAGTTTGTGACAAGTGGCTCCGGCCAACTTTCCGGCGACTTTTCTGGTAATGTCCGCCACCTGGAATGACCGGGTCTTGGAGTCTTTGGATTCCTTATAATGAGCACTATAAGATAGTCTAGTTACATGTAAAAATTGAAGTAATGTTGAATGTGAAATTGAGGTCCAAAGTGGTTAGGTGGGAAAGCTTATAATAACTTTTAAAATCGATAAACGGTTCTGCGAACGCTCTCTACTGATTCTGTACAATGTCTTCTTTAAACGATATATACAACACATAAGATTTGGAAGCTATTTACTCGAAAGCCTCTTGGCAGTTTCACAAAATAACTCCATATTTGATTATCCATATATTAAATCTCACTCACTCACTCACTCACTCACTCACTCACTCACTCACTCACTCACTCACTCACTCACTCACTCACTCACTCACTCACTCACTCACTCATCACTTCACTCACTCTCTCACTCATCACTCACTCACTCACTCACTCACTCACTTCTACTCACTCACTCACTCCATCACTCACTCACTCACTCACTCACTCACTCACTTCACTCACTCACCTCACTCACTTCACTCACTCTCACTCACTCACTCACTCACTCACTTCACTCACTCACTCACTCACTACACTCACTCACTCACTCACTCACTCACTCACTACTCAACTCACGTCACTCACTCACTCACTCACTCACTCACTCACTCACTCACTCACTCCACTCACTCTCACTCACTCACTCAACTCACTCACTCATCACTCACACTCACTCACTCAACTCACTCACTCACTCACCACTCACTCACTCACTTCACTCACTCACTCACTCACTCACTCACTCACTCACTACTCACTCACTCACTCACTCACTCACTCACTCACTCAACTCACTCACTCACGTCACTCACTCACTCTCACTCACTCTCACTCACTCACTCACTCACTCACTCACATCACTCACTCACTCACTCACTCACTCACTCACTCACTCACTCACTCACTCACTCACTCACTCACTCACTCACTCTCACTCACTCACTCACTCACTCACTCACTCACTCACTCACTCACTCACTCACTCACTCACCTCACTCACTCACTCACTCACTCACTCACTCACTCACTCACTCACTCACTCACCACTTCACTCACTCACTTCACTCCACTCACTCACTCACTCACTCACTCACTCACTACTCACTTCACTCACTCACTCACTCACTCACTCACTCACTCACTCACTACCACTCACTCACCTCACTCACTCACTCCTCACTCACTCACTCACTCTCACTCACTCACTCACTCACTCACTCACTCACTCACTCACTCACTCACTCACTCACTCACTCCACTCACTCACTCACTCACTTCACTCACTCACTCACTTCACTCACTCACTCACTCACTCACTCACTCACTCACTCCACTCACTCACTCACTCACTCAACTCACTCACTCACTCACTCACTTCACTACTCACTCACTCAACTCACTCACTCACTCACTCACTCACTCACTCACTCACTCACTCACTCACTCACTCACTACTACTCACTCCACTCACTCCACTCACTCACTCACTCACTCACTCACTCACTCACTCACTCACTCACTCACTCACTCACTCACTCACTCACTCACTCACTCACTCACTCACTCACTCACTCACTCACTCACTCACTCACTCACTCACTCACTCACTCACTCACTCACTCACTCACTCACTCACTCACTCACTCACTCACTCACTCACTCACTCACTCACTCACTCACTCACTCACTCACTCACTCACTCACTCACTCACTCACTCACTCACTCACTCACTCACTCACTCACTCACTCACTCACTCACTCACTCACACTCACTCACTCACTCACTCACTCACTCACTCACTCACTCACTCACTCACTCACTCACTCACTCACTCACTCACTCACTCACTCACTCACTCACTCACTCACTCACTCACTCACTCACTCACTCACTCACTCACTCACTACTCACTCACTCACTCACTCACTCACTCACTCACTCACTCACTCACTCACTCACTCACTCACTCACTCACTCACTCACTCACTCACTCACTCACTCACTCACTCACTACTCACTCACTCACTCACTCACTCACTCACTCACTCACTTCACTCACTCACTCACTCACTCTCACTCACTCACTCACTCTCACTCACTCTCACTCCACTCACTCAACTCACTCACTCACTCACTCACTCACTCACTCACTCACTCACTCACTCACTCAACTCACTCACTCACTCACTCACTCACTCACTCACTCACTCACTCACTCACTCACATCAACTCACTCACTCACTCACTCACTCACTCACTCACTCACTCACTCACTCACTCACTCACTCACTCACTCACTCACTCACTCACTCACTCACTCACTCACTCACTCACTCACTCACTCACTCACTCACTCACTCACTCACTCACTCACTCACTCACTCACTCACTCACTCACTCACTCACTCACTCACTCACTCACTCACTCACTACTCACTCACTCACTCACTCACTCACTCACTCACTCACTCACTCACTCTCACTCACTCACTCACTCAACTCACCACTCACTCACTCACTCCACTCACATTCACTCACTCATCTCACTCACTCACTCACTCTCTCTCTCTCTCTCTCTCTCTCTCTCTCTCTCTCTCTCTCTCTCTCTCTCTCTGAATCTGAAACGAAGAAAACTTGATCTCTATTAAGAAGATAGATCAAACCCAGAATGTAAACAAAACGAGATTATCAACTTTTGGCATAGTCCGAGACCTTTAGACCATGGCCATGGCTTCCCGATGAACCCATCAGAGTTTCTCCACCCCCTGGGTGTTTTGTAGTAGACAAAACCTGCAAGCACGAATAAAAATGCTCTCGGGCACCACTATCGAGGCAACAATTTTGGCATGGTTTTCCAACGCCGATAGAGTTGAAGCTCGCCAGCGTCGGGTCGCTCCTCCTCTTCTTTGCTTCTCAGTCTCTCCTTGGTTCTTTGCAGGGAAAGAACAATATGGTATGTCTCGACAAATCTTCTTACGCTACTCCATCTGCCCACAGATGTGGCTCCAAAGGCGAATATCTCTCTGCGAGTCTTGATGCTCGCAAGTATCCTCAGATCCGACGAATTTAGATCTATCTTGAGTTTAGTCTGAAGACTGTTTACAGCTCAAGTCCGCTCAACTCCAATCCAAGCCATCTCTTTCTTTGGCTCGGTCAAAGACGATATGCAAAAATTTTAACCCTCCATAAATGGTTGTGGTCTTGTTCAACCTTCCAGATCTCCTCCCCCAAGTCACTTTTCCGGATCTGGCAGGCTCTCTAAGGAAGCTTTTTTTTGCTTGTGCCGCGATGGTGAAGATTCGTGATATGATGAGGGATTGTTTCGGCACCGTCACCCTTCCTCTAGCTACCGGTGGGCAAGAGAGACATTCAAGTGTGTTAAGAGAAACACTCGGTGGTCAAGAAAGACACTCGATCTGCGTTGCCGTCGAGTTCACCATCGATCCCGGCTTCAGCCGCCGCAGGGCTCTGAGATTCGATCTAGGTTAGACTTTCCATCTTGGGTTGCTAAATGAAACGTGTGGCTCAAAATGGGCCTTTCTTGGCCCAACAAGCTTGGTGGAATCAAAGCAATTTCAGCCCAGCTGGACGAGAGACATAAACGTTTGGCCCAATATGTTTTATTTTTGAGCTTGGCTCAGCAAGTTTCTTAGGCATAAAGCTTGTATTTTTGCCTAAAGGTCATTTATTCTTTAAGAATTGTTTTAATTTCCTCTTTCAAAGAGAGTCATTTTACAAAAACTTCCTCCTTCATGGAGAGATCGTTCAAGTCGTTAAATTCGCCATTAGTTCACAAACTCCTTATTACATTGATGGATGCTTTTGAAGATGATTCCCAATTAGATTTGTTCATGGAATTTTCTTTGTATCCTTCTTCCTCCATTTTGGAGAATTTGTTATTAACTCCTTTCTCCATTATGAAGCGCCTTAATTGTGGTATTTTCACCGACAAAGGATGTTTAGTGGCATTCCTCCCCACGGCTGCCTTGTGTGGGATGACATCAGTCGACGTGTTGTGCTCTTGGTCCCTGTTTCCCTTCACCCCTCGTCACAAGACATGGTTCTCAAGTTGCCTCCTAGCTCTTTTCTACCTCAAAGTCTTTCTCCAGAAGTTACAGTCATCGTAGTATACTTTTCCTTGTCGAACCCCTACTAGCTTTGTGATGTTTGGCTTGGCTCTTTCACGAGAGTTTTCTCTTGCCCGAGACCACCCTTTTTAGGGACCGATCACTCCGGTACTCATGGCGCAAGTACGGAATCCAAAACCAACTTGGACGATTGACTTCCTTGAGTGGTAAGCTACCCCCCTCGGCGTTTTACGCTTCTTCTAAGGCCTTTAGTACCTTAGACCTATCTGCTAGCTTATGTTATGCTTTTAGCTTTTTACTTTTCCGGGATGTTCTATACCCGTTGTTATTTTCAGTTCTCTCTGTAACTTCTTCGATTTCCAGCGGACTCACCCTAGTGGAGAGTCACTCATTTTGGAAATCTAATTAATGAATTAAGTTGACAAAAAAACCAAAAAAAAAACTAATCTAACAAAGTAATTGTGCTAATTAATTTATCGAATTTACTCTGAAAATTAATTTATATTAATTTTGCAAATTATTTGAATTAATTTATATTAATTTTGCAAATTAAATTAACTAACTAATTGAGCAAATTAATAATTATTCCAATTATTAATTTTATTTTTTTCTGTACAGAAAATGTTTAGTGGTGCTGAAATCAATGTAGCTTAGACTAATGTGGTTAACGGAAATGGTCAGCCGACAACCAAAACCGGGAATGGGCAGCCACTTGTTCTTCCAAAACCAGTCGAGGTCCAAATCTAATACGTGCCGACCTCCGTGGTGTTGTCTGAGATGCTTAACGCGAAAAACTTTGACTCGTGGCAGCAAAATATACACTTTTTCCTATACACATTGAACTTCCAAAAATACCTCACAGAGGACAAGCCTTTTCTAGCTGCTGACAACACTGATCCACATATGGTGGCAAGCGTTAAAGCGTAGGTCCACGCGTATTTCATGTGCAAAGGATACATTGAAAGCCGCTTGGAGGAACCATTGTTTAAGGTTTACTGCAACGCTCCAACTTCCAAGGCTCTATGACAAGCTCTGGTGAAAAGATATTGAGCGTACAATGCAAGCGCGGGAAAAGCAGCCACAAGGAAGTTTCTTAGGTACCAAATGGTTGACTCAAGGCCCATCATGAAGCGGGTACATAAGTTACAAATGATCGTGCAAGAGATAATAGATAAAGGAATGAAGCTCTGTGACACCTGCTATGTGAATGCCTTCATCGATAAGCTACCCCCAGTTGAAATGATATCCAATCCTATCTCGAGTTCAAGCAAAAGCCTATCAATTTTCTCAACTTGATTGCCAGGCTGCAATACCAGACAACTAAGCGCGAAAAGAGATCGGAGATCGCCATTGATCACAAACGAATGTTGTTGAGTACGAGAGGAAGGGGAAAGCCAAGGATGTGTACAACAACTTTGCCTTCCACGGCCGTGCGAAACAAGGTGGAACCTCAACCCTCCATCACCATCAAGAAGCAAGGTGAAGTGAAGAAATTCGCTGGAAAATCCTATTATTGTGGCACGCTTGGTCACAAATCAGAGGATTGACGCAATAAGGCTATGAGTAGCAAAAGTCAGGCCCATTTGACCAAAGACGACATGTGTTCAGTGGTCACTGAAGCAAATGTGGTCATGAATGACGAAAACGCGATGGAGTCGTGGTATGACACAGGTGCTACTTGGTATGAGACATGTGGTACTACTCACATCTGCATTGACAGAGACACATTCATCACTTATAAGAATTGCAAGTCCAAAAACAGTTTGAAGATGGGAAATGTGTCTCGCTCCAAGATTGAAGGCATCGACAAAGTGGTCATGAAGATGACCTATGGGATGGTTGTCATTCTTTTGAACGTGAAGCATGTTCCAGAAATGAGGAAGAACTTGATCTCCATGACTCTTCTGAATAAGCATGGGTTTTCAACCAACTTTGAGGCTGACAAGTTGGTACTTAGGAAAAATGGGGTGTTTATTGGTAGGGGATTTGCTAAGGGAGGACTTATCAAAATGTGTGTTCAACATTTTGTCAAGGAAAATGACGTAACTTCGAGCTCTAATGCTTCTATCAATAAAAATCTAGTTGCTTATTTGGTTGAGCCATTTAATATTTGGCATGAACGTTTAGGACATGTGAATTATAAATCAATGCAACGATTAATTAATTTAAACCTAATCTCAATATGCAAAATAAGCAAAGAAAAATGTGAAATTTGTGTACAAGCAAAACTTACAAAAATCCCATCTCATCTTGTTGAAAGAACTACTGAACCTCTAGCATTGATACACATATTTCTGCGACTTAAAGTTTGTACAAACCAGAGGCAGTAAAAAATATTTTGACTTTCATAGATGATTGTACAAAATACTGTTGTGTATACTTGCTACGTAGTAAAGATGAGGTCTTGAAAAAGTTCAAAGAATATAAAATCGAAGTTGAAAACTATCTCTCAAAAACTATAAAAATAGTTAGAAGTGATAGAGGAGGCGAATATGACAGTCTCTGTTATGTATTTTGTCAAGAAAAAGACATTAGTCACCAAACAACAACTATCTATTCACAAGAATCAAACGTAGTTGCGGAAAGAAAACCAAACTCTGAAAGAAATGATGAATGCTATGTTGCAGGAATTTGGGCTATCCCAAAATCGGTGGGGGAGGGGGAAAATGTTTATCACTACAAATCATATCCTCAACAAAATATCGCACAAAGTAACCATCAATACGCCACATGAACTTTGGAAAGGTATAATACCTTCGTACTAATACCAGAAATTGTGGGGGTGCGTAGCAAAAGTCGCAGTACCGCCTCCTAATAAGTTCACGATTGGACCTAAAACGATAGATTGTATTTTTATCGCATATACGCATAACGGTAGTGTTTATCGGTTTATGGTACATAAATCAGATATTCCGGATATCCACGTAAATACAATGATGGAATCAAGAAATGGGTCTTTCTTTGAACGCATCTTTCCGTGTAAGGATAAAAAAATTTCAAAACAAACACGTGATGAAATAGATGCAAACAACTCTTCTGACGTTGCTAGTACGTCAGGAATCTCTGTCTATGAAGCAGCAGACAAACATAGACACAGTAAAAGAGCACGTAAAGAAAAAACATTTAGAGAAGATTTCTTGACAGTTCTTCTCGCAGGAACGAACCAAAAACCATACAATGAAGCCATGACTACACCAGATAGACCATCATGGAAGGAAGCTGTTAATAGCGAGATTGATTCGATAATGTAAAATCATACGTGGGAAAAAATCGATCTACCTGAAGGGTTTAAAGCACTAGGGTGTAAATAGATTTTCAACAAAAAAATTGAAAATCGATGGCTCAATTGATAAGTACAAAGCAAGACTTGTGGTGCAAGGATTCTAACAAAAAGAAGGTCAAGATTTATTTGATACATATTCTCCGGTAAACAGAATAATTTAAATTAGAATGTTTATCAAAATAGGAGCATTAAGAGACCTGGAAATACATCAAATGGACGTAAAACAATTTTTCTAAATTGAGATTTAGAAGAAGAAATATATATGAAACAACGTGAAGGGTTTGTATTTTCAGGACAAGAACATTAAGTCTGTAGACTTGTAAAGTCATTGTATTGACTAAATCAAGCTCCACAACAATGACATGAAAAATTTGACAGAGTAATGATATGAAATGGTTCAGCATAAATAAATGTGACAAATGCATATATATCAAAAGTACTCTTAACCAATATATTTTCTTATGTCTATATGTTGATGATATGCTTATCATTGCCAGTAATAAGGATATAATCCAACAAACCAGAAACATGTTTCATGAACAATTCGACATGAAAGACATGGGTGCAGATGTCATTCTAGGAATTCAAATCACTAGAACTTCTTACGGGATTATTCTGCCACAAGTTCATTATGCCAAAAAGATATTTGAGAGATTCAAGAATTATTCAAACGGGACCAGAAAAACTCATGTGGACGCTCAACTTCACTTAAATAAAAATCTGGGTGAAGCAGTATAACAGATAAAGTATACATCGGTGATCGGAAGTCTGATGTACTTAACCAATTGTACTAGACCCGATTTAGTGCACGCATCAAATGTACTAAGTTGCTACACCAGTATTCCCGGTCATAAACACTGGAAAGACATAAGCCAATAAAGGGTTTTAAATTACTTGAGATAAACAAAAAATTATGGACTGCACTATGGTAAAGAACTTGCAATTTGGAAGGATATAGTGACGCTAACTAGATATCTGACTCCAAAAATTTGAAATCCACAAGTGGATATGTATTTACTCTAGGAGGTGCAGTGGTATCATGGAAATCTGCGAAACAAACTCTATTGGCCAGATCAACCATGGAGTCTGAGTTTATAGCTCTAGATAAAGCCACAGAAAAAGCAGAATGGCTTCAAATTTTTTGGGAAGATATTCCAATGTGGGAGACCAGTGTCGGCATTACGCGTATACTATGATAGTCAATCGGCTATAGTCCAAGCACTGAATACTATCTATAATGGTAAATTTCATCATATCAAAAGGCGACATAAAATCATTAGACGTTTGATCTCTAGTGGCGTTATTACACTAGATTATATTAATTCAGCTGATAACCTAGCGGATCCATTTACCAAAGGTTTGGCTCGAGATCAAGTTGTAAAATCATCAAGAGAAATGGGTTTAAAACCTATAACTTGAGAGGACGCTTGATGGAAACTCCACCTATATGACTGGAAATCCCAAGATTTAGGTTTAGAGGGAAAACTAAATCATACAGAATTTGTCTAATATGTCATAGCCCAATTCCAAAGATGATAAATAGTGCTTCATATATGTGTAAAGGATAAGCAATGCCTTTAATTATTTGAGTCCATAGCTTTGAAATATCAGTGGAGTTATTACAGTAGACTTCTAAAAACAAAGGCTAGTGGCAAATCACCTAGTGAGTGTGAAATGAGGTCGTTTCTAGGGGAATGAAGGTCATGCTATATTCTTTAAGTTCACTCATGAAATTCAGGAAATGTTCAAGGCCAAACTGAACACAATAAAGAACTTGGTTCTTCGAGAAAAAGAAGTTGGGTTATACTTGTTGTCTCGGTTTACCAAAACCTATATGTGGCTCAAGACATCATGTTCACCACCCAACCAAGTAAACTCCACATATATTAACAATGAGTGGTTCAAAGCTGAAACATTGCTACCATCTCAGACACAATTATTTTTCGCATATACTCTTCAAAGTCAATAATGTCAAGTCTAATTTAGGTTATCGAGTCAGAAATGCTTTTCATATGTCTATAGTCAATTCTATTCATGTGGGGGATTATTGGAACTTCAATTTGTGACAAATGGCACCGAAATGACTGGGTCTTGAAGTATTTGGATGGCTTGTAATGAGAAATGGAGGTCCAAAGTGGTTAGTTTGGAAAGCTAATAATAAATTTTATAACAAAGTCTCACATTAGAAGAATGAAATATTTCCCACTAGTATACATAGTATTACACTTATGAGAGTGTTCACTAGCTATGTGGGAAGGGGAGACTATGGTGTAGGAGTTGGAGAACCATTATGCAAAAACACACATGTGTGCGCGCCGACGCCGCCTTGTCGTGCCGTGCCGAGCCAGGCTCTGGCTTAGGTCTTGGGTTTTGGTGAATGTGGGTCTTTTGGCCACAAATATTATTTTAGAGAAAAAATTTTCTGCTGTTTTGCTACATGTTTTTGGCCCATCTAGAATTATGTTTTGCATAATGAAAATGAAAAAATTTGAATATTCAAATCGTTAAACGGATGAGATCGAGCTGATCTCAATGACCTCCGCGAATCTCTCCAACCACCGAGTCTCAGGCCTCGCTCTAACGTTCCACGATTTCCGCACACATGCGGATCATTCAACGTTCTCACGACGCTTTAAAAACAAGCATCTCTCGTTCATTTTTTTATCATCGTTCTAACACACGAAAAATCCAAAACTCTCTCCCTCCTTTCTTCTGCAGAAACATACGTGTTTCAAGCGTATATCGTAGGATTTATAGTTCGTAGATTCTATTTTCGAGTGTTGCGAAACCGGTCTCGCCGTAGTTGTATCCTAAGATTTATCTTTTCACAAACCGCCACACTGCGGGAGATAATTTGAATTAAGGAAATATATCATATCTTGCCTCGACAGGTATTTTCCTATATCATTTTCTAAATTTTATATTCGTGTTTGTTCTCCGGATTTTCGCGGTCTAACAGATTCTTGAAGATTAGATGTAATGTGATATCATCAAGATTGGTAACTTAGTCCAGAAACGTACACTTAAATCTTAGTCACGACAACACTTATGAGACTAAGTACCTAAGATGGATGTTTATTTGTTACTCACTGTTGATATAAACATTCATCTTGCCCTTGCAAATCCATGGTTCTCAAGCGATGTTAATCCATGGTTTAGACCTTGTTTTATAATTGATTGTTGTAGGTTGATTTACAATTGGAGTCTGGAGAATACTTCATGAATGACAAAAAGAAGTCAGAGAAAAAGTGGCAGGAGAAGCAAGTGAAAGAGATAGAGAAGAGTACAGAGAACTAGGCATGGGTATATGATATATCATGGTTTTGACCCACTTTTAACCATGATATAAGTCTTTTTCCGAGTCTTTCCTGTAGTTTTAGAGTCTTTCAAGTTTTTTTCAGGATATAGGCACATATGGAGCTATATTGGGTTATTGGAAGCTTTTGAAGCAATCTGGAGTTGAAGCAGTTCGGGGAGCTGAAGCTTAGCATCGATCGACACCTGAGGAGCATCGATCGACACCGTTCATTTGGTAGAGACACGAACAAATATTCCAGTATCGATCGATACCACTTACAGTATCGATCGATACCACTTACAGTATCGATCGATACCACTTACAGTATCGATCGATACCACTTACAGTATCGATCGATACCCAGCGATCAGAACGTGCATCAAGACCGAAGATTAACCAGAAGTTTTCCTTATTTTTCGATTAGACTCCTAAACGTGTTTTAGCTATATAATTAGGTTTTTGAGCCTCCAGAAAAGAGACTGGTGATTTATGGAGATAGGGTATTCTGCAATTGAGTTTTTGGGAGAAGAACCTTGAACCCTTTTTGTATTCCTACTCTATCTTATTTATGATATCTATTTTATTCATGATGTTTGTCTCATTCACCATGTTTGAGTAGATTCCCTGTTAGGTTTAGGGTTGTTTAAAATGTATTTGATGAATTATTAGATCTGATTGAATTGTTAAGGAATATCTATAGACCTTTTCACCTAGACTTGAGATTAATGCTTATTCTAGCCTCGCAAACTAGAATATGATTTTAGGTTGATTAATTGGCACGAAAGTGTGATTGGTTTCCTGAACTAGTGTTTGGTGAGCAAAAGACCTATTCGCAAAGAAATTTGGTTTAGGATTTTGTGAACAATTGAACTTGATCGTTAATGCTTGTTTGAATTTATAGAATCTGCAAAGAAATTTGGGATTCTAGGTTTAGACATAGATAGTCTTCGCAACGACAGTTGGTTTACTTTATATCTGTGTTTCAAGTTCAAGAGCGGAGCTTATTTCATTCCTGACATTTGATTTGATTAATAATTCTGATTTGCCTGCAAACTTTCCTAAGCCTAGCTTTTATCCCATTGATTTACTTCTTGATTTAATTGTTTTGTTATTCTTAGTTACATTTATTTAGCTTAGCTTAATTCTTATTCTAGAATCTATTGAGTGATATCCTGAGTCTTTGTGGTTCGACCCCTATATACTGCAGCTACTGCTTTAGTACTTTTAGGGTATTAGCTTTGAGCATATCAAATTTTGGCGCCGTTGCCTGGGGACTCTAATTTCACCATTAGATTACGGTTTAGAATTTGACTTAAGTTGTTGAGCATCGATCGTAGTACCTCCCTTAGTATCATCGATATACCCCCTTAGTATCGATCGATACTCGCTGTAATTTCTGTCACTTACGTGATTTACAGTTATGTGTTCAGTGTATGTAGCATCTAGAGACCAGAAGAAACGAACAAAGCAGTTGACCAATCTATCTAACAATGAGCTAGCTTAATTAGGACGTACAATCATAAAGCAAAAGAAACAAGCTAGAATGAATCATCCGATTGTGCTCGCTCGTGATGAGGGTGGGTTTTGAGAGATCAGGAAGGTCACCTGTGTGACGCGCAAGGACAGAGGCTTGATGCAGAAGGAAACGTTGTTGCCCCTGCACCGGTAGCTAATGAGAATTATCCCACCGGCTGTGCCGTGGGAATGTGTGGGAATGTTTCAAGGTTAATCGGTGTCAGAACGTTTGGGGACTACAACAGACCAGATCAGTTCTATGCAAACCGATCTGGCGTTCGTATTCCAACCTTCCGAGAGAAATGACTTGAGCTGAAGCGTGCATACTACACTCTTGTAGGCCAGCACCCCTTCCATGGTCTTTCTCATGAGCATCCATGGATCATATCGAGAGGTTCGAGGATTTGGTCACCAGTATCAAATACAATGGAGTGATCCAATGATTTCCTCTTCTGTTAGCTGTTCCCATACTCTCTTAGTGGAGCATGCAGCTTACTGGTTGAAGCAGTGTACCTCCTGGTTCTCTGACTACCTGCAGACGGAGAAGCTAAGACTGCTTTTCTGAACAATTTTTTCTGATGACGCGAGATCAGAAGAGCTCAAGGAACCAAGATCTCCCAGTTTTCTCAGGGGCAACTGAGGCATTCAAGGCTGCCTGGGTTCGATTTCGGTCTTATCAGAGGGACTGCCCTCACCATGGTTTCTCGCAGGTTCCAATTATTTGGGTATCTTCTTCAGAGGTATCGATTGGAGGTATCAGATGGCTTGGACGCTGCAAGCAATGATAATTCAAACACCAGGTATCCGAGGACGCTTATGTGTTATTGAAAGCTTGGCGTCTTAGCAACAGCACTATGAATGCAGATTTCGGACGGAAAGAAGCAGAAAATGGAAATGTGATGGGTTGCAGATTGCCGAAGTACATGCCAAGCTGGAGTCAGATCACAATCTGTTATTGGGTAAGCAGCAGAAGGCAGTGCATTTTGCTAAGGAAGTCAGAGAACATCTGATGAAGCGTGAAGCAGGAGGACGTCAACTACATAGGTGGCAATGGGTTTCAGAATTCGCCGTACAACTGTGGTTTCAAACAACAACTCTCAGAGAAGAGGATTCAAATCTGATTTCAAGTCTTCGAATTTCGGAGCAACCTCCTTTGCTCATAAGCCATTTAGAACAGTGGGTTACACTCGCAAATATGGGTATTCATCTTATCAGGACACAACCTCCCAAGACTCAGGAAAGCAAAGTTAAGACTATGCTTGAACAGATTTTGGAGGGGCAGCCAAAAGATGACTGTTGACTTTCAATGGAAAGATGGATGCCTTATACACTGATTTGAATGCAAAATCGAAGCTCTGAACATTCCATCAGAAAGAAGCTGAAACTCAGGTTGCTCAAACTGTAGACACAGTTAAGAGACCAGGATGGTTTCTAATCCAGGAGAAAAAACGGTGAATCGCAGGGAGCATGTCATCGCTTATTCACTTTGAGGAGTGGAGACGAGGTCACTCCAAGGTTGGAAGAGGACTTACCTCGCCTAGAAGCAGACTCTAGATCGATATCTTGCTGGAGACGACGATGACGACGATGAGATTTCCTTGCAAATCTCCCCGATATTCGATGATAACTCGATCAGTAATCGGTCTGGTACCAACTGCAACATCAACCTGTTGCCATTCAGGGTTTTCTACAGAACCAGTTGAAAAAAACTGAATATCATGGTTTTTACCCATTGAAAGACCTGATATAAGTCCTTTTTATCGAGCTTTTCTATTGTTTCCGGCTGTTAGTCCTTTAGAGTCTTTCAGGTATTTAGCACTGTTTTGGAGCTAATTGGGTTTGTATAGAGCTATTCTCTGCCTGATCCTCGTTTGGCATTTCGTATGAAAACGTTTCACACCACGCGATGGGATGAGCTCAGATTTGGAACAACAGAATATCGCATCATGGATAGCGTTATGGAATGGTTTGCAAGCAATCAACGGGTTGCGAGCTCAAAATATGCACGAGTTCGTTGATGTAGTCAGTCTGCAGAAAACGAAACGGTATCCGACGATAAGGGTTCGATCGATGCGACGCAAAAAAGCCCGATTGCTTGAAGATCTGCTTTTCCCAGAGACTTTTATACGAGCCCAGACGTACTATAAGGTTTTAGACCGTAGCCAGTTTTTATATATCTTATTTTCTTTTGGGGGTTTGATTTCGAAGTTTAAATTGACTACTGTCATTCATTGATCCCGCTCGGTTAGCCAATGGTCCGGCGTTAAGCGCGGATGTCTCGCGCAGAGGCACTGTCACGACCCCGTGCAGTCCAGTTAGCCTTTTGCAGCATCCTACCGAGAGCCCCACTGCTCCATAGTGAAGTTATCATAGGTTTCGCTATAGTTGCAATAGTTCTCAAACTAATATTTCTCTACTTAGAGTTTGATATTGCACTGGCTGTAATTCGTGCGAAGCTTGCACCTCTGATATTGCTAATTTTTTGGAGTACTTTCTATTCTGATATGTTCGCTCTTATGGGTATATCAGATAAATTCCTCACTATTAGGTGTTTTAATGATTCATCGATCTCTAGCTACCGACTACGTAGGTTATTGAGTTTCTTCCCAATTGCTCAAGTTTCTAGGTTGACGAATCTGGAATCTAGATTTAGGATTGTTGATTATTCACGGAAGTGAGATTGGTATAATCCTGAACAGGAACCTAGGAGTGAGCAAAAAAATTATCTGCAAAGGAAGTTTGGTATTAATTATTTTTGTGAACATATATGCAAACTTGGACATTAAAGGCTGGTTTATATCTTTAAAAAGTGAGTTGCAAGGAATTGGAATTCTATGGGGAAATTTAGACTTAGATAGTTTTCGCAACGGAAGTTGCGTTAATTAATATCTAGTGGATTTGAGTTTTGGCGGACACAGTGCTTAAGCCTCAGACCCCTGTGCTATTGTATTTATCTGCATTCCTTGATTTCCTGAGAAATACTCCGTAGCTATTTTTCCTCTCCATGATTTTTACATCTTTTAATTCTGTTACTCTATATTCTCGCTTTGATGATTGGCTTAGCTGATTTGATTCTAGAAATTATTGTGTGATTCTCTGAGTCTTTGTGTTCGGACCCCTAGAATTATGTACAGCGACACTGCTTAGATACTTTAGGGTAATTAATTTGAGCATATCAAAATTTGGCGCCGTTGCCGGGGACTCAAATTCACCAAATTAGATAATAGATAGAAATTTCGACTAAGTTACCTTTGGTATCGATCGATACCACCTTGGTATCGATCCGATACTGACTGTTTTGTTTCGTTTATTTTTCGTTTTTTTTTACGTATTCGATCGATACCTCTCCTTGGCGTAACGATCGGATACCACTGTGTTTTTTGTTTGATTATTCGTACGTTTTAACTATGTTGTTTTTGCTGTTTTCAGGTATATGCCTAGATAGCTCGAAACCAGAAGGCGCAGAACGCACACGCTAGTGAATCTCCTTCCAACCTCGAGGAGCTCAGCACTTTTTGGAACGCACAAACAAGGAGAGCACAGAGACCTGCAGAGATGAACAATCCCAGTGGTATTGGTTCGTGATGAGGACTGGTGCTATTGCGAGAGACAATGAGGGGCAACTTTGTGCCAATGAAGAGGGATGACTCAGCATTCTTGCATGCCAGATGCGCGAACGTCATGCCCTGCTCCTGTTCCCGACCAGATCAATCCCACCAGCTTTGATGTGTGCGGCAATGATTGGGTAAATGCTCACCGGGTAAATCCTGCGCCAGAACGCTAGCCGAGAGAATACAAACCGACCAGAATCAGCTTCTATGCAAACCCGGCCTGCGGATCCGTTGATTCCTACTTTCCAGAGAACGACTTTGAAGCTGAAGCAGGCCTACTCTACAACTCTTGTAAGGCCAGAACGGCGTTGCCAAATGGTCTTTTCAATGAGCATCCCATGGCACTCATAATATCGAGAGGTTCGAGGACTTGGTCACCTGAGTATCAAATACATGGAATGATGTCCAATGACTTCTCTCATTCTGTAAGCCTTCCCCTATCTCTTAGTGGAATCAGCTTACTGGCTGAACCAGTTTGCCTCCGGGGTTTCTTTGACCACTTGGGAGGAGACCAAGACTGCTTTTCTCCTGAAACAATTCTATGATGACTGCGAGATCCGAGGAGTCTCAGGCGAAACAAGATCTCCCAATTCTCTCAAGGTGGGAGCAACAGAGGCTTTCAAAGCCGCTTGGATCAGATTCAGGTCGCTATCATGGGCACTCGTCCGCATCATGGTTTACTCAGGTTCAGTTGCTTGGTATTTTCTTCAGAGGGAATTTGACTGGCAGGTATCAGATGGCCCTAGATGCTGCAAAGAAACGGGGAGAGTGCTCTCAAACACGCGTAGACTAGTATCTCCCGAGGGCATGCTATGAGCTGATTGAAACTTGGCGTTTCGGATCTAGCGTAATATGCAAATCATAGAACTGCCGATTTAGACCCTGGGAGTTTGTGTCTTGAGGATTTGCGACGAATCTTTCAATCAGCGGAGAGGTTCGAACGTTCACTTTGCTTCTTGGCTCCAGTGTGAAATCTCATGCCGTATTCAGTAAGCTCAAGATGCGAGCCATGAGGCCCGCGGATGACAGTGCAGATTCACCCATCAATCTCGTTTATCTCCCTGATCCTTGATTCTCAATAAGATGGCCTAGACTCGCCCTATCTCACGTGAACGATTCTTGAAGGTTTACTTGAGGAGGTTTGTGTCCTGGATTCACCATATGGGGATGCCTTGAGTCCAATTTCTATTTCATAGTCTCGACGTATGATGCTGAACCATAAGAAGATTCCGAATTTTGATATATGCTACTCAGGACTTTTCTCTCTCAGCCCTGAGCGAGCTGGTGCCCTAAATGCGACTTGCCAGTAAGAAGATTTACCATCAAAATGGAAGCTGTCAGAATATCTCGACTTTCTATAAACGATTGAGTGATCTCTAAGGCTATGGATCCTTTCACTCACACACGCATGTATGCATGGAAATCGTGGATAATCCAACATCCTCAATACGACACCGAGACATGGCACATTTCTTGCG
The DNA here is from genome assembly GCA_004349715.1 of Crucihimalaya himalaica. Lineage (NCBI taxonomy): Eukaryota > Viridiplantae > Streptophyta > Magnoliopsida > Brassicales > Brassicaceae > Crucihimalaya > Crucihimalaya himalaica. Next base: position 2,218,632 of record SMJT01000018.1, read on the forward strand.
ACTTGTAACACTTCGTGTTGAGAGACAAGCACTGCTATGGATCAGGTACTGGGCGAGGATGAAGTTACGTAATCCTTGCAGGGACTGGCACGCCTGAGAGAAGTACCTTGGAAAGAGCTTGGTGGCCTCAGCTGGATATAGACAGGTTCTACCTCGAGGATGCCACTCGCGCTCGAGCCATTCCCCTGGACAATATGCCACTCAACTTCTTGTACAAACACAATGCTGAGCATCGTAATACGAATTACACACGAGGAACGGACGGGGTCTCACCGTTCATCTTTTGTGCTGAGAGTGCGGACTCAGATGTGGCTTTGGCGGGATAACCGCAAACTCCATCTCTCTTTTCGCGAGAGAGTATCACCGTGTCGCTTAATACTCTCTGTTGCTCACCAACAGCCACTACCTATAGTATATTGTGTCAAAGCTCGATGTCGAGCTGTGAAAGAGATGTACTCCCTAAAGCTTGCGAATCATTGAGAGCCACAATTACTTGCACCATGCGTCGCTCTGAGAAAGTACGGTAGAATCTAAGCGTCCCTGGGCTCTTTGGTGCCCACGATTTAACCTCTCCCGCTAACATAATGAAAGTCGCTGCGTAACATGAGTGGCAATGTCTTCTGGCATACCAATGAACATATACAAAATAAATATCTCTGAGAGTTAGGCGTATCGTCACGTGTCCCCAAACTCGCGAATGCCAGGAAGCACTAGACGTATCACTCGCTGATAATCGAAAGACTACTCCAGAGAAATATACTATTTGTATGAATATTTATCAGGAATAAAGTGCGACCGAGATCTGTGCATGAGTCTCTCGGATGTTACAAGAGTCTGGTGCGGGAGGAGATTGAGCGTCGAAGCAGCCTCAAGGTCGAAGGCGCATCGGAAGCGCGCAGTGTACTAAAAATTCCCAGACATTTGTGCGAAGATCACCAAGTCTGCATAAATACAGAAACGCGAGTACTTAGCAGAACTTCTGGTGTACGGAACATGAGTTCTGATACCTCTCCCATCTATGAACAGCATGCTAGGTTTACAGATCTTTCCCCAGAGTTTTGCTCTGGAGTAGTATTCTCGTGCCTCAGGAAGCGGAGGATTTCACAAGTAGACGGTGATCAAGAATGAATAAAGCATGAGCTGACAAATATCCAGGACCGCAGACGAACGAAGCGATCATAATCAGCGCGGGAGAACTTAAGAACAATATATAACGTCTATAGCCTCGTTCGCCGAAGCTCTCACTAAGATAATATGAACAGTAGAATTAGCCCGGACTCATGCAAAAGTATGGTTGCCTCGAACATTTCGCGGAAAGGAGAAACTTAAACTCGGGAAATAGCCTAGAGAACTCGAACGTTCAGAAGAGGGTCATACTTCGTTATCGCATCCTTCCCGTTTCAGCCTAAAGCCGCGAGTGCGAGCGTCGATGGCGAACGGAACGGAACATCTCCTCATTTTCCACACTCTCTGCACACCACATGCGAGATCTTCGATAGTCGAACGGTGCTGGAGACGGAGTTGCCCTATGCGTTTACTCCGACTCGTGAACGTGACTACGCCCCATTCTCGCTTTGTGCACCTGAAGCAGTGGTAGCTAACTCTAAGTGGCTTCTCCCTATGGTCCCGGCGCTATAAAGATACTATGCCGGCGCGCCTCGCATCAAAAATGGTTAGATCAGGAGTGCTCGAGACACTCTCGCGTATAAAATGCAGAGTAATCGTCTCCAATACTCGAGACTACATGCCTTCAGGCGATAGAACATATGGATGCGCGCGTGTTTGAGTTCAGATGTGTGCGATGCCTTCGTAATGCTTCCTCGCACATCTCTTTACAGATGTGTGCTATATACGTTTCCTATCGTAGTTCCTCCTATACGAGGCGAATTGTACCGTGCAGTAGTGTGAGGTTTTACTCCTTATCGCGAATGTTCAGGAGTTTAGTCCAGTCCATGATTTGATTGTGTGCTAGTCACGTGGGCTCTCAATTTATAATAAGCCGGCCGATGAGTGGTAACTGTGATCAAACCTTTTTAACTCCCCTATGTGCGCAACAGCGGTTCAGCGCTGAGGCAGTGGGCGTGCTTCGTCGGAAAGCATGGATGCCGCCTAGGGCTGTCCCGGGTGAGCGAGAGTGAAGGGTGTCGCCCTGTGGGCCATCATTCGCACTCGCTCGGCTTTAGCTGAAACGGGAAGGATTGCGATAACGAAGATGACCCTTTCTGAACGTTCGAAGTTGTCTCCTAGGCTATTCCGGAGTTTAAGTTCTCGCTTTTCCGCGAAGATGTTCGAGGCACGACCATCTTTTGATGGGGACGTCCGGCGTGATTTTATAGCCGGCCAAGAGGGTAATTATTTTCTTTGAAGTTTAGGCCTTTCTCGCGGCTTGTGCGGCTTGTCTTGATTCGTTCGCGTCTTTTCTCCGCTCGACGGAATACTTTCGGAAAAGTTTGGGGAAAGATTGATGATTTTGGTTCAATTGAACGTTCGGCGTACTGAGTGGTGATCGGATAGCTAGTGTATGCTAGGCTCTAGCCGTGCTCGCGCCATTCGAACTACTTACCACCTATCTTCTCATTTGCTTTCGACGAGTGATGTGTTCTCTCGCGTATCGGATTTGGGGCCTGTGTGCGTACCTATCTAGAGGGTATTGTTGAGTTTGGTTGCCACCTTCGTCCGCGGCATCTCTGTTGCGGGAAAGAAAATTCGTGGGCACAAAACTCGGCGCTTGTTCTCCTTTCGGCATTGGTGGCAAGGTGCGAGAATTATAGCGCTACTCTATGTTCTGCAATATAGGTGTGAGATAATAATGTCACACTTTGTACTCTCGGGTTTACACAAATGCATCGGCGAATGCTGGCGTAGGGAAAAGCATTTATAAGTGTATCTCGATTGGAGGTGTGTGACTCAGAGGCATAATACATAGAATTCTCTCAGCTCCAGCGCCCTCAAAGCAACACCTCTACCCGTGTCCCCTCGGCCAGCATAAAGCTAGTGACGTATATTCTCGGTATACTCCTTCCTGCTGTTTTAAGCCGACTCCATTTCTCTATCTCTAAGGTCTTGTATTTTTGATGGTAGTTATGGTCTAGGGATTGTTTGTTAAGTCTTTTTGCGAGTCTTTTCAGGTTTTTGTGGCAGGAACGTTTAGTTGGCCATTATAATGATCGGAGAATAGTTAGGGAAGTCATCTCTCTCTGATGTGCTTTTTGGCATTTACTCTTCGTTTGAATACCTCCTGCCCACACCGGTTTATGGTGATGCTTTGATATAACTCAAAATGATGGATTACAAGACTAGATCTTTAGAGATCTCGCTTTCATTTGGAGTGTGTCTTGATGGCTCATATGTTCTAACGATGAATCCAGATCACAGGAACTGATGTCACAATATACTTGCGCGGAGATATGATAGACTACAGTATCTCATATAATCTGATCGAGTCTGAGTATACGATCCAGAGGTGTCTTGATGCTAGGTTCAGACCACTACTGACAGCGCAGGAACTAACCCGTAAGTAATTTCTAGAGCTAGAGTTATCGAATCGATATGCAGATGCACAGAACGCAAGACGTACTGAAAAGCGAATGTTGCATTTATTATATACGAAGTATAATCTAGGGCTCCACGACGTGCGTGGTGCCCAGAAGATTCTGTGCTTCTCGTTTACAATTTGCGTCTGCATGCACATTCATAGACTGAACTTGACTCGTGATTAGTGCATCTGCATAGTCTCTTAGGTGGTTTTTCTGAGCCAGCGCCTCTTGTACGCGATGAGGGGTGTGCAGAGAATTCTATCAGCTTCATTCTCGAGGATTTTCGAACTTATACAGGGGCAGAGAAGTCAGAAATGAGGCTACGTGATTACGTGGCTGAGAAGAACCGATCTATGGTTCGAGAGGCCTAATTCGGTGTACTTCTGTGTAGCGATCTACTACTTTGTTATGTGCACATCGATTCTCTCGGTAATTCAGATGGGAGTGTTTGGCCCTCAATTTGCGAGCGCATATAGGCTATATGAGATAGATATTCATCCGAGCCTTCCAGGCTCAATCCAGGAGTTAGTGAAGGCAGTGTGCGCAATATGATGAAGTGCTCAGCTTGGATCATAAGAATACTCCTCTAGTATGTTAGCACTATACTCGGGCATAGAGGCTATTCGGACCGTAGACATTTGAATAAATGCTGTATTCTAGCATCTTAACAATAGAATACACAATACCGGCGGACTACCTGCTAGAATGATGATGTATTAGGTTGAGTTTAATTCGGTCACAAAAGTGCGTAATTGAGGAGTTAGTTTCATGAGTACTCTCCTAATTCTCGTGATTAACAGTCGCAGCGTAAAAGACCTATTCGCAAAGGAAATTTCGTGTTATTACGAGAGTATCGCTCAACTATTGGAACTTGGAGCAAGTCTGAGGTGTCTACTCGCTTTGTTGAATTATCTAGCATGTCGCGAAATAAATTTGCGAAATAATCTCCTAAGCTTCCCGTAAATTAGACAGCTATGAATAGTTTCGCTATTTAAGTATAGTCGATGCACACATGTGTTATAACTATAGTCATACGTACGCGGTGTTTTCAAGATCCTTGGAGAGATGGAGCAGTACTGCCTTAAATTCCTTCATGACATTTTGAATGCTGATCTCTCAAGCTCTTGCACAGCTCTTGCTTCGGCTGAAACTTTCCAAAACACGGTCGCGCTTAGTGTTCCCTTCCCTTTTGACTCTCTCTCACTCTCGTTTCAATCGTTTGATACTGTCATTTCTTGATTTCACATTGGTTTCATTCTTAGTCATATATATTCTCTATTCTCATCGTCTGGAGTAATCTCATTGGTGACCTGCCTCTCTTGAGCTCCTCTGTGGTCTTCGATATCACTCCTTAGTAAGATATACTAGGTCACTATCTGACGTAGTTGCTATGCATTATGTCTCTAGAGCTCCTATCTCGACTCTTGGTTGAGAGTACAATTAGATCACTCGTGACATCTGTGAAGGACATTCGGCGAGTTGTTCACATTCAGGTGTGAGCACTGCCAGGATTTGCGGTTACTCCTATTCGCAGATTTTCGATTTATGGATGGGCGTCCTCGTTTTACGCTCGAGCATCCGGGCCTTACTGCTTCTTGACTGTGTGATAAAGTATATAGTCACCTGGTCGCACTTGTACGCCAGGAGATGGTTCTACGTCGCATTCGAAAATGCATCAAGAAAGGCATTGGTTCTGCTCCTATTGTTCAACCACCATTATTGGAAGACCTTCCCTTTTGAGGATCGATGTGTGCATATTTCGGCTTGATAGTTCAGTCGATAAGTGCCATGGGATGCTGGAATCTTGGCGTGGACGAGGAATGTTAGATATAGGAAAGCTATGCATGTCAGACGATAATCACTGCCCGAAAGCATTTTTGCCAAGGAGTGTTGTTTTCATTTTAAATTCAAAGAGAACGAACAGTTGGGGGCTTCGAATGACGGATCCAGTACCGTCCTAGTCTCAGACCATAAACGATGCCGATTATACCGAGCGCCAGGAGAAGCACTGAGATGGCAGCGGATAGCGTCTGCCAAATCGATACTTACTCTAAGCGAACATCGACTGGAGAGGCGCAATATGAGGAACTAATAATATCAGATAGTGTTATGTTCGTCTTGTGAGAAAGTGTTCCCTTTCCGGGGCATAGTGCTGAATATGGAGTAGCGTGATTTGTTGATCATACTGACCATGCTGGTTGCTTATATCTGACTTGCTGCCAGGAAGACAGAGGCATAGAAACTAATTGAATAACCTCGGAATATTGTGAGCTGTCGATGGGTTTTACTGCTGGCAAAGGGATGTTTGACATATAGGACTACACACGACCAAGAGAAGGATGGGTGAACACATATGGAGTTGCAGCACTCGAGTGCCTCACGTCATTGAAATCAGTGGAAAAAAGTGTCCTATTGACGATTCCTCAAGCGACATTACTCATGTCGAGAGGAAATCTATACATGTCGTCCATGAACTAGGCTATATTACTTAGAGGTGTTGATATTTTGCTAGCCCAAGCGTGACTCCGAAGAGCGTCTTTCTTGGTTCTCGATGTGTTCGATGACTACCAGTCGAGATGTCGATACACCAGCTCGGTGTATCGATCGGATACCCTCAAGAGTTGGCTGTTGTCAGGTTCACGTATACAAGCAGTCGATCGATACTCCGCCGCCTGTATCGGATCGATACCAGCATGCTTTCCATATGCCGATTCGTCTGCAGATCAGCTCGATAACCAGAAGGAGATTTTATGCTGTCAACACTCGTAATTCTAACTATAACCTTGGTATTGCCGACGATAGCCAAGGACTAACCTTGCTATGATGCAGTGCTCCTACCGAACCCGAAGCTACTCTAAAGGAAGTATTGGTCAAGAGAAAATTTCTATTGAGACAGCATGTCAGACGTTACTTCTGGGATGAATCTATCTGTATCAAGCACTGTTCTTATGGGATCTACAGAAGGTGTATAGCTGGATCTGAGGGACCAGAGATTCTGTTTCATTGCCATGGATCTAGGTATGCTGGGCACTTTGCTACATTCAAAAACAGTTTCTAGACTTTTGCAAGCTGGTTCTGGTGGCACTAGCTACTTTTTAAGGATGCTCACACCTTAATTCATCTCTCATTGTGATGTGTGTCAAGAGAAGAGGAAAATATAGTTCAGGCAAGCGTCATGAGATAGCCGCGAGAATTTCATTCTGAGATTGAGAGTTTTTGACTGCTGGGTATTGATTTTATGGGACTCATTTCCTCTATCGCGACAGAACAGAATACCATATGGTCGCCGTCGACTACGTCTCCAAGTGGGTAGAAGCAATTGCTAGTCCTACCGAACGATTCTGCCGTGGTCCTGAAAACTATTCAAGACCATCATATTCCCATCGATTTGGAGTGCCCAGAGTTGTCATCAGTGATGTGGTACTCACTTCATCAACACGGTTTTGAGAAGCTGCCTGAGAAAGTATGGCGTTCATCACCGCGGTTGCCTACAACCATATCACCCTCAGACTAGCGGGACAAGTAGAGGTCTCCAACAGACAGATCAAGAGATTTTGGAGAAAGAACAGTCGGCATTACCCGGAAGGATTGGGGCACTGAAACTCCGATGACGCTCTTTGGGCTTACAGAACTGCGGTTCAAGGACACCGCTTGGCACCACACCATTCCATTTGCTGTATGGAAAAGCATGTCATCTTCCTGTTGAGATAGAGCACAAAGCAGCCTGGGCTACCAAACTGTTGAATTTCGACATCAAACCTGCTGCTCAAAGGCGATTAGTTCAATTGAATGAGTTAGATGAGATCAGACACTTCGCCTATGAGAACTCCAAGCTGTACAAGGAAAGGACCAAAGCCTATCATGACAAGAAGATCCTTTCCCGCCATTTTGAACCAAATGACCAGGTACTTCTGTACAACTCTCGTTTACAATTGTTTCCTGGAAAATTGCGTTCTCGTTGGTCAAGTCCCTTCACAATCAAGGAAGTCCGCCCACACGGTGCAGTAGTCTTGCTGAGTACTGAAGGAAAAGAGTTCACTGTCAATGGACAGCGGGTGAAACATTATTGGGCGAAAGCCACCATTCCAGATGGCCACATTGTGCCTCTGGCTGAGCCACCAGCTGCCTGACTACTCTCCATGTCGTGCTAAGGACATTAAACAAGCACTTGGTGGGAGGAAACCCACTGGTGAATCTGTACATATGTTTTTATTTGATTTTTCTTTTTGTTTTCGTGTTGTGTCTTCACGTGAACCAGGTCCATACGACGAGCATCGATTGACACCCTAGGAGTATCGATCAATACCATGGCCAAAAAGGAACTGTGCTGTTACGCTGAGCATCGATCGATACCACTCACTGTATCGATCGATACTCAGCACCCAGGTAGGTTTTTCTATAAAACCCTCGCGTTTTGTCAACACTCCTTCACAATCATATCGCTCGACGCCTCACGCCTCATCTCCCACTCTCTCACAACTTTTTCAATTTTTCTTCGTTTTCTTCGATTTTCATCTCTATTCCACTCGGATTTTTGCTCACATTGTCATTCCCTTACTCATTCCTTCGATCTACAAGGTAATGTACTCGATTTCCATTCTCTTAGACTATTGACAGATTCGGTTTGGGAGTTTGCCTCTATTGTGAAATTCTTACTCTGTTTCTTGTCATTTTTGGTTCTAAGAGAATGAAATTCTTCTATTAGGATTAGAATGGATATGATAGAGATGGAGTAAATTTAGGAATTCGATTTTAGGGTGATAGATTTGGAAATTGCGATGCCTTTGTGATGAACCTTGCGATTCTGTCTCGAGTATCCCGACGTGTTTGTGGAATTTGCGATGCAATCTGTAGGGAACTGTGTGCCTACACCCCGAGTATCGATCGATACCCCCTTGGTATCGATCGATACCTGCACTTATTTGACACACGAGCTAATCTGCTTTCTGTTTTCTTTTTGTTTTTCTTCTCAGATGGCTCCCCGCAAGAAGGCACGACAGGATGACGCTTCCGGTTCCAATCCTCCACGCCGCAACTTCGATCTTCAAGATGAGGTGGAGGCATTTTGTGGCTCTTATTGGCACGCCGGTGTCGTGACCGCCATTCTTACCGACGATCGCTACAGAGTCCTTAAGGGAGGTTTCACGGACATTACAGGTCCTCAGAGATTCATTGAAGTTCACATTAGTGACCTGAGAGCAGCACCACGACGTACCCCTTCCCCTTCTGCCCCTATTCCTGTCGCTAGGCCTCCCTGGCCCAAGTTGGAGGGGAAGAGGATCATCCCGCGACACGATTGGGCAGGCTTGCCTAAGGAAGAGACCGAGAGTGAGGCATGTATCTATAGGCCCATAGCTGAGGAGTGGGACGATTACAATACTCTGTTCTACAACGAGTGGCTGCGCGTGATCATCCTTCATACACGTTTCATTGATCCTCACGCTATGCGCCGCCTGGGTATAGATGTGGAACTCTCCACCATGCTGGAGAAGATTGGTCTAGGGACAATGTGTTCACGGCAGTATAACCTCTATCCAGACCTCGTCAGTCAGATCCTAGCCACTGCTCGAGTATATTAAAGAGATGAGGTCCACCGCACTGCTTCAGAGGGCACATTGACCTTTCTGATCCGAGGAGTTCGTTACAGGCTGCCTATCCCTAAACTATGCGCCATCAACAAGTTAGATCCTTATCCTAAGCAGATAGCTCTACATACACAGTTTCACGATGCACAGACCTTTTGGCGACACATTGGTCTTGGAGCCTACCACTCCAAGACCACGACACAGATAGACATGTGCCATCCGACGCTGCGCTGCATTGTTTGCATTCTGAGCACCATTCTTCTCTGCAAGATGGAGCCGAACAAGCTGAGGATCTCAGAGCTGATCCTACTATACAAGGCCGTTAGCGACCTTATTCCTGAGGACAGGTACGAGTGGCCCGAGCTGAACCTCACGGTCAACATAGGCGCTCTCTTTGCCCACCATTTCGTCTCTCTGAAGACCAAACCCTTCACTGGCCGCAACTACGCTACAGCGCGGAAGACTGAGTCGGTCGGCAGCCTCCTCACTCCTATCTTCGAGCATTTCAGCATCTCCACTTCCGCTTTCTCGATTGTCACCACTTGTTCTCTGATGGATGAGCATCACATGCGTTGGCTGAAGCCAACTCGTCACTAGTGCCTACCCACGACAAACGGAGAGCTCTTTGTGCAGCTCCCCAACCGTAATCTGACCCATATTAGCGATGACCCTTCTCAGCTGCACTTCGATCCAGATCCGAGTCTGCTTTCAGTTGCTCCGTCCGCGCGTGTTCGCGCCCCACGCCAGCTCCCATCCATCACTGTCACTGCAGACGAGACACCAGCGGCTGACTTTGCTGGAAGTCAGCCTCGTCATTCTCAACGCCGCCAGACATCTGCTTCTGCTCCTTCATTTCCTCCACCACCGGATCTGCCGATGGAGACCGCCTCTTTTCAGAGGTATGTCGTGGAGAGTCTTGAGAGCATCTGGTCTGTTGTATCTCGCTGCCGTTGCATGTCGTCCACTGACGCCGACCACTCCACTCCTGGCCCTTCATCTCGCTATGCTGTTTCAGATGATGATGAGGATTCAGACTAGTCTCTGCTCCTGGGTTTCACATTTTCTTTTCTTTTCTTTTCTTTTGTTTTGATTTCTTTTCTGAACTTATCTATCTCATTATCAATAATTGTTGGAACATATGGCTATCTATTGATTATGTTGCTTCTAACTGTGTTATCTGATCTAACAATTCCTTCATATAACTTTTGGCTTCAGTAGACACGATTTCGAGTTTCAGACTTGCAGACAAAGGTCCTTGGCATCGATCGATACTCCCTAGTAACGGTCGATACTACCTGGGAATCGTTCGATACCGGTCTTCAGTATCGATCGATACCCACCCATTTCCACGATACCTTCGAGCTAACTTTCAGCCATTTCTGTTCTTGTGCTTTCTCTTGCTTTCTCTAAGCTAGATAACACTGGGGACAATGTTGTTTAAGTCTGGGGGAGGTAGTTACTGACATTTGGGTTCGTTTTTCTTAGAGTCAGTCCTTTTGAGTCAAAATTTTTGTTTTATTGAGTCAAAACCAGTTGGAGATTTTGAACCTTTGCTTGATTTCATTGTTCTGACTTTGTTTTTAAGTAACCATTTATCATAGAATCAGCTCTAACATCGACTAATGAAAAATCCAAAGACTAACCAGTTGACCAGGAAACACCCATGTCTCCAGCAAAATTTCTTCTAAATCCCGAGCCAAATCTTGCACTTCACCTCTGAGGTTGGTATTTACTGAACTTGATTCATCATTCATATCTGACATAGGAATCCATGTGTTTGAAAATTTATGGTATACCTCTCCCTTGACATGTGTTGATACAGAATGTGCATAAAAGATGAAATGATTTCCGCCGAGTAGAGGGCTAGGAACATTTCCTGTGATCCCAGTTTTCTACTTGGATAAGGAATGATCACACAAGAGTCTGAAGCGAGGGGTAGGAACATTTCCAGTGACCCTGTTATTTGCCTAAGACTTTTGATACTCTGAGAGGGGAGAACTTGGGGATTTGGTGGCAAACACCATCAATACTCACGTCTCAAACCTTGATTTGTATATGCAAAGCTAAAAGAAAAATAAAGAAATTAAGAGAACATAAAAAGAGATAAGTCTGGGGGAGAGGTAAATAATACCAGAAGTATGCGATTTGGGTGGTTCCTTAGTCACGATATTGTATGAGTAAGAATCTATAAAGTTCCTGAATATCAACAACTGTTGTGAAACAGCAATGAAGGATTTAGTATGATTGATGCTGTGATATAATGTGTGGATAATGGGAGGCTGCGACTGTCTACGGAGAAGTACATGGTGGTCAGATCCGAAACTGTTTATGTGATGATTGGGAGCTTGGGAAAAGAGTCATTTCAATATCTCAAGAAAAGGTCAGTCTCTACGTTTTTCAAACCTCTTCCTCTGTTTGGTTTTCTGTTTGCTTGAGGGCAAGCAAAGACTAAGTCTGGGGGAGTTGATATATCATGGTTTTGACCCACTTTTAACCATGATATAAGTCATTTTTCCGAGTCTTTCCAGTAGTTTTAGAGTCTTTCAAGTTCTTTTCAGGATATAGGCACATATGGAGCTAAATTGGGTTATTGGAAGCTTTTGAAGCAATCTGGAGTTGAAGCAGTTCGGGGAGCTGAAGCTTAGCATCGATCGACACCTGAGGAGCATCGATCGACACCGTTCATTTGGTAGAGACACGAACAAATATTCCAGTATCGATCGATACCACTTACAGTATCGAACGATACCACTTACAGTATCGATCGATACCCAGCGATCAGAACGTGCATCAAGACCGAAGATTAACCAAAAGTTTTCCTTATTTTTTTATTAGACTCCTAAACGTGTTTTAGCTATATAATTAGGTTTTTGAGCCTCCAGAAAAGAGACTGGTGATTTATGGAGATAGGGTATTCTGCAATTGAGTTTTTGGGAGAAGAACCTTGAACCCTTTTTGTATTCCTACGCTATCTTATTTATGATATCTATTTTATTCATGATATTTGTCTCATTCACCATGTTTGAGTAGATTTCCTGTTAGGTTTAGGGTTGTTTAAAATGTATTTGATGAATTATTAGATCTGATTGAATTGTTAAGGAATATCTATAGAGCTTTTCACCTAGACTTGAGATTAATGTTTATTCTAGCCTCGCAAACTAGAATATGATGTTAGGTTGATTAATTGGCACGAAAGTGTGATTGGTTTCCTGAACTTGTGTTTGGTGAGCAAAAGACCTATTCGCAAAGAAATTTGGTTTAGGATTTTGTGAACAATTGAACTTGATCGTTAATGCTTGTTTGAATTTATAGAATCTGCAAAGAAATTTGGGATTCTAGGTTTAGACATAGATAGTCTTCGCAACGACAGTTGATTTACTTTATATTTGTGTTTCAAGTTCAAGAACGGAGCTTATTTCATTCCTTACATTTGATTTGATTAATAATTCTGATTTGCCTGCAAACTTCCCTAAGCCTAGCTTTTATCCCATTGATTTACTTCTTGATTTAATTGTTTTGTTATTCTTAGTTACATTTATTTAGCCTAGCTTAATTCTTATTCTATAATCTATTGAGTGATATCCTGAGTCTTTGTGGTTCGACCCCTATATACTGCAGCTACTGCTTTAGTACTTTTAAGATATTATCTTTGAGCATATCAGTATATTAGCAGGATCCGAAGATCTGAATAGAACTTGAACCGAAAAACTCGACCCGAACTCGAAACCGAAATGTTAAAATAATCAAACGGGTTCTAAATTTCAAAATGCAAAAACCCAAAGCCGACCTGAACCCAAACCCGAACATGAACCCAAATATACCGAAATATAAGTATATATTAATAATATATTAGTATGATTTGTAAAATAGACTAATATGTCACAGTCTAGTTCCCAAGATGATAACAGTACTTCATGTATGTGTAAAGGATAAGCAATGCTTTTAATGATTTGAGTCCATAGCTTTGAAATATCAGTGGAGTTCTTACAGAAGACTTCTGAAAACAAAGGCTAGTGGCAAACCATTTATTGAGTGTGAAATGAGGCTGTTTCTAGGGGAATGAAGGTCAGGCTATATTCTCTAAGTTCACTCATGAAATCCAAGAAATGTTCAAGGCAAACATGAACACAATAGAGAACTTGGTTCTACGAGAAAAAGAAGATGGGTTATACATGTTGTCTCGGTTTACATAATAATATGGTTGGTTCAAGATATCATGTTCACCTCCCGGCCAAGTAAACAGACATATATTAACAATGAGTAGTTCAAAGCTGTAACATTGCTACCATCTCAGACATAGTTATTTTTTTCATATACTCTTGAAAGTCGAGTCTGTCAAGTTCGTTTCAGGTGATCTGGGTCAGAAATATTTTTAATATGTTTAGAGTTAATTTTATTCATGTGGGGGATTGTTGGAACTTCAATTTGTGACATATGGCACCAGAATGACTGGGTCTCAGAGTAATTGGAATCTTTGTAATGAGCACTATAATATATTGTAGTTACATGTAAAAATTGAAGTAATGTTGAATGAGAAATTGAGGTGGTTAGATTGGAAAGCTTATAACAACTTTTATAACAAAGTTCCACATTAGAATAATGAAATATTTCCCACTAGAGTATATAGTGTTACATTTATGAGAGTGGTCACTAGCTATATGGGAAGGGGAGACTATGGTGTAGGAGTTGGAGAACCATTATGCAAAAACACACACATACGCATGCGCCGCTGTTGCCGTTGGGCCGTGCCGAGAGGGCCAAGAAACTAAATTTTATGTGTGTGTATATATTAAATTTTTGGGTATTACGAGTATTTTTCGAGTAGTTTAGGTAGATACGGGTAAAAAATACTCCGAATTTTCAGTTATTTTAGATAATATTGAGTAGTTTGGATAGATTCGGGTAAAAATACTCAGGTTTTTGGATATTTTGGGTATTTTTTAGTATTTTCGGGTACATTTGGATAAATAATACTCAAACCGAACTGGAACCGAAAAAATAAAGTATTTTTCGGTTTTCCATGTGAAGATCTGAACTGATCCGAAGCCGAGAGGTACCAAACCGAACCCGACCCAAAATTTTAAAATATCCGAATGGGACTTCGACCTTTAATACCGAAAGAACCGACCTGAATCCGGACCGAATACGCGAATACCCAGGCCTATAGATAACTAAAGAAACAGAGATGGTTTATTTCTCCCACTTGAGGTCTCGTCTGACTTGATTGTCACAACATACAATCACGACTTTACCTTCTATGCAAAACCTTAAAATTCCTAACTTTGTGATTAGTTACTGCAGGAACCTATGTAGAACAATTACAACTCAAACAAATATGAGGATGGGAAGGAAGATCTGACCGATCTTCGTCTTTCTTAATTGGCACAAAGTTGGTTTTTGTTCTTGATGATTTGTGCTTTTGCGGAGCAAGACAAAAGAGTTGAAAAAGCAGAAGAAGACCCACGAGAGAGTGAATGCAGAGGAGTATATTGCTTAGATTAGATAAGACAAAAGATTAGAGATTAAATGTAAAACCTGTTTTCTGTTTTGTTTGAATTAAAACATATAAAACAATGGAATGCAGAAAAAAACCATGAATTCAGATAGCAATGAAAATGCAAAAAGAGAAACCTCACAGCAATAACCATTCTGTGACAACTGAAGTAGAAATATGAAAACAAGTACCACAAAGCAAATAAACACACAAAAATTTATGGAAAAGTACCACTAGCATCCTAACCCATAGAGTACCTTCACAACAGAAATTGCTGCAGAAATAGGATATCTAACACCAAGAACAGTCCATACCAGTGAGTTATCAGAACCAACAGGTATTATTCCAATTGAAACATGCAGAAAATGAGAGTTCATCTCATGTTAACAGACTATATATAAAAAATTCACATTTTTGAAAGCATCTTAAGCTATCTAGTAAGCTCTAAACCAAGGGGACTGATGAGAAAAGGTTCTTATGATTCTAGACAGTTCAATGCAGACCAAGTATTTACTTACAAGAGGATCCAAACGTCCTACTCTTGGATAAAAGCCATACTAAACTCTTAATATGAAGAAAGTCTTGCAAAATAACACATTAAAGTACATCAGAGGGAGTTGTTCACTTCAATACAGAAGTTGGATTAGTTTTTAAACAACCAAAATGAGAAGTAAATATATGAAACAACAAACAGCAGTTTCTGAACTTAAAGCAATATTTATAAATATACATAGCGGTACTGGAGAGTGGAGAACACAATGTTCATGCCATTCACTACTTATGTATGATGATGTTAGACTGGTGCATACAAATAAAGAAAAGCTTATATCAAATAATATGTCAATTGATCAGATCATTGTTTAAATAAAGTAATTTATGAAGGATGATGCTTCATTAAAATGTTGTTTCATCTCATATTCTTTTTCCTTATTTCCTCTCTAACTCATTTAAAATTTGAAATGAAATAAACACATATGGTTAGTTAAATGATGTTGCCCTTTATTAGTGGTATTAAAAAATGCTTCTTTCTATGATGGATCTATCCAAAATAGAAGACATAGTATTTCTAGATATCAGAAGGATCAATAGAATCTTCGATGATTTGGATACAAGATCCGACAGATTTTCCCTCGGACATAGCCTGCGCGAGCTTGGATCGAGCTATCTCATGGCGACGTAGTAGCAGTATGGTATTGAGGACTGACCACCTCACCTGCGAGTCCGCTTTCTTTTGTGTGAACCCCAAACTCTTCACCAAACCATCTAACTGTTCCATCAACATCACAAAACCATAAAGCATATTTAAATGACTGATTTGCTGTGCAGTTCTTAGTATATTATTTACAGAATCATAAGAGGTTTTAGGGGTTAAGATAAAGAACCTTGCTGATATCGTCAAGGCCACCTTCAGCATAACCATACAGGAGATATTCTGTTGCTACACCAGCAAGAGCAATGCATGAGAATCTGTTCAGCATCTGGTTTTAGAATAGCAAACACTTTTTTCGGTTAGGCTAAAGAATATTGAAAAGGTTCATAACTTTTTTATGGGGAGCAAAAGAAAACATACGGTAGCGGAGACTTTTCCAGAGTTAACCTGCATTTTAAGGTTGGGAAAAAAGTATTAATAGCTTGGATTTGTATGTGTTTCTGCTTCTTCAGGGGATGTGAAAGAAGAAAGAGGGGTGTTATGTACTTCTTCAAGGAATTCATAGTCCACAAAGGCTGAGCCAGCTTGAATGTTGAGAGATCCTTCTTTCTGTAAAGCTTCGAGGCTTGAGAGCGTGTATCCGCGAGGTAGAATCCCGACCAAGTAGGCCACTAAGAAATGACCTGCTTCGTGCTGCATTATAGAAAATCTCAGTTCGCAGTAAGTCCAATGAAAATGATAGTGTCGCTTTGAAAGTATTGGCTAATGCACAGTTAATTATGATTACACTTTGGAGTCCTTTTTTGTTAGTCTCTCTTAAGTAATTAAAGTAGTAACTAAACAAAAACTGACTATTCTGATTCAAATACTAAGAAGATTCATATAGCGTGTTCGGATGTGCATTAGACTGATACACTGAAGCCAAGTGAAGATGCAGGTCTTACCTGAACAACTCTGTTATGGTATCGTTGGCTGAACGTATGACCAACTGTATCAAGAACCAAACTCCCAATTCCGCCATTAAATGAGACCTGTGATAAGAGGGTTCATCATTAAGGACATATAAAGATTCTGTGTGTGTGTTTTCATCTGAAGAAGCTTTGAATTACCAAGTCCAAAGTCCACAGAAACATAAACCCGAGCGAAAGAAACAAAAGCTGGTGAGAACTCAAGTCAAAGGCTTTCCAAGCAACTATTCCCCCTGAGACAGCCGCGATCTGAAGTTTTCTTTCGATGGAGCCAAGTGTCGCATCTGTTGGCGAGAGAAGTGAAGCAGCGTTAATCCCATTCAGTTTCAGTTCCTCCAACGTGTAGAGTCTCTGAGGCACCTAGATAAAATAAAACACAGCCAAAGAACGAAAAAAAAGACGAGAAATGAGATCACTGATTACAGTTTACAGTTTTCACCAAAGCTTCAGAAACCTAAATGATACATTCCAAGGGAACAAGATCTAAGCTAAACCAATCAAAGCATCAAATCTTAATGATTACAGCACTTAAACATAGATCAATCAAATCCAGAGAAGGAGATTCACATTGACGTTAAGATACATTCCAAGGGAACAAGATCTAAGCTAAACTTATCAAAGCATCAAATCATGATGATTATAGCGTAAACATAGATCAATCAATTCCATCAAAAATCAAGATAAGGAGATTCACATTGACATTATGAGATTCAATTAAAAATTGCTACAAGGATATGAACAAACACAACACAGACCTGCCTCGCAGCGCCAAAACATTGAAGCCCATCAGGCTTTCCTTGGAGATCTTTGACAAGGGAAAGTGCAGCTCTTTCATCTCCACTAGACAACTTAGAATCAACTTGCTCCAACGCTTGTCTTCTTGTGGACAACACTGTTTCAGATGAACAAACTATGCATCTGTAATTGTAATAACTATGGAAGACAAAAGACTTTTGTGGGTTTGAACATGGAGATAGTCCCACACTATGTAACAACATAACCATTCAACAATAAAAGATTTTGTGCCCAGTAAAGGATTTGCAACAACAATACTGTCTTAGATGAAAATTCATGAAATTGGAACTAAAAATTGGAGATTTTAGTAGTGGACCAGTGGTGTTTTATCAACCACTTGTTCTGGATAAGCAATTTTGAGTAATAAAATTTATTCAAAAGTAAAATTCCTTAACCAACACACAAAAGAAAAAAAATATAGTTAAGAGTAATTAACCTCAGTTTATTAAACGTGTATGATTCTTAGCCATTGCTTTGGAAAGATTTCAAGAAAAAAAAAAGGATGAAGATGAAGGAGATATTGAATGATAGTTTAGTTGTATGTTAGCTGCTTCAGTGTGAATGACATCGTATGTTCAAAACCTAATTTATTTGGGACGACATAATAAACATGGAAGCACGATAAGAATTTGTCACTGGTCCAAGTTAAAACAGCTATAAACCCACAACGTTTTTTGTTTTTGTGTTTCTTGTCAAAAGCAAAAGCCTTGTTATAACTGAAGCAAACCAAAACCGAATATGCATAGGTTTTTACTGTATTATGTCATTGAAATTACCTATAAAGTATACAGTATATGACTATGATGTAGGACTCTAAAATAAATTTACCATGTACAAATTTTCTTAAAACACTCGGACTTTTCTTAAGAGGGGGGGAGAATGATCATATGTTGAACATTGCGGAGAAAAATAAATAGTCAGTCTAATAATATATCATTTGATGTGATTTAATTTAATTTATTATGATAAATTTAATTATTTTTGATCAAAATTGAATGTAAGTTTGTTGGGACCAAGACATAAAAATTGATCATCCATATATGTTTATTAGAATACATGATTGTCGAGTTTGTAGTATTACTTAGTGTTTTTCACCTATACAAGTTCTAATACTCGTGGATCAAACTCCGAAATACTCTCCTTTTAATCATCCATTTTATTTTAATTTTTTTAAACAAAAAATAGCAAAAAGAACATTTTAACCCAAAAGGCTCAGAATAATTACGATCCAATTGTTAAAATTCAAGTAGTTTTCGGCATTCGGTAACTTCGAGTTATTCGGGTCGGGTTATTCGGTTTGAAGGAAATTCAGTTATCTAAAATTCTTGCCGAATTGAACCCAACTAGGGTTCACAGTTTTGCTAAGCCGCCCCACGACAGAGACGGATGGCACGACGGAGACAACGGCGACGAGACGGCACGACGAAGTTAACGGCAAAGAGAAGGTACGACGAAGACAACAACGACGACGACATGAGGGAGACGATGACGACGGACACCACTTACTTCGACGAGATCTGTGAAGGCTATGCTCTTGTCGTAGCTTCTCTCTTCCTAACTACCAGATCTGTCAAAATAACAACAAATCCCCAAACATCAAACGACTTCGATGATCAACGAGAAGCATAAATCAAATGAAGAAGCGACTAGGTAGAAAAAACAAGAGCTTACCCCTAAGGATGTCGCGGTTACAGGTTGAATCTCTGAGAAAAGGGTCCTCTTAACCACGATTGAGATCTGAGAATGAAAGAAGCGGTAGAAGATGTTAAATGATGAAGGAGAAGAGATATGATGACGATTATTGAGATACGTTGAATGATGAACTTTGCTCGGTTTTGCAAGAATATTATCCCATATTTACCGAAGATTCAGTTCTTCTCCCTCCAACTTGGTATAAATACGACATTTTGAGTTTGTGTAAGTGGAAATTAGAATTGTTATCATTGATTTTGTGTAGAATTATATAGAAATTAAGGATTTGTGTTGTTGATTTGGTTCATAATAGTTTATATATAGAATCTAATGGGTCCGACTGACAGGGGAAAGAAAGTGCTAATCGATTTTTTCATAGATTTGTGGAAGAAGAGTAGAATATGACACATACAAAATGTATGTAGGGAATCGAGTTTATCTCGAGAACCAGAGGAGAGGGACCATAAACTTAGTTGCTTTGGCATATTAATACTGTAACTTTGTTGTTTGCCTAAAACCATATAAACTTACATAAAGTTTAAATATCCTACATATTAAACAAATCTCGTCTAATCCCATAAATCCCTAAACGTTGTTATTGTTCTGTTAACGTGAAGCTGATAAGGACGTCACGTGGACGATGATAAAAACGATGTCGTATTAGTTCAAAAGAAAAAGAAATTGAATTCGAATTTGATAAAACTCAGACTCGAACTCTTGACCTATTAGACATTTATGCATACTTATCACAAATTGTTCCAAAGCAATTTCTGATAAATTACAGACAAACATTTATGCATATTCATAATATTATTTGTGATTTTAGCAGAAGTAATCTCGGCACAATTGGTGATGAGTATGTATAAATGTCTAATAGGTCAAGAGTTCGAGTTTGATTTTTATCAGATTTGAAGTCAATTTTTTTGAAATAATACATGTCGTTTTGTATCATCGTCCACGTGACATCCTATTCAGTTTCACGGTCATGAAACAATAACATCGTTTAAAGATTTGTGGGTTTAGACCGGATTTATTTAGTTCATGTAAAAAATTCAAACTTTAAGTAAGTTTATGTGGTTCTAAGCACACGACAAGTTACGTGTATTAATACGCCAAAGAAACTAAGTTTGTTGGGGAGAATTGGCTATTTTTCCGCCGTTTAAGATATCAGCCAAGTGTTAGAAGTTGTGTGGGAGAGTCTTCTCAAATCCGACAAGAGAAAATGGTTTAAGGAGCACCTACAATTAAAACACTTCTTTCATATGCATCAAGACTCAAATCATAAGTTGATGGGTATGTTGATTTCTTTCTTCGTATGACATGCTTAGATAAAAAAAAAAAAAGAATATTGGTTTATTGTTAATAGCGTTCTCATCTGCTGTTGTCTTAGGGAACATGCACTGATTTTTGGTTGACATTGTCATCCCTATCCAAGAGAGTACGAAAAATTTATGATTTATGATTTATGATTTCACTCAACTTTTATACAGGACGACATTAAGGAGGAGTAACACATAGCTAACGTCTAAACTCATGGATTCAGTTATATCATAAAATATATTTTTATAGTAGTTATCTAAAGTTTTCAATTAATTTTGTTTTTCATATTTAAATTTTTATGAGATTTCAACTTATAAGATTTGAAGTCAATTTTTTTTTTTGAATAATATGACATCGTTTGGTATCATCGTCCACGTGGCATCGTAGTCAGCTTCACGTTAAGAGAACAATAACATCGTTTAAAGATTTGTGGGTTTAGATCGGATTTGTTTAATTTGTGTAGAAAATTTAAACTTTAAGTAAGTCTATGTGGTTCTAAAGACAAAGTTATGTTTATTAATATTTCAAAACAATTATGTTTGTGAGGGAATTGCTTGTTTCCACCATTTAAGATATCAACCAATATATTTATGAGGTTGTAGACTAATGGGAGAGTTTTCTCAAATCCGATGATATAAAATGATTTAGAGAGTACCCACAATCAAATATGTTTTTATATGTATCGAAACTTAAATCATAAGCTTATGGATATGTTTGATTTTTTTCTTCGCACGTCATATTTAGATAAAAAGAAATATTTTTATAATAGTTTTTTTTTAACACATGAACGTTTATTAAACTGAATAAGGAGGATATAAAAAAAATATTTTTATAATAGTTTATCTAGTGATTTTAATTAATTTTGTTTTTCATATTTAAATTTTATAGAGATTTAAAAGTAACCGTAACTTTTAAATTTAAACTTTTATTTATTATTTTAGTAATGTTCTTATAGAAAATAAAGGCGTTACACCGCTCCTACTTCTTTCTAAGAATTTTTATTTATTTTATATTCTAAAATAAATAATGTTCTTTCTTCAGGTCCACCTAACAGTCGTCTAACTCTACTCCTTCCCCCGACGCATTGGACTCGCAGGCGCAGATTATACTCAGTAGTGAAACCCATGCTAAACGACGCCGATATTCTTATCCACCACACCTCTTATTATTAGCTGAAAATTTCACTAACCCTTTTTTAATGGCTTATGCTCCGTATTAAAATGTTAAACCTTTTGATCTGACGTTTAAAAGCAGGTTTCTTTCTATTTCAAGATAAATACTTTACTCATCCTGGAACTCGTTTAGTGTTACGAAATTTCCCTTCTCGGCTCAAATTTTTTCTTAATCGAAATCTTTAGGGAAAAAAATTCGATCTGGGCTTTCCTGTCTCTGTGCTGTTTGATTGGTAATAATAAAAAGAGGATTTTTAGTTTTTTTTTCAATGGCTGGGAGTGAAGAAGTTAATCTTATTGAAAGCAAGGTGAGACCTTATCTGATGTGGTGATTTTGGTGTTAAAAATTCTTGATTGGAATTGTTTGATGGGTTTTGGTGTGTTCATGGATTTTTCTTAGTTTTGTGGTGTTTGTTTTTTCTTATGGAAGGTTAGGGCTTGGGGTGATGAAACGTGTCGGTTGCTTGATGGGTCTTTGCTAATTTCGGAGCTTTTCTTGGCTTTATTTGGTTTTAGTTTTCTTTCTCTGACCCTTGTGATTGATTTTGATTCTTGGGGAGTTCAGATTCTTTGTTAGTCCGTAAATGAAATTTTTTCAGATGCAAGTAACTGATTGCCTATTTGTGATTGTCACCTCGAGTTTGCACTTTTGATTTTGTATATCTATTTGTTAGTTGTTTCTACTACCAAGTGTTGAAATCGTAACAAATCAACTTGCTAATTACTTTGAAGAAGACTAAAAAACTCTGATAGTTTTGGTTTAGATAATCATGCTCTTATGATCTTTAATCGTATTTGAAAAGCTTTTTATCTCTCTTACAGTATAAGTTTTTGTTGTGTTTGTGAACTGTTCACTGTTTTGGGGGTTGATGGATGTCATTTAATTTAGAAGAAAGCTCTTCAAGTCTCTGATTCGTCGATCTCTTATTCATTATCTCCTTTTGGTTGTGTGATTGTGAATCATCTGGTTTAAGATACTGTAAGAAAGTCATGTGACTTATTGGTATGTCTTGTGTTTTTGCTGCAGACAGTGGTTCCTCTCAATACATGGGTTCTGATATCCAACTTTAAACTAGCCTACAATCTCCTGCGCCGTCCTGACGGGACCTTCAACCGTCACCTTGCAGAGTTTCTAGACCGGAAAGTCCCTGCAAACGCCAACCCTGTTAATGGGGTCTTCTCGTTTGATGTTATCATCGATCGCCAAACCAATCTCCTTAGCCGAGTTTACAGACCGGCTAATGCTGGCCCACCAAGTATTACTGATCTTCAGAATCCTGTTGATGGTGAGATAGTGCCTGTAATTGTCTTCTTCCATGGTGGAAGCTTTGCGCATTCTTCCGCGAACAGTGCTATATATGATACTCTCTGCCGTAGGCTTGTTGGTTTGTGCGGTGCTGTTGTTGTCTCTGTGAATTATCGACGTGCACCAGAGAATCGATACCCTTGTGCTTATGATGATGGCTGGGCTGTTTTGAAATGGGTTAACTCGAGTTTTTGGCTTCAAAGCAAGAAAGACTCAAAGGTTCATATTTTCTTGGCAGGTGATAGCTCTGGTGGTAACATTGTGCATAATGTTGCGGTAACTGCGGTTGAGTCGGGGATCGATGTTTTGGGGAACATTTTACTTAACCCTATGTTTGGAGGGACTGAAAGGACGGAATCTGAGAAACGTTTGGATGGGAAATATTTCGTGACGATCAGAGACCGTGATTGGTATTGGAGAGCGTTTCTTCCTGAGGGTGAAGACAGAGAGCATCCAGCGTGTAACCCGTTTGGCCCGAGAAGCAAGAGTCTAGAAGGGTTGAATTTCCCCAAGAGTCTGGTCGTTGTAGCGGGTTTAGATTTGATTCAAGATTGGCAATTGAAGTACGTGGAAGGGCTCAAGAAAGCAGGTCAAGAGGTGAAGCTTCTTTACTTGGAGCAAGCCACTATTGGCTTCTACTTATTGCCTAACAACAATCACTTCCATACCGTCATGGACGAGGTAGCTGCGTTTGTAAACGCAGAATGCCAATGAAAACGCTCTTTATCTATCACTAACAAACGGGTGAAATCCACCGCGGAAGGTGTAAGCCCGTGATTCTCGTTTTAGATGCTCTTTGTAGTGAATCAAAAGAATGGCGTTTAACTAATACCACGGTGGAAGTGGCTGCGTCTGCGTTTGTGAACCGTGTGAAGCTGGATTCTGAAAGCAAAGCAGTAAGAAGAACAGTGAAGCCGGTAATGTTTGGCTTTTTAGCGTTAGCGTTTTGACTTTAACTAGAGCTGAGTTTTTTCAGCTAGCGGTTCAACATTAACTTTGGTTATGTTGCTATTATGATATTTTCCGTAAATATCTATATAGTATATATTCATACATCAACAATATGTTTAGTTATAAGTTTTTTTTTTGGTTTTTAGTATAATTATAAGTTGTTGTATTGTAACTCGAGCAATGTGATGTTGTGCTATCCTAAACTTAATCTTATCCTCTTAATGTGTTAGAGAAGATGTCTAAACAAACAACTCATAACATAATAAAATAAAGTAGTTTGAATGATTAAGGTTAAAACAATTAATAGTTAATAGAAAACTAAATTACAACATTCAAATTTAAAACTGCCTCAAAGATTTGATGTATAAGTCTTATAATTCAAAACGATAGAAAATTTGAGAATAACATTGTTAAATACAAATCAATTTTACCACACAAATAAAAAAGCTCCCAGGCACTATACCCAAGAAAAGTTTTTTCTGGGTTCTCCGTCGATTTGTGGCGGTGACGGGTTTGGCCGGCGTCCCCCTGCTCCCTTTCCTATCTTTTTTTCTTCTTTTTGCATTGTTATATGTTCGTTCCGATGCTTCTCTTTGCTTTTTGTCTTTCCGTTTTACCGGAGACAATGAATTCTCGGGAATCTTTAGAAGAAACCCTCTCTTTCTGGCGTTACGGATTTCCGTTGCCGAGAACCCTCTTTGGCTTGTCCATTGAACTCTATTCGACTCTCGTGGGATCTATTACTGAAAAATACTCTTCAACCGTGAGTCGTCGCCTGTCCTTTTCTCCATGCTCGAAGGGCGCTGTCGTCGGAATGCTTCAATTACCACCTTATGTAGAAGCCCATACCGATAAGGATTCTGATCGGAGTTGTCAACATCTGACAGATCCAGATCCGTTTTTCTTCAGAAGACATCCAACTTTGTGTCTCCCTCATTTGGGACAAGGTTTATCTAACACCACTTCTCCACCGTTGATTGCTACCGGACTGCCAACTAGTTTACCTAGGTTGCTGTGTTTGGGTGCCATTAAAACCCTCGTCTCCGCCAGCCGCCGTCGATCTTCCCCAGGGTCCACATTAGGGCAACCTTCTTCTGGATTTGGGCTGCAGACAATGAAATTGTTTTGGGCTTGGCCCAACTTGGTTATACTATGGTCCAATAAGTTTAAGGAAAATTCTCATGGATTTGACACCCCTTTGGCCTATTTGGAGGGTTTACTCGGCCAACCCTAATTTGCCCACTACACAAGAGCTGCTATCCTCATTTGCACGAAGGTTTTGCTTTGCTTACGGTATAGAGACCGTTTTCTTGGCTGAGAGAACTCTCTCATCAACATCATCATCCCTTGTGGAGAGAACCTTCTTATCATCTTCCTCCCTTGTGGAGAGAACTCTTTTGTTGTTACCCTCCTCCTTTGTGGAGAGAACCTCATCACTCTTTGTCTCAATGGAGAAAACCATATCAACTCTTTTCTCCTTTGTGGAGAATATTTCTCCTTTGTGGTCCAAACTCGTACACCAAGGCATGTAAGCTAGGCACTAGGTGTAAAGTGAAGCAGATTGTAGAATACATAGAGCAGTTTCCTGGAGAACTGAAATGGTTCCAAAAGCATTCTCAGTTTAAACATATATTCCACATGCCTAAGGACCCTAACCACATGACTCAAGGCATGTGGATGCTTATGCTTCGTACAGCTGCCTACAGATATAGAAAGTGAGTGTTGGTTCGTTGTCAATGGAGTCCCTATAAGGTATTCCTTGAGAGAGCACGCACTCTTAACTAGATTGGACTGCCATGAGTATCCCAGATACTATAAGGAGACAAAAAATATGGAATCAAAGTTTGCAAAGAAAGAAAGTGTTTGGAAAGGAGAAAGGGATAAAAATAAAAGATGTTGAAGAGAAACTGGAGAAAATGCAAAATAAGGGTGGTTTAGAGAAGAAGAAGTTGCTTATATTATATTTCTTATGTATGGTGGTGAAGGCAAAGTCAATGTCTGATGGAAACATTGATAAATTCCTTCTTAATATTGTTGATGATATTTTGTGCTTGTGAGACATTCCCCTGGGGGCGTTATACATTCGATGACTGGATGTTAGGGATCCGGAGCCTGATGAAGAACATGAAAGGGTCTGTAAAACCAAAAGGACATACTTGCTTCTATGGATTCATTGTTCCACTGGAGGAAAGTTGTATAAGCATTAAAGTAATAATTGTTTTAAGGACTGAATCATTGAGTTATTGTTTTGTTTATATGTAGATTATGGCATTTGAATGTATCCCACAGCTTGGTAGCAAATTCCGAGAAGATGTTCCCGTAGAAAAAGAATGTCCTAGAATGTGCAAACACAAGTTCAAGGAAAGCATCATGAAAGAGTTTGCATAAGAAGACATTAATGATGCGCTTGGAAGCACTAAGGTGTAGTTTGTTAACTGTCCTGACCATAAATGTACTTGTTTGCATTTTGAATTTGACTTAAAAATAACTGATATTCTCAGGATATCACTAGCATATTGGAACCAGACAATGATGAGAAAGCTCTGTTGTTGATTCTTGGAGAGAGAGCGCCTAGTCATTCAAAGAAAGAAAATTTGGTGGAAAGATATGTATGACATGGATGTGGGTTCTCGGAGTGGTGAGAATGTTGATGATGACCAACCTGAAAATGTAAATCTAGGTTTATCCATTCTCTCACTTAAGGAAGCAATGGAGAAAGGGTTTAAGGAAATGATGGAGAAGTTTGGTGAAACGAATATAAGAGTGAAAGATCTTGAATATTCTGTGTCATCGCTGCTAGACAGAGGAGATGAGAATGGTCTGTATCCGTGGACAGCTGATGATGATTTTGTAATAAATATTGGTGAGTTTTTTTGTTTACCTCTATGGAGTTATTTCTGTTTTTGTCAATCTGATTACTGGTTTGAATTTGAATTTTGATGTAGATGGTGAGGGAGAGGGTGAGGAAGAGAATCAGGAGGATGAAGAGAATGTGAATGAGGGAAAGGATGATGAAGAGAATCAGGAGGATAATGTGGTGAATGAGACTGGAATGAGGGGAAAGACGATGAAGAGAATCAAGATGATGAAGAGAATGTGATGCTCAAAGAGAATCAGGAATGCTTGAAAAGAATGAGAATGAGGGGGAGAAAGATGATGAAGAGAATCAAGAGAATAATGAGATGAATGAGAATGAGGGAGAGAATGAGGAGGGGAATGAGGAGGAGAATGAGGAAGAGAATGAGGAGGAGAATGGGGAAGAGAATGAGGAGGAGAATGGGGAAGAGAATGATCAAGAAGAAGATGAGAAAACTCTGGAGAAGGTTCAAGAGGAAGAGGTGAAAGGGAAACAAAATAAGAAGAACAAGAAAGGAAAGAAGATCACTGAGAAGAAGAGTGGAAAAAAGACTGAACAGAAAAAAAAAAAGTCGAAAAGAAGAAGAAGAAGAAAGAGGCGAAATAAAATATTATAAAAACTGAGGAGAAGTGAAGAAGGCAACCATCCAGGTTAGTGAGGCCACCTTATGAGCAAGGCAAGTTAGGTAAGAGTAAGCGACAGATAGTCAAATAAGAAGTAAGGAGGGATCAGTTGGAATCTTTTTTTGTTAAGGTAAAGAGGTCTTTTGGCTGTTCGAATGACTATATGATGGGTGTTTTGTTTTATGTTGTTGACATAATGATTTGTGGTTTTGGTACATTGTGGCGTTTTAAAGCCTTTTTGTTATTTCTAGTATATTTGGTTCATATGGTACAATTGAGTATATTATGGTATATTTGAGTATATTATGGTATATTTGGTACAAGTTAATTACATTGTGGTGTTTTAAAGCCTTTTTGTTATTTCTAGTATATTTGGTCCATATGGTACAATTGAGTATATTATGGTATATTTGAGTATATTATGGTATATTTGGTACAAGTTAATTACATAAAAGTTGGTCCAACAAGTATATTTGGTTCAAATTAGTCCTCTAAAATTTAGTTCAACAAGTATATTTGGTACACGTTAATCCCATAATACATAATCTTAAATAGGTCCTCTCAAGACTCAGAATGAAATAAGATTACACCTTCAGAACTTTACAAATACTAAACCCACTGAGTCAATAACTCTTTAAGCCTAGAAATCTCGGCTTCCTTCTGGCTTAAGCGCTCGTTAAGGGCCTCAATTTCACCACACATTTCGAGCATTGTCTCCCGAATTGACTCTAACTACGGATTCATACCACCTCCTCGTTGTATTTGTGTGTTGCTACTGGATTCCTGGCGCTAATTGATGAAGTGGTTCAATGCGGAAATCTACTCAGTCACAGCATCATCCCACCACTTCTGAATGTGGTGGTAATCATCATCCTTCACATTCACAAACACTACATGAGATAAAAGTTTAAATCACAAACACATTAGAAATCAAATACACTTACCACTCTCATTGGGCATTTGTAGTATTTTTTTCCTAGAGTAGCAACATCGGTTGACACTTTAAGCTCCATGAGTTTGCCACAAAAGCAAACAGTTGGAACACCCCAGTCGTCGTCCGCATAACAACATGGATCTAAAGTATTGGCTTGTGACTCCGAGCTATCGCTCCAATTCTCCCCTAGATCTCCGAGCATTATTCCTATTTAAAAAACTTGAAAATCAGACATGAAACCCTAGATCTTGAAATCTCCAAATTACTTTATGAAACCCTAGATCTAACAATCTACTGTATTCGTTAGAATTCTTACATGAATAGAGATTTAACTTTTATGTTTTACCGGATAAATCCAAGAATTTTGCCTTTGTCGGCCGTCGCTTCCACTCTCTTTCTTCAGAAGGAAAATCTAGCTTGCTTTCGAAAGAAAGAGTTGAGTTATAGTTGGGAAAGTGAGGGAAAAGTGAGAATTGGGAAAATTTGGGGGGGGGGGGGGGAAATAGTTGAGTTATATTAATTTATTTTCTTAAATTAATAATAGTAAATCCACGTCGACAGTGTACTTTTTGGCTGGATTGTAATAATAGTAAATCTACGTGTGATAAAGTGTATATTTTGGCGGCTGGATAACACATAGTTGTCCACATAGTTGTATTTTGTCGAATTCTGTGTATTTATCGTTGGACCTATCTAAAACTTATTATGTTCTAGTTGGACACATGATTTACCACTACTAAGAAACATATATAATGATTTCATAAGATTGCATTGAATAAATTATCGGTTTCACATCGTTTGTATCAAAAGTAGGTGATGACATACTAAGTGTTTCTTATACTATTAGGGCTTGTTTAAGTGTAAACATTAAATTTGTAATTATATTTAATATTGAATAATATTGAATTAATTTTTCTTATTAAATGTTAATCACATCAAATGCTTTCATTTTGAAACTTATGAATTGTTGTTCAAATTGTAAATTTAATAATTATAATTCTTTAAAAAACTACCTAACTACCAAAATTACCATAACTAATAAAGTATGAGCAGTAAGCAGTGTCTGTAAAACCATAACCCATTTTTTGAACACAGTTTTGAATCCTTTGAACATATTTTTGGATCCTTAACAGACAATAGCAAATTGTTCAAGGTAAATACAAACAACAGAGATGTTTTTAGTTGTACATAGTTGGACAATATTACAAAGTACAGAGATGTTTATACATGTTCTTGGTTGGCCTTAGTTGGACAATATTACAAAGTACAGAGATGTTTATAGATGTAGACTTGTTCTTACTCTTACGGCGACGTTCTCCGATTGAAGGAAATCGCGTTTCCTGGTTCTTTCCCGGTTTTTTGGTGTACTCCGGTGGTAAGACGAACAATTCTTGAACTTCAGCAGAACACTCCACTTGGACTCATGGGGGACTACATGAAGAGTTCTGTGATAAGCCAATGCCCACGTTTCCATCAAATAATATTTCGAACAAAGATCATAAATTCGGATATCTGATGTTCTCCATTCATTCCTCATGAACTTCCTATATGCGGCTATTGCATGCACACACAGATACTTGTCTATATCAAAACATTTGCAGGCACAACTTTTCATTTTCAAGTCAACCAAATAAGTCTTATCATCCAGTCCAATAACGTTGTATTCACGTTCGTAATAATTTAGCTCTGTCACCGTTAAATGTGATGCAATTGCACATCGTGTGTGTAATTCGTTCTCCACATAAGGCACCACTTTCTTTATGGACGATGCACTAGCAGCTTCAATCCTATGTCTGTTGAACCATTCAGAAAGCTTTTCAATAATCGCATCAATCATAGGTAACAAGTAGTAAAACCTTGCTTTACCAAACACACTATTGAGCGATTATGCAGAATTGCTAGTATCTATGTTGTATTTGTCTCCTAGGAAATAACATCTTGACCACTTCTCCACCTTTATAATATTATCCAGATACTCACCAAGTATAGGAAACCTCCTTTTAAAATCACCATACTCTCTGTTGAAATCAGTTACTGTATAAATATGAGCACACTTAATAAATTTAGCTGCGAGTAGATCCTTGTCAGTCTTCATCCTTGATCTCACGTTCTAAGACAAATGCCAGATACAATGTGCATGATGTGCACACGGATAAACCTCACGTACTGCCTTGAGATGCTATTGTTTCTGTCACTTATGAAAACTAATTCATGTACATCTGGAATAACTGTTTTCAGCTTCTTTAAAAACTAGTCCCAACTAACATCATTTTCACCATCAATTACACCAAAAGCAATGGGGTAATGGTGATGGTTAGGATCCTGAGCTATTGCAAAAACTAACATACCACCATACTTACTCTTAATAAAAGTTGCATCCACAACTATCACTTTCCTCATTGCTCTAAACCCTTCAATACTAGCACCCAAAGCGATGAATAGGTACTTGAACCTCTTTTCTTCATCCAATTCCACAAATGTTACAGTCCCTGGATTAACCTTCTCTAACATGTGCATATATGAATATAACATCGTGTAGCTTTTTTCAGGACTCCCACGCACATCACTAACATGTTTCTTTTTCCCTCTCAAAGTCGTTGAGTAGGACACATGCAAACCGAGTCTGCCTTGAACAATGCTCATTATGTTTTTTGGGGACGGGGTGTCCAATAGACCTGGATAGTCTTCATGCAAAATAGATGCTACTAATCTTGGTGTGCATTTCTGTCTAATACTACTTGAACTAGTAACAGACTGAGAGCATGTATGCATCTTTCTATGTACTCTGACACTGAAAAGAACAGATTTCTTAATTTTTGCAACTCTTAAATACCATTTACAACCCTGTGAATGCTGACGACATCGTAGAAACAGTCGCTGCGGGTCCGACTTAAGAGTATGGATCCCAAAACAGTTCTTAGTGGCAGCTCTACGAACCAAATCTAGCACTCCCTCTTTAGAACTAAATTCCTGATTTTTTTCTAGAACTGTACCATCTTCCCATTCTTCAACATGCTGACTTTGACTTACATCTACAGGACAAAGAAGCTCACCATATTCATGCCTAGCATCCAAACTATTATCCACAATGTTTTCCATTTGCTTATCCACACCATCCTCTGACTCCTCATTCTCCATCTGCATATCCACAAGATATTCATTACTTACATTCTCAATCGCAACATTTTCATTGACCTCATTCTCCATCAGGATTTCCACAACATAATTAACATCATTCTCCACCTGCCTATCCACATCATTTTCATTTACCTCTTTCTCCAATGGGTTATCCGCAACATATTCATTAACAGAATTCTCCATATGTCTATCCACATCATTATCAATAACCAAATGCTTGTAAGGGGTAAGAATTCCACCATTAACTCCATCCTTATCTACATCATCTACTAATTCTTTTGGAACAAGCTCACCATAATTCACACCAAATGAACTTCCTCGTTCACAAGCTCTTGACAGTTGCTCCACCCTCTGATTTTCATCCAACTCCACATGCAAAACAGGTAGAAGACCCTCTGTATCTAGTGACGTTAGAAAAATTTGAACATCCTCATCATCTACAATATAAGACTCTCTCCGAGCTTTAGATAAACTGTAACTCAATTTCAGCTTCCCTGTGGTTTCAGCTACCACAATCTTGCTGCATATCTTCTCTACTAAAACCAAATAACTTATATCCTCCAAAGATGGGGTCTTAAACGATATACCATATATAGAATTTAATGAAATCCATTGATGCTCTTCTGAATATTTCCCTCCATAGTCGAAATGTACGTTAGTTTGGATATCCTTCACCATCGGGGGCAACTTGGAAAATAAAATACACAATTACGAATACCCAACTAGCCACAACAATACTATGTGTACCACTTGTCCTATTATCTGACAATTATACTACTTGTACCATATGTCCTCATTTCTTAAAGTTACACTACGTGTACCATTTGACCTACAAATGCAGATTTTCGAATTAGAATATAATTTCCAATAGGGATTTCAAATTACCTAACATTCAACGCCTGCATTCGACAAACGACCAATGCATATACCATAACGCCCCATTAAGCATAATTGTCGACCAAATGTGCATTCAAACACGCAAATTCAACAACTAAATCCCTAAATTTTACTAAAATCCCAAAATCCCCACCCACACCCATCCATATATTCCGTAACTCATTTAAGACGGAAGAGGAAGAGGAGAACAAACTGTGTTTTCGAGCTTTCAGGACGACGCCGGCGCCAGCGAGATGGCTTTCGTCGGAGGAGATTCGTCGGCCGGCGAGAAATGTGAGCGTGTACGGCTCGTCGACGGGAAAGAAGAAAAAAATTCTAATTTTAATTTTCTTGTTTTCTTATTTGTTTTAAATTCATAAATTTTCATATAAATGAAATAATACATATGAAGTTGAATTTAGTGGCATGTAGATTAAAGAGTGGCAGCCAAGATTAATTTTTTTTTCCAAAAGTGGCATTAAGACTCTTTACTCTTAATGCTTTGTATGGTTCCAAATTAAGATTAATACAAGACTGGTTTGCACAAAAAAAAAAAAAAAAGTCTTATAATTCTACTTTAAATGTAAAACCAAAGTGTCTCATGGAGGAAGATGCATTGCATCTGGACCACAGCAAGGAAATCAAAAAAGAAAAAACTGACTTCTCAACGAATATGCAATATGTTATTTTTCTTATGTAAAAAACTCACAAGTTGGTTTGTAAGATGCTTCAATTTTTTTTCTTTTTTCTTTAAATAAAACATTAAGAAATGTGGTTATAGTTAGCTTCGACAGATACAAATCTTTTAACATGTGTTCACCTACTTACAATTTATATGCTTAATCCAAAATTTATCTATTCACATATTATCAATGGAATTACATATTATGGTATAGACACAAAACATGTAATATATATAACTTAATACATGAATATGAAACAAAGAAGTTTTATTAGAGTTTCTGGGTAACAACTACATGTTCTGGGAGAAAAGTAGCAGAATCACAGAACATAGAGCTAGACATGAAAGGATAAAGGTTTACATCATATTATTGAACCAACGACATAGAGGAGTTATGGCTAAAAAGCTCATACGATGCTCAAAATGGTTTAGAAGCTAAACTGCGAAAATTGAGAATTCGGATGCGGTAATGTTGTCTGAGAGTTATAGGGTAATACCATCTTCAGGTGTTCACTTGATCGAAGCAGCATAAGCAACAGAAGCAGCCATAAAGAGAGATGTAACAGATGACACAAAGGTCCAAAAGCTCTTCTTCTTGTGTGCATCTTCAACCGAATGCTTCATTATCTCTACTTCCTTCTTCATTTCCTCAACCATGTTTTCTTTATTTTTGAACGCTTTCTTGATCGCTTCTAGCTCCACAGAGTAAGAATCCATTCCCTTTTCACGTTTCTTCTCCCCTTTTTTGTTTTCTAATCCACATAGTAGAGAGGACACACTCTTCAGCATAGTTAGACTGTTTTTTGCATTGGTTCGAGCAGACTCTAGTTCTGTTTTCAAAACAACCATAGCTTTCTTGAGTTCTTCAATATCCTTCTGAAGGATACCCTTCTCCTTTCTCAATGACTCAGAACGATTCTCCAATTCCTTCTTCTCTTTGATCAATCTCCCTCGCTCAGTCTTAATCTTCTCGAGCTCTTTACCAGAAGATTCAAACATTTTCTCTAATCCTACAACTTTATCCTTAAGAGCCAACAAATTTCTCTTCTCCTCGGCAAGAGCCTTCCCAGTATTGTCTCTCTCGACCTCAACCAGCGCCAGCGCATCCTTAAGCTGGCTAACATTGCAGCTAAGCTTCTCACTAGTCTTGGTTTGATCATTATAATCCTTTCGCAACTGTGCTGCAACATGCTTTTGCTCTTCCGCCAGTTTACTCAGCTCAACAAACTCAGCCTCCTGAAAGACAAAACGCTCAACAAGCTCATTCTTCTCGCACAACAACTGGTTGACCAGTTTCTCCTTATCAGAGGATTGCTCAAGAGCCATCTCCATCTGTTTCTTAATCCAATCGTTCTCAACCAGTAAACCCTCAAGCTCAGATTCCTTAACAGACTTCTCTTTCACCAATACATTGATCTGCTCCGTCCTCGCTTTTGCTTCCTCCATAACCTCATCAAGATTCTTCTCTAACCCAATAACCTGATCACGTAAACCCTCCTCTTCCTTTGTCAAACTCTTCACAATCTCATTCAAATTTCCCAACTTTTTCTCCAACCCCACGATTACCACCTTTTGATCACGTTTAACCATCTCTATCTCCATCTTCTCTCTCATAACCTCTTTGATCTCACTCTTCAACCCATCAATCTCCCTTTTCTTCTCCTCAAGGTTCTTCTCCATTTTACACCTCTCCTTATCAACCCTCTCAATCAACTCCTCTCTCTTCTTCCTCTCCTTCACCAATCTACCATTTTCAGATTTCAATTTCCCAACTTCTTCTCCCAAACTCGCTTCTTTCATCTTTAACCTCACCACACTCTCCTTCAATCGATTCATCTCCTCACACTTCAAATCAAACCCACTCTTAATCAAATCCCTCTCATCACAAACCCTACTCAACTCATCCCTCTCACTCTCTAACTTCACCATCAAACCATTAGCTTCCCTTTTCAAATCCCTAATCTCACACTCTCTATCACTCTTCTCCTTAACCAACCCATCTACTTGAACACCCATTTCCTTAACTCGACTCTCAACAAAACCCATAAACAAATCCATCTCAATCTTCAACAAGAAATTCTCATCACTCGACCCACACAACTCCTCCTTCAGCAAAGTCTTCTCCTTTACGGAACGAGTCAACTCAGCCTCCAACGCATCTTTCGCCTGGAAGAGAGATTCAATCTGCTGTCTCTTCTCCATAGCTTGCTTCAGAAGAATCGCATTGAGCGACTTCAAATTCTGAAACTTTTCCTCCGACGAGTCATAATCCTCCATTGAAGACTCTCGACTCAGTTCCACCGATTTCTTGTAAGTGACAGGAGCATTTTGGCTCTGCATCTGTTGTTGCTCATTGGAAGCTCCATTGGTGTTACGAGACACTTTCTTCTTCGCCATTAGAACAAAGTGGCGGCTGAGATTTTTAGGGTTTCGGTTAGGGTTTGGGGATTTTACAATTCTCAGGGTTTTGCTACGAATTTAAACGGCTAAGCGAGAAAGAGACAAGAAGCTAAAGAGACGAAGTTTTGGGGTAAATTTTGAAAACTTCAAATTTGGGGACCAATTTTGTATTTTTTGTGAGTTTTTATTTTTATTTTGAACGTTTTGATTCTGTGAACTGTGAAGGTAGGATTGGCTTTACACTTTCTTATATAACAGTTACAAACCAATGTCGTTATTTCTTATTAATGCAATGAACTAAAATTTGATACGTTCCATTTTAAAAACATAACATCATAACAAATGACATAATTACAATTACTCAAATTTAGACATGTATCAATAATTAGTTAAATTTTAACAGATGTTAATAAATTAATATATAGTAACAAACAAATCATTATTATTAACTAAACTTAGTTATGATTATCAAAAGAAAAAGCTAGAATTAGATATGTTTTATTATATCCAGGGAAAATCCTACATATGACATAACAACAGATAATCAAATTTGGACACACATCAAGAATTGATTAACTTTTGATATGTGTCAATAAATTATAGTATATATATAGACATTTTAATAAACTAAATAAAATTATTTAAAAAATATTGACTAAAAATAGATTTATTTTTACTAGATACATTTGCAAAGTTTGATTTCTCGCTAACACTCTAAAAATCCTATGTTAAATCTCACACTAATTCACAAGGTAAATTTTTTTTTGTGGAAGCTCTCTTAATCTAGTGGTTCTAAAGGGTTCATAAATGCTTTTACACAAAGAAGTCTAAGATTTGATTCTCAACTAATGCAATTTATTATCATTTATGCATATTAAAGAGTAGGGGTGTCAAGCGGGCATGCCCGCGTCCATCTGGCCTGCCTCGTCATGGGCATTTTTTTTTTGAAATCCTAGTGGGCAAACCCATTAAGACCGCGATCAAATTATAAGTGTCCAACCCCGCCCCGCATAGGCCAACGGGTTAATGGGCCGGTCCGCACACAAATTATAAATTTTATCAAAACACAATTATAAAAATCCATTTAGAAAGACTAACAAACCTAACTCTGTTTTGTGGTTTCGAAGTCGTAACCTGCTCCTGGTCACTACATCGCTTCTTTAACAATATTCCAAAACTGATATCAACAGTTTCAAAATCAATACAATAAAACTCTTTGTGTCTTTCCTAGTGACGACACGTCAGCTTTTTCAAGCTTGCTTCATCTGACACATCATTAAAATAACAAACCAATTAAAACATTTCAATTAATACACATCAGCTCATATGAACTCATGATTAAAATAACAAACTAATTAAAAGATTTCAATTAATACACATCAGGTCATATGAACTCATGATTAAAATAACAAACCAATTAAACATTTCAATTAATACATATCACCTCATATGAACTCATGTACAAAGTTAAATTTTTTAGTATTCAATACAATAAAAATATCTAAGAAAAATTATTTTAATTGATTCTGCATTAAAGGTGAATATAATTATCTATATACTGAAACAATTTTGAGGCAAACCACACGATAAAATAAAATACATACAACTAATTGAAATTCATATTAGAACATTCTACGTTGAAACCAAATGCTAAAAATTGTCTCGACAATGAGCCGAAAAAAATGACTATACATATATATATATATAAGTTTTAATAAGCTTATCACTCATATTTTTGGTTTGATTTGATTCAATATTATTTTAAAATATTTCATTTTTTTAATTGTAGTCCCACTTTATAACCAATTTTTATGGTGTTAATTAAGTTTATCAAATAAAAACATGTTTAAAAATAGAAATGACGTAAATATTTAGAAATTTTTATTTTTATTTACATCTATAAGTTTTTATTGCGTTGGAATATAATTATCAAATAGTGTTTTTTTGTTCTTTGCTAAAAAAATGACTAAATATATATATATATATATATATATATATGTATGTATATGTATATAATTTTTAAATAAGCTTATCACTCGTATTTTGGATTTGATTTGATTCAATATTATTTATAGATATTTCATTTTTGTAAATTGTAGTCCCACTTGTAACCAAATTGTATAGTGTTAATTAAGTTTATCAAATAAAATCATGTTTAAAAATAGGAATGACGTAAATATTTATAAATTTTTTTTTTATTTACATTTATAAGTTTTTATTGCGTAGGAATATAATTATCAAATAGTGTTTTTTTTTTGGTTCTTTGCTAACATCAAATTAGAAGAAAAATATGCAGGGGGAAAAAACCATTAAAGACAAAAAACCTATAAAACAAACTAATAGAGTGGTGAGACAGAAAGAGCAATTCTAAAAGAAATTCAAGTTTAATATCAAAGTTTCACTCACAATTACTGATAAGGTTTATGATGATAGAATTCTCAAACGAAAATTCTCCACAACCATTTGTACTTTGGTCTAAAGTTTCAAACATTTACATATTCAGATAAAAATATGTCAGTTTATTAATTTTTCAAGTAAACACAAAATATTTGATGTTTGGAAAATTATAAACAAGATTCTAAAATTCAATAGAAAATAGATTTGAGTAATTTTCAAAGCAGTATTCGTTATTTAGATAAAGTAGGTTGAGAAATACATATCTCTCGAAAGACGAAAAGGATAAAACTAAAGCAAAAACATGATATTACACTAAAATTACCCAAATAAGTAGTGAAGATCATGACTGAGAGCACAAACTTAAAAAAATGAAGCTAACTATTTGTTCACAAACATAATTAACAAAAACATTTGAAAAATATGAAATTGTTTCATGAGACAGTCATGCCAAAAATAAAGGATGTGAAATGTCTTATTGGGTAACATAAGTATACTTCAAAATTAAAAACGGTACCGTTTCTCTATTAACTATATAAAATTATTGTTTGCCAAAAAATAAAGGCTTACATTCATAATTAGTTTCCAAAACAGTGTTAAATAAGTAATTATAATTATGTTTGAAATAAACTATAGAAAATATTAATAAAAATAACAATAATTAAACAACAAAACTAATTATATAATTTAAAATTTCTTTCTAATATCTAAATTAAATATTTCTAAAATTAACAAAAATGTAACGTTGACAAAAAAAACAGACTAACCATTATTATTACTATTTTCGTTTCATCACAAATGAATGTAAAATTTATTCAACCCAAAAAACTTGTATCTTAAATGTATATTTATAGAGTGATTTTGAAAGGAACTAAAAACAGTGAAAACGCAAGAAATCAAATGGATTATATTAACTTAATGAAACTTGTGCAAATATAATTGTTAGGTAAACCAACGAGGCGGATTGATATATGTTAGTTTTGTGTTATTCTTCACTCATTTTTAATATTGTTTTGCGTACACTTTTCATATTTTGCATCATAATTGTACATAAGAGTCTCATTTAGTTCTAAGTGTTCATCTTAGAGTCCTAGGGTGTGTGTATGCATCTTGTGTGTTGTTTTGTGCCTTTTCTAGGCACTTTTGGAGTTGGAGGAGGTTGGACAACTTATGGGTGACATGACGGGGGCTCAAGACGAAGAAGAAATCAAGAAGAAGCTCAAAAATGAGTTTCATCGGTCAAATGACCGATAGAACCGACCGAGAAAACCAAAGGAACGTTTCAAGACTTGGAAATGTCCCAGGTGGAAGAATTATCGGTCATTTGACCGATATAGATGACAGATAAAATCAAAGATCAAACATCGAGGATATGTGTCTGGAAGATCGACTCGGATGGAAGCCTTCCCTTTGAATTTAGCTTTGGAGCTCTTCATAAAAGTTGTAGGAAATTGAGTAAGCTTTCCAATGGGACTGGTTTCAACTCAGTCTAAGTTGTATTTAAGGATTTACGGCCAATTTAGTAGACACATATCAATTCTGCCGCAAAGGAGGATGCATCCGAGTATGAAAGCTCTCAGGTGATGGTTTTATCGGTCATTTGACCGATATAGATGACCGACAGAATGGCTTATCAGAAGACAGAAGCTACGGATGTCTCAGGAGTCATTTCTATCGGTCATTTGACCGATAGAACTGACCGATAAAAACCCAGTCCGATTTTTTTTAGTTTATAAACACTCTTAAGTTGTAAAAAAACATAAGTTTTCTTCTTGTAAGAGTGGGTTTCGACCCTAACTCTCTCTTCTTGATATTTTGGGGTTGATCTTCAACATTCATGCCACTCTAGAGAAGATTTCTTCACTCTATCTTTCTATTATGTTTGTTTGATTCTTGTTCTTCATTTCTATGTCTTTTCTTGTGTTCTTGGGAGTTGACTTTTTGTTGGATTATGTTTATGCTTGATTTGGATGATTTGATGATTGATTGTTGATGTCTAGACTTAGATAAACATTTGTTCTCATGTTAGGAAAGATCTCAATGCTAGAAATGACTTGATCACTCAATTCTAGAACTTAGGACATTTCTCACCCGCAAGGTGTTCGATGAAATGTCTAGAAATTTTCCAAGCATGCGTTTCACTCTTAGCCAATGGAAGTTGTGTTTAAGATGAATTGTTGACTTATATGGACTCATACTTAATGATTATAGATCATCTAGTTGCAATAGGTTGTTGAGTGACAAAATAGCCTAAATAAGTGATATGTAAATTGATTAGCATCATGAGAGTGAGCTAGTTTACTTGAGTGTTCCACGTCATAAGAATGAATGTGAATTGAATGTTTATGCATCATTGGTCAATTGTCTTGATGGTTAGATAATGAAGATTTAGGATGATCTTGGAGAAATCCTTCACTTAGGTTGATTCTTAATGCTAGACTTGACATGCGTTTGGCATGACAAACCGAATTAGATCTACACCTTAGATTAGATAGATTTTTGGTCTCATCCCATGCATTAGGGATAGATTCGAGTAAGCGGTGTTAGTACTAGATTAGGTTTGTTCATTCGATTCTTGAGCTTAGGCATTTCATACCCGAAAGGTGTTAGATGAATTGCTTGAACCGAACCTTTTGTGAGCTCTTCTTCCCTAGCCAACGAAAGCTGATGTTAGGGTGATTAGTGAACTTAATGGACTTGATTATAATGCTTGTTGGTACCAATCTATTGCAGATGAGAATTTAGCTAGAATCGGTATCAATGAATTGGTTAACGCCACGAGAGTAGGTTAATCTAGTATTCGTGTTCCATGTTCTAGGATAATGTTTAATGCTTCCGAATGATTCATTGTTTGATTGTTAATCATCTCTTTGATAGTTTAACTCATAATCCAACGCTTTTGTCTTGTGTTTTCTTTCTTGCATTTTCTTTTACATTTCGATAAAAACATAAAACTCATAAAAACGTTTGGCTCTAGCTCAGTTTGTTTCTCGTATCTTTGGTGTGCAATCGTTATTCTCTGTGGGATCGACCCTCAAGTACTACCTCGGTGTAACCATGCACTTGTGGTTTATTTGAGGCTTTATAAATGTAAAGCTTCGCCTCTAATGGATCCTCATTTCTCTAGTGAGGTAAAAAAAGAGCGTATCAAGTTTTTGGCGCCGTTGCCGGGGTGTAAATGATTGCCATTAGAGTTAGGATTCAAATTGAGACTAGAGTCTTTTTATTTTCTTTTGTTGCTAATCTTTTCCCTTTTCTTGTGATATTGATCTCTTAGGTGCACTAAGAGTAAATGATGCAAGGAGAGAGTGAATAAGAGAACGTAACCATCAAGCTAGAGACGTTAAACGCGCCAATTGGGACCTCCCAATTCTATCCTCTATCTCTATTGTATTTCTTTTTGTGGTGATTGTATCACCTTGTTTAATAAAAC
The DNA here is from genome assembly GCA_004349715.1 of Crucihimalaya himalaica. Taxonomy (NCBI): domain Eukaryota; kingdom Viridiplantae; phylum Streptophyta; class Magnoliopsida; order Brassicales; family Brassicaceae; genus Crucihimalaya; species Crucihimalaya himalaica. The sequence continues at coordinate 2,259,938 of SMJT01000018.1, forward strand.
TTTGTTTTCAAGTTTTGTAGGAATAAATGGGAAAATAATAAGACGGGTCAAAATGGTCAAAACCGGTGAGCTTAAACGTGTCACGCTTTCACTGCTCTTAAATCCAATGCTCTCATTCCAGTCCAAGGTACCTCTAACATTTCTTTCTTTTTGTATATACATTTTTGTTTTTGTTCTTGTGTTGGTCTTCTTTCTCATTTTTACTTTCACACCGAGATGGTGTGAAGTAAGTTCGGGGGAGATATCCGCTATCTAACATTGTGTTTTGTGATGTTTTATTTTTATTGAGTCTTGCATTGTATATAGGTCATGCATTTTATAAACTAAAAAACAAAAAAAAAAAACATTTGCATCATATAGTTTCTCATGTTTTATATGATTTTTAGGATTGAGTATAGTCTAGTATCATCTTAGTTTGCATTTGCATATGCATAGGATCAATGATTAGAATTCCTTGTAAAGAGTTTAAGCTTAGACTTAAAATCAAGGCCCTTTCTAAGAGTGATATGATGCTTGAACCATCTTGAAAAGACTATGATGTATTCACTTCTTGTTTCGATTAGCTTGAACCTCTTTGCGATTTTGAAATGTGCATGAATAGATCTTAACTCCAATGAACTTGAACTTAAACTTAAACTTGATCTTCAATTATCTTGCTTTGTACATTGATGAGTTAAGCCCATGGATAGAACATACATATTTGGGTTATATTTTTCCGGAATGATTCTTAGCAAAACATGTTGAGTTTTGAAAACGACAAGGAACAAACTTTCTTGTAGAACTAGCTCTTACCTCGTTGAGCTAGAATTTTTAAGGATAGTTAGGATGGCTCTAAAGGGTGTTGTTCTAAATGAGAAAGAAAGGGAATTTCAAAATTTTGTTTGTTTGTTACCATGAATGATAGCTCTAAATGCAAATGAGTATAGTCTCTAAGTGGTAAGAAAGACTAAAGGTCTAATGTCTAAATGATGAGTAAGAGGCTAAAGATGACTGAATTGAAAGAGCTAGTTGAATAAAAAGTGATTGGAAATCAAACATCAATGCGATCAAAGAAGAAAGAATCCCTAGAGAAAGAGAAGAAAATATGAAAGAGATGGTAGATAGGCTAAAAGAGCCTTTACATTTGGGGTAAAATAGGATGAAACTTTAATGAGGAATAGTCAATAGGAAACAAGGGGATGGGTAGATGAAAAGTTCAATGGCTTGTATGCCCCCAATTGTTTTGATCTTAGTAATTTTGCATAAAGTTTCATTCCTTTTCTTTGAGAGAACCTTTGATCTTAATGAGCCTTCTCCTTGTAAATGATTTTAAAACCTTTCTCTTCCTAGCCAAGTGGGGATTACTTGATATTGTACATTGTAAGATTCATCTTATGTGTTGAATGAATGTTAAGGAGTTAAGACTAGGATTTGCACATGGATTTTGATGCATTGAGTGAAATGGTAATTGTGCTAAGTGTGAATAAAGCTCTAAGGAGTAGGGTTGACTAGAAATCATAGTACTCCTTGGTTAAAGGACCTTGAGGTTAAGCTTTGATTTTTTCTCTTTGGATATGAGATCCGACTTTTCACACCTCTTTCTTGAATTTCTTCATTATGCTTTGCTTTGAGGGACAAACAAATATGGATAAGTCCGGGGGTTGAATATATGTTAAGTTTTTTTGTTTTATTCTTCAAATTCACTTTTTAATAATTGTTTTGTGTACAACTATTCATATTTATGCATCATAATTGTACATAAAGAGTCCTCATTTAGTTCTAAAGTGTTCATCTTAGAGTCCCTAGGTGTGTGGGTATGCATCTTGTGTGTTGTTTTTGTGCCTTTTCTAGCCACTTTTGGCGTTGGAGGAAGGTTGGACAACTTATGGGTGACATGACGGGGGCTCAAGACGAAGAAAGAATCAGAACAGAAGCCTCAAAAAATGAGTTTCATCGGTCAAAATGACCGATAAAACCGAGCCGAGAAAACGCAAAAGGAAGTTTCAAGAGCTTGGAGAATGTCCCATGTTGGAAGAATTATCGGTCATTTGACGCGATATAGATGGACCGATAAATCTGCCGCGAAAGGTAGGATGCACCCGAGTATGAAAGCTCTGCAGGTGATGTTTATCGGTCATTTGACCGATATAGATAATCGACAGAATGGCTTATCAGAAGAACAGAAGCTACGGTATGTCTAGGAGTCATTTCTATCGGTCATTTGACGCATTAGAACTGACCGATAAAAACCCAGTCCGATTTTTTTTAGTTATAACAACTCTTAAGGTTGTAAAAAAAACATAAGTTTTCTTCTTGTAAGAGTGGGTTTCGACGCCCTAACTCTCTCTTCTGATAATTTTTGGGGTTGATTGCTTCAAACATTCATGCCACTTCCTAGAGAAGATTTCTTTCAAACTCTATCTTTCTATTATTGTTTGTTTGATTCTTGTTCTTCATTTTTATGTCTTTTTCTTTTGTGTTGCTTTGTGAGTTGACTTTTTGTTGGATTATGTTTATGCTTGATTTGGATGATTTGAATGATTGATTGTTGATGTCTAGACTTAAGATAACATTTGTTTCTGCAATGTTAGGAAATGATCTGCAATGCTAAGAATGAACTTTGATCCTCCAATTCCTAGAACTTAGGACTTTCTCGACTCCGCAAGGTGGGTTCGGATGAAATGTCTTAGAAATTTTCCAAGCAATGCGTTTCAACTTTAGCAATGGACGTTGTGTTTAAGATGAATTGTTGACTTATTATGGTTACTCAATACTTAATGATTATAGATCATTAGTTGCAATAGTGTTGAGTGACAAAATAGCCTAAATAAGTGATATGTAAATTTGATTGTGTGTCTAGACTTAGAATAAACATTTGTTCTCATGTTAGGAAAAGATCAAATAACGTGAGTCTCTCATTAACAAAAAAAAAAACGTAGGTATTAGTTAAAAAAAAAAAAATCAAGATATCGTTTTGTGAGAGCTAAAAGAAAGGAATGGCGTCGCCGAATGAAGCATAATGCATTAGCGAAGTTGGATGTATAATCGAAAAAATCCGGAGACAGAAGAAGTGACGAAAGAGTATCGTGTTTCGGGTTTGCGAGCTTCATCCACCAGGCACTAACTAACCCATAAATGCGAAGGGTGACGGTAACATATTCTGTCCATGTAAAACTTGCCAAGAACACTCAATATTTGGATTATTGATATTGTGAAGAGGCCATCTAAATAATAGAGGATTTACTGCCGAAACTATTATATCTGGTTTTCCACATGGGAGAGTTATAATCTTGGTGGCCCGAAGTAAGTAGTACGAGTGATGGTGTTGATCAACGGAATAATAATGATCAATTATAATTAGGCGCAATATATGATTGAGATTATGGGAGGGATCACAGGGAAATAGGTTTCAATGATCATGGTTTTACTGATGCATTTCAATGAATGCTATTCCTGCATTAGCTGTGATACTAGGGAAGAATCCAATGTTGAAGCACAACATTTTTATGAATATGTTTAGACGCTGCAGATCAACCTATCTATGAGGGATGTAGAGAGGGATTATCTTAAACTTTCATTGGCATCTAGGATGATGACAATTAAAAGTGATAATAACCTAACTGAAAATTGGCATGGACGCATGGGCTGAGCTTTTTAAAGAGTATTTGGCCAGAAGATAATATTTTCTGGCAGGGAGTTACTTAAATACAGAAATTAGTTGCTAGTTTTGGGGTTACCTTCAGGAAATTATTGTGTTTGCATTGACAAATTGCATGATTTTCTGGAAAGACGAATGATAAGCCTACAAGAATGTTGATTTTGTGGGAATTGCCAAAGATATCAACCAACTTACCGGAAGGATCCGTGTTCTCATACCAACGTATGTGGTATTGCCCATCAGTGATTAGATTGAAACGATTATACCAATCGAAAGGAATCGGCGGCAATGAGATGGCAATGCAGAACATACAACGAATGATGGGGAGATTACGCATCCGTCAGATGACAAAAGGCGTGGAAACAGCTTTCAGACAGTACATTATGACTTTGCTAACGAGAGTAAGAATGTCTATCTTGGCTTATGCACTGATGGATTTAGTCCATATTGGTTTGGTCTGGGAGACAATATTCTTTATGGCCTGTGATATTGACGCCATAAGCAATCTGGCGTCAATAAATAATCTGGGAGACAATACTCATCAAAAGGGATCCGTCTTGTTTATGAGTATTCTGGTACCTGAGGGGTTCCTAAGCATCCAAAAACGATCGCGCTTGATGTATTTCTGCAACCCTTGATTCATGAGTTGAAACAATTATGGTATACAGGTGTACGCAACATTTGATTATTCCAACAGGAACGGAATTTTACATGCGGGCAGTGCTATTGTGGACCATTAGTGACTTCCCAGCGTATGGGATGTATCAGCGATGGACCACGCACGGCAAGGTTATCTTGTCCATATTGCATGGAGTCGATCAGATGCCTTTCAACTGAAGCAATGGAAGGAAAGTGCATGCTGGTTTTGATTGTCATCGTCGCTTTTCTCCCTTGCATCATTCCGTATGCGGAAGAACAAGAAGTTTGTTCCAAAAAGAACAAGGTTGTGCGTATTTTCCTACCCCCAGTTTATATGTCAGGGAATGATTTGTTTGAGCCAGATTGATTATTATGGTGGCTGCAGGAACATGTAAGCGTGGGGGAAATTGGCAGCACTACACAGCGAACATGCCTGACGGATATGGGAGTTCTCAACAAATGGCAACAAATGAGTTCTTTTGGGAACTCCCCATATTGGAAAAGATCACCTATTAGCGGCACAACCTTGAATGTGATGCACATCGAGAAAAACAATTTTTGATACATCAATGAATACGAATTTGAAATGTGCCAGAAACGGGAAAGAGTAAAGACACTTCAAAATCTAAGGTTGGACATTGGCCGAAAATCTGCTCAAAGAAGCGAGTTACATATTAGCAAGAGAATGGTAAATTACGCGGTTCTGATCTTTCGATTGTCTGGGGATGCGAAACAGACGTTGTTTTAAAACTGGATTTGCTTCAGAAGTGAAGTTCCGGATGGTTATGTGTCCCAAATTCTCAAGATGTATTGAAAAGGCAAAAAAAATATTGCCCGGTCTGCAGATGCCACGATTTGCTATGTTTTTCATGCAACGACTATTACCCTTTGCATTGGCTTGAGCTCTTACCGACAACCGTCCACAGAAGCAATTGCTGGTAATTTAATTAATTACATTTTTATTGAAATCAGTTTTGTCATTTTATTAAATTAATTTCAGTGGTGTGATTATAGATAACTATGAACGTGTAGGCATTGGAGCTTTTCAGGGATCTATGCACACGAAGACTTACAGACGAGGGGCATTGTGCAATTACAGAATAATATACCAGTTGTTGCTCTGTAATTTGGAAGAAAATTATTCCACCATCTTTTTTTTATGTGATGGAAAATCTTCCAATCCCACCTACGCGCATGAAGCAGCTCTTGCAGGGCATGTGTGCAATTTTCGTGGACTGTACCGTTCGAGCGATTCATGGGACATCTAAAAAGGAAAGGCAGAAAAATAACTTGCCAAAAGTGGAAAGGATCCGATCGTTGCAGAAATTTTGACTGAAGAACCTCTCATTTTCACGTCATATTATTTTAGCCCAACCGTTTCGAACCAAAATAGGCCCGTCTAAGCCGATATGACGATGGAGGGTGTTGCAACCAAACAATATAATGTAGGGTCCCAGATATCTTCACCCAAATAGGGAGACTTGGTGAAAGGTTAAGAAGAAGTTTGGTGGGAAGACCACAAATTTAACCTCGTGCGGCGCACAATATATAATTGCGAAATTGTGTAGGAGTGCAAACCCGTTTGAGAAGGTATATCTTCTTAATTAATTTATTTAAATTTAGTTAACTAACAATTATTTAATATTATTTATTTGAAGTTCAGAATTTTAATTTAATTTTTTTGTGTATAGTGGAATTCGACAGGCAGATGCGAGAAGTTTGTCCCGGTTTACCCAGAAAAAGATTTATGAGAAAGTCCAAAGAGATAATTTTGACTGGAATGCGTTAAGATATTAATGTACGCTAGAGTAAGATATTATACATATTTGATATATAGTTCTAACAATATTAAATAATTAATTCCGTTTAATTAAAATTTTAATGTATATATATAGTATATATCTATAGGGTTGATTGAATGGATTGCAAACCAGCCCTTGCCAGTATGGTTGCCATGTATGATATATTTCACGAATACCAATTGCGAAGATCAAAAACTTGCGCCAATGTACTTCACTCGTGGATACACTTTTCACCACGTATACTTAAGAGCCTTCCAATAAGTCAACCGACAAATTAATGGAATCTACGCTGCCAGGTGATCTAAACTTCTACGGCGTCTTGCAAGAGAAATTATGGAAGTCTCGATATCCTGGAATTATTGGGTTGAAAATGCATTTTAATTCAAATGTCATTGGTACGATTTCCAACGGTTCGGTCGCATGGCGTTTTGCACAACACACATTAAGGGGTTACTATTGATCCAGTCATGTCAAGAATTTCAAACCTTTTTATCCTAGCATGTCAAGCAGAAACAAGTGTGTTTATATTCCATTAACCCTAGGAAAAGGCAAAATGCGGGAGACGTGGTTATCATTATAAAAGTGAATGCTGAGAGGTCGCTATAGTCGGGGAAGTTGATGAATTGTAGGCAATGCAACATGAAAGATCAGCCAAGAAGTCTGTGTTAGCAATCCGAATCAACCCTAGAGAATATCTTACATATTGATCGCAGAAACCAGAGAAGCAGGAAGACATAAATAGTTGATGAGACGCAGAAGGCGACGAAGATCTGACGAGTTCGTGGAGACTGATGTGAAGAAGACAACTGATCATAGTGAAGCACATCCAATGAATCTTGAAATAAGAATCTGATTAATTTTTTCATGTTTTTAAGCAATTTCGATTTTTAAATAAAGTTCTTTTTTAATCAAATTTTTACCAAATTGGGCGAGAGATTGCGGTGAACTAGCGTAAATCGTCGCATCGTCCCTCGCAAATTTGCGAGGGAACTGCGATGGAAAGCGTCATTTCCACGCAAAAATTTGCTAGAGGGAATTGGAGGGAGCTACGTCTAATTCACGCAACTTCCTCGCAATTTGCTAGGGAATTGCTTGAATTAATTTGAATTCAAGCAATCGATGAATATTTTACACTCATTCAAGATGTTATGCCCGGACACAAGATGGTAAATCGATGATTAAGTATGATTCCAATATACTTTTTGTGGTGATTGCGATCGTTAAAAATTTGGAAATGTCTCATTTGCACTCATTAGTCCATATGCCAAGGTTGATAAGCAACACTTCCCGCAAGATACAAGAACCGTAACTAGTACAAAAGTTATCAAGTTAACAAAGAACCGTAACTAAAACAAAAGTTACAAAGTCCAATAGCTCAACTAGTAATGAATTTACATCCAAACATATCTAATGTTGATAAGCAACACTTCTCTCAACAACCTTCCCAAGTACAAGAACTGTTAACTATATTAGATCCAAAAGTTTACGAGGGTAAACAAGAACCGCGTAAACTAAATACAAAAGTTACCAAAGTCTAATAGCTTCAACTATTAATGAATTTGGCATCCAAACATAATCCCAAAAACAAATTGAAACGATTATGTTTCTAAATTAAAGATAAAGCTTTTTTAAATCACATTTTACCACATTTGCGACGGAATTGCAGAGGGAAACGTTCTTGTTTCAAGCAATTCCGTCGCAAAATTGCGAGGGACTTGCAGAGGGACTTGCACACGAAAAAAAAATAGCGACGCAATTCCCTCGCAACTAGTATCCCTCGCAATTCTCGTCTGCAATTCTGCAAGCGGAATTGCCGGCTCTAATCCTTTTATTGGCATAACCAGCGATCATCCGAATTTTTGTTAATCTTTTGAAATAATTTACGGTTTGGGCGATGGAATGCGATGGCAATTGCGATGTCAGATAAAGTTCTTCTGCAAATCCATCGCAAAATTGCAATCTGAAACCCTTAGTTTGCGCGAGGGCATTTGCGAACGAATTCGATGGACGGGGATAAGCAGAATAAAGTCGCGATCTTCTTCTCCTTTTCTTTTTCTTCTCTTTCGTTTCTCCTTCCCCATCGCCGCCGATTTGCGACTCCTCCTCTCCAGGTCCGACTGAACCGACCGCTCGTCCTCCTCTCCCAGCCTGCACGCCGATCGCCTTCTCCTTCTCTCCGTCTCCAGCCGGCCGGCCGATCTGCAAAGAAAACCAAGGTTACGATTGGTTTAGGTTGTTTATCTTGGTTGGTTTTGTGATTTTGTAGATTTTTAGGTTGGTTAGATTTTGTTAGGATTTGTTAGATTAGTTTTTGTAGATTAGGTTTGTGTAGATTTAGGTTTGTTTAGATTAGTTTTGTTTAGATTTAGGTTTTGTTAGATTTAGGTTTGTTAGATTAGTTTTGGTTAGATTATAGGTTGTTAGATTTAGCGTTTGTTAGATTACTCAGTGGTGTAGATTAGATTTAGATTTTGTTGTTAGAATTTTTAGGTGGTTTAGATTGTTAGGTTATGTTAGATTAGTTTGTTAGATTTAGGTTTGTTAGATTTAGGTTTGTTAGAATTAGTTTTGTTAGAATTAGGTTTGTTAGATTTAGGTTTGTTAGATTAGTTTTGTTTAGATTTAGGTTTGTTAGATTTAGGTTATTGTTAAGTTACGTGTTAGATTTAGTTTAGTATTTTTTAGAAATTTTATAATTAATTTTTAGAAATTTTTACAAATTTTAGAATTAGGTTTGGTTAGAATTTAGAAATTTATTAGATTTTAGGTAAAAGTTAATTTTATTATTAATTTTAGATTAGTTTTGTTTAAGATTTAGGTTATGTTTTGTAAATTAAGTTACGTTTGTGTTTTTAAAATAGGGTTTTGGTTAGTTTTAGATTTAGATTTGTTAATATTTAGATTTGTAGATTTAAAATTTGTTGTTAGATTAGGTTTTTAGATGAATGCTTGTATTTTATAAAGAATTATTTTTGATTATGTTTTAAATAGATATGGTAAGTATTATCTTATACGTGTGTTTATTTTCAGATGAGTTAATACGATATTTCGGAGTATCGTTCGTCCTCCAGGGGGCACGTCGGGTGCCCTCTGCGGAGGCGAGTAGACCATTCTCGTTGGATGCCATACTCCCCCAGCGAGGCCTTCGAGCGTCCACGTGATGATCATGTCACCTCGCTTACTAGTATACTTATATTAAGAACGACGAGATTTAATTAGTAGACATACTGAGGATGATACCTATACAACTAGCTCACGAATTTACTTATATTTTTTAATTGATTCCTCCAGCATGCGAGTATGAACGAGTACTTCATCTCTCAGCTGACCGAGATGACCTCTCGAGGATAACGACATGATGTAACTTCTAGTGATAAGAAGCGACCGTTACTCGAGCATGGCTAACGCTGTGTCAAAATTGACTTCACGAGATTCTTCACTTCAGAGTACAAGAAGACGTTATCCTGCGTGATAACATCATACTGCCAAATCCACGCAAATTTCTCGATCCTACTGCACACTTTTAACGAATATTTGTATTTATCGTTAATGCAGTTTCTTAGCCCGGTATACCTATTTCCACTATGATCCATAGACTCTATAACATCCTATTGTATATTTTATCTTCTAATTTAAATATTTATTGAATTTTACATAAATTATTATTATTTTTTTTTATTTTACATTTCAGGTTTGATCAAGACGAGCTCAAGAACATAAGATGTAGACGTGGTCCAGCATCGGTGCCGATGAGCTCCGATAACTTTTCGAAAGAGGAATTATTCTCAAAAGAGCTACATAGATCAAAAACCGAAATTAATGACCAAACACCGACTCATTGTCAAAGACCGTAGGTTTACAAACTTGATAAATGTGTAAGATTTTTATATTATAATAAATCCTAATTATTTATAATAATTATGATATTCACATTATTGTTAGATATTTTATATAAGATAATTTTATTTTTTGAGAAGCATATCACACATGGAAGACAGTATTTACGAAGCCAGGTTCCGAAAGAGTTCTGATGCGAAGATCGAAGCAAGAACGCCAATGGTCACAGTATACCAGCAGTGGGCCACGGTAGGCAAGTAAGAAGATGATAGAAATGAAGGACGACCGCTAATGCGATAGCTAGTGTTGGTTTCGATTCACAGAGTCTGGGCAGCATTCCGTCGCGTATTCGCAGGATCCGGCGAGCGACGATCAAGAGCGCTAACAAGTCGGGCGGCCCGGTACGCTGATCCTGATGGGGATGGGTATGCCAAGCATCGGTCTGGACAGCTTTCCTACCTTGCCGCGGACGGAAAAATCGTAAGTTTTTCATTATTTTAATTAATTAAATTCTAATTATTAATTTAAATTTTATTTTGATATTTCTAAAAACCAAATCAGGCAAAGGATCGCGGAGATTCGATCCCGGATTTGCTAGCTGTCCTCGAGGAGACAAAGAGGCCGCAGATGGGACTTTCGTCGACAAGAAGTCTGAGAGGATCTACACGACGTCACTTCCAAGATGCAGGAGTTGACTCAGCATTCTGAGGGCGAATGAGAGCGCACCCCTTTGACTCCCGCCGCGTGAAGAACAAGATCTTTACTGAGGTATGAATATTGATGTTTTATATTATTTTTTACAATAATTTCAACTAATTAAACTTATTCTTAATTTTCAGGTCGCTCCCCATAAAAAAGGGAGAATTTACGGAGTCGGGTTCTCTGCAATCGCAGATCGACTCGTGTACTTCTTCTTCCTCGAGAGCAGCAGAAGCAGAGTCCGCCGCCTACCTCCAGGGCATCATTGAATCGCAGGCCCAGCTGATCGTGACTCAGTCTGAGAAGATCTCGAGGTTCGATCAGATGTTCAGCTACTTGGCCACAAAGGATCCGGTTCTAGCACAGATGATTCAGGACCCTGCAGACGCATCTACCAGTAGGACCGAGACCGGGACCGGAACCGGAAACGGAGATGGATCCGGTCCATCGGTTCAATTTTAGATTCCCTAATGTATGATACAATTTAGTTTCTTTTAATGTTTAAACAATTTATTTTTATAAAATTTTAATTTTGAAAAAAAAAATTATTTATAATTTATAAATTTTTAATTATTAATTATTATTAATAATTAAAATTTTTAATTATTATATAAATCGGGTACCGTCGCAATTCCCTCGCAATATGCGACGGTTTTGCGAGAGAAATAAGAACCGTACCAAATTGGGTTCGGTTAGAACCATATTAGAAATATATCCACGCAATTCCTCGCAAATCTGAAGCAAGTTTTGCGACGCGTTTGTGGGTAATATTAGTAACGCATTTTGCTACCAATTTGCGATGAAAAATGCGTTCACGCACTTCCGTCGCAATTTTGCGACGATTTTGCTTGGTTATTTTTGCGACGAGATAGCAACCACGTTTTTCCCTCGCAAATTTGCGAGGGATTTGCGACGAAAATTGATTTGCGAGACGGAATGGTGCGTCTCGCAAATCCATCGCGAAAGGCCATTTGCGACGGAATTGCGAGGTATATGTCCATCGCAAATGACATGTTTTCTTGTAGTGTCAACTAACCACTATTGTGATCTAGCTAGGATGGACAAATATTTTAGATTCTTAGTATTTATTTTTATTTCAGAAAGTTAGTGATGAGGCCTTAAGAGCATCTCCATCGGGTAGAAACTCATATTTAAGTCTCTCAAAAATATAATAAAAATATCTTTTATATAATTTAATTGATTTTTTATCTATTGAACCAATCAAGACAAGTGTATAGATAAGTCTTTCATGGATCTCTTAGATGAGAAACATATATACTCTTTCTCTTCTCTTTCCTAATTCTTTTTAATATTTGAATAGGGAGTCTCTGACTCCCAATGGAATTACTATTAGGGTATATGAGTTTCAATGAGTCTTAAGATGGTGGTTGGCTTAATTTAGTGTTAGAGTATCAATGTATCATATCATTAGAAAGGTCGGAATGTGGTTTTGGTCCCTCCCCCCATTACAATATAGAGTTTTGATTTTTTTCAGCTATACATTAATTAGTTTGAATTACCAATCTTTGATAGGATTTATAGTTTTCTTGTTTAAACGAAATTCATCTATACATTAATTGGTTTGAATTACCAATACTTGACTAAGATTTATGTTATCTCGTTTAAATGAATATCATCTCGTTAGATACTTAAGGCATTATGTTTGGGTTTTATGGTTTAGAGCTTTGATGAGATTCAACGAGGATTTGGAGATTTTATCATCTATTACATCATCATTAGAAATATTTTGATATAATCATATTATGGTGTTATGAAACTGTCTGCAACATACGCAATTACGATGAATAACTTCCATTGACAGTAATTTTACGGTCCAACTTTCTTCGCAACACTCAGATCTGCAACTGACCGTTTTGTATGTACGACATCGCTTGATGGACAGAATCTATCCGTAACATATGAGATCACGACGAATGTCTCTACCTGCGACACTTTAAATCTTCAATAAGTTTTGCATCATTAATCTGTAAAATAGTGTAGTTCCTCATAGATACGTCATAGTATATCTATGTACACATGTTGGTGTTGGAACAAGCATACTTGAACAATCACATTGAAATATACGTTGTCACAAAAAAAGACTTATGGTAATTAGCACGTGGTTAAAAAAGACTTATGGCATTAGTTTTGGCACGGAGAACCTCGAGAACGAAGAGAAGTTAAGCAATAAGCACTTATGGCATTAGCTTTAGGCAGTGGATCAACTTTTGATAATGCACAGCGGCCTTCTCTTCGTTCTCGATCTTATCCGCAACTCCAAGTCTCCTCAAGTTTATAGCTCTTGCTCTCCTTCCTTTCAAATCCTTCATTGAAGTCTCCAAAATTCCAAAACACCTAATAAGAAATACAAAAGCATATGCAAACGCACACTAACCTCAACTTCTAAAATGCATGACCAAGACAAAATGAGAATTAAACCAATGCCAATGTGCTAAAACTAGCTAAGAAATGGACTTAAATCTAAGAAATATGAAGTAGAAACTATGCAAATCTCACTAATATTGGAGGACAAAAAGTTTTTTTTAACCACGTGCTAATTGCACTTAATGTTTGTAAGCAACGTCGTTTGTAAGCAACGTCGTTTGTAAGCAACGTCGTTTGTAAAAACTTAAAATTCTGAAACTTCGTGTATTAAATTTCTAATTTAAATTAATTCATATATTATTTAGTTAAGCTAAAAAATTATGTATTTTTGTCTACAGAAATTAAAGTTTGTGTATTTTTCGGGTTTTTCTTAAAGAGGGCAAAAGAATATTTTTTAACTACGTGCTAATTGCACTTAAAGTCCTTTAGCGCTGTTTGAAAAAAAGTTAAAAATTTTGAAACTTGGTGTATTAAATTCTCAATTTAAAACAATTCATGTAATATTTGGGTAACGATAAAAGTTCATGTATATTTTGGTTATAGAAATTAAATTATTTCATACATCATCATACTTTACTAACATGCACCTATTACCGTTCTATCATAGCACACAATATAAAACAATAAACATACACTCAAGAACATAGTTTCTAAGTCTATACAAATAATTCATTAAGAAGGTGGTTAGAAGATAGCAACTGCATTTCCACAACTACCAGTTTCACCTTTATCTTAATCTGGTTGAAAAGTGTGACGACTACGATCTGCGATTGCGACTAGAAACTGCAATTGCGTTCCGGAAACTTCTAGTCGAAGAAACACATTCAAAAACCAGATAAGGGTTTCCGTTTTTGACAGACACATATGTTCTAGCTCAACAAACAAACGTCCTGGTGGCTAGGGTTTAAATTTTCCAGCAACTTTGACGGCATGTATCAACAGCTTCCCTGACATTTTTTCTGTCAGGACTCACCGTTGATGTGGCCTAACTTTCTTAGGTGTGGTCGGAATCCCTTCTCCAAAAGTCCAACTTAAATATGAAACTTAGTTATTTTCTGGATTCACAAAATAATAAATTTTATGGAACTTGTAACTTGGATTACTGATAGGGTATACCTTAATTCTATCGAAGAATCGTCAGTTGCTAATTAGTTATTCTTTGCAGTGAGATCTATGTAGAGACGTCGAAATATCGATCTAACTCCTTCAGGTTTGACAGGAAACTGATCACAAAAACCCCTACTTGCAACAGTTTCCTCTTCTTTTTCTTCACCAAAAGTTCATATTTAACCTACAGATCCAAAAGGCTAAATAGAAACTTGTAGGAGAAGAAGACATAAACACTTTAGGTTTTCCTTACCTAACCGAACGATATGCTTGAGTTTCGAGATGTATACACTTATATATATACACGACACATAGCCTCCGGAGAATAATGGCTCGATCATTGATTTGGTCCTCGTGAAAATGATGTTTCAAGCAACGTTTTACCATGTAGGGAGAGAGTGCAACAACTGTTAACAACATAGGATCCATGGTTATATAGATAGGTTAATCTCTTGCATTGATCTTAGGAGGCACATCTAACTTCCAGATTTTAGACTTCAAAGAAGGATCACCAGGGGGAGGATGAGTAACAATTTCATTTTCACGGATATGACTAGCCAACCAATAGCTGGATTTTACAAAGTAACTCCCATTAATTGTATAATGCCATCTGATATATCATGGTTTTTACCCATTTAAGACCATGATATAAGTCCTTTTTATCGAGTCTTTCTATTGTTACCGTAGTCTTTTAGAGTCTTTTCAGGTTTTAGCATGTTTGGAGCTTAATTGGAGTTTTTAGAGCATTCTGGAGCTTTGTGGCATTCGTTGAAGACGTTTCCCACCGATAGATTAAGCTCAAATTTGGACACAAGATAGATCAATGGATTAGCTTTCATTTGGAAGTGGTTTGAGGCCATTCCAACGGTGCGATCAAAAGTTATTCCAGTTTTCGTGAAGACAGTCCAGTCTGGCAAACACCAGAAATGTCTCGGTATCGACCGATACCAGCTGGTATCGATCGATACGACTGCAGGAAAGGATAACGCGACTTTCTACGACTTAGAAGAATCTGCTTTTTGGCCCAGAAGACTTTATTATTTACAAGAAAGCCCAGAACGTGTTTTAGACTTATAAATAGGGTTTTTAGCCACCTGTTTAGGCTAAGCTTTATTCTATGCATTATTTTACTTTAATTCTAGTTTTTGCTTTTGAGGGAGACAAGTCTGAAACTCTGTTCGGGAGAGAAGATTTCGAACCCTTTGTTATTTCTTACTTTGATGATCTATTCAATCATGTTGTTTGCTTCATTCTGATGTCTGAGTATATCCCTTTTAGGTTTAGGATTTTCTCATTAAGAATTTCATGGTTTGTTAGATAGATTGATCTGTTAGGGTTCATAATCAATTGAGTTCTTCACCATAGGTTGTTCTCAAAGCTAGTTCTAGGTTGACGAATCTAGAATCTAGATTTTAGGATTGTTGATTAGTCACGAAAGTGAGATTGATAACCTGACAGAACCTAGGATGAGCAAAATAATTATTTGCAAAGAAATTTGGTTTAATTATTTTGTGAACATATCAAACTTGGACATTAAAGTTGGTTTAGATGTTTAGGATTTGCAAAGAAATTTGGAATTCTAGGATTTAGATTTAGATAGTTTTCGCAACGAAAGTTGGTTGATTATATCTTAGTGATTTGAGTTCGAGAACAGTGCTTAACCTGAACCCTGTTGATTGATTTGTCTACATTCCTTGATTTCCTGAGAAATACCGCTAGGCCTATATCCTCTCCATTGATTTTACATCTTTTAATTCTGGCATATTTATATTCTCGCTTGATTGATTTGGCTTAGCGTAATTTTGATTCTTGAAATCTATTGTGTGATTCTCTGAGTCTTTGTGGTTCGACCTCTACTATACTGCAGCCACTGCTTAGTATCCTTAGGGTATTATTTTGAGCATATCAAAATTTGGCGCCGTTGCCGGGGACTCAAATTTCACCATTAGATTAATAGATAGAATTTCGACTAAGCTCGCTGGTATCGATCAATACCCACCCTTGGTATCGATCGATACTCTTCATAATCGTTACTTACGTTCTTGATTTTTGTTTTTTGTGTTTCAGGTGTATGCCTAGACGTGAAACCAGAAGCTAGAACGCACAGCTAGTAAATCTTTCCAACGAGGAACTAGCACTTTTGGAACGCACAACAATGAGAGCACAGAGGCCAGCAGAGATGAACAATCCAGTGGTATTGGTTCGTGATGAGGCTGGTACTTTGAGAGACCATGAGGGTCAATTGTGCAATGAAAGGGGACAGCGTCTTGATGCAGAGGGGAACGTCATTGCCCCTGCTCCTGTTCCCGACCAGATCATCCCACCCGTTTGTTGCTGGACACGCTGGGAATGATGTGGCTGATCGGGGTATGACAATTGGAGAGTACAAACAGGCCTGACCTGTTCTATGCTAATCGATCTGCGATTCGCATCCCCAGTCTCCAGAGGAATGACTTTGAGCTGAAGCCTGCATACTTCTCACTCGTAGGCCAGCATCTGTTTCACGGTTTTCCCTCATGAGCACCCCATGGATCACGTAGAGAGGTTTGAGGACTTGGTCACTAGCATCAAGTATAATGGAGTTGTCCTATGATTACCTTCTCTGCAAGCTTTTCCCATACTCTCTCGGGGGAGAAGCTTCTTACTGGCTCAAGAATCTCCCGCCTGGTTCGCTTACCACCTGGGAGGAGACCAAGAACGCATTCCTGAACAATTTCTATGATGATGCGAGATCCGAGGAGCTGAGGAACAAGATCTCCCAATTCACTCAGGGAGCAACAGAGGCTTTCAAAGCCGCTTGGATCAGATTTAGGTCGTATCAGAGAGACTGTCCGCATCATGGGTTCACTCAGGTTCAGTTGTTGGGTATCTTCTTCAGAGGGATTGACTGGAGGTATCAGATGGCCCTAGATGCTGCAAAGCAACGGGAATTTCAAACACGAGATATCCCGAGGATGCTTATGAGCTGATTGAGAACTTGGCGTCTAGCAATAGCACCAAGAATGCCGATTTAGAGCGGAAGACGCAGAACGGGAACATTCCCAAAGTGCAGATTGC
This sequence comes from Crucihimalaya himalaica, assembly GCA_004349715.1. Classification (NCBI taxonomy): domain Eukaryota; kingdom Viridiplantae; phylum Streptophyta; class Magnoliopsida; order Brassicales; family Brassicaceae; genus Crucihimalaya; species Crucihimalaya himalaica. The sequence goes on from SMJT01000018.1 coordinate 2,277,101, forward strand.
TGAGGTGCACGCGAAGCTGGATTCAGTGCACAATTTCTTGAGGGTAAGCAACAGAAAGCTGCCCACACTGCTGATAAGCATGAGGTCAGAGGGGTTAACTACGTTGATAGTGCTGGTTTTCAGAGCCACGAGATTTCAAATACCAGCAGAATAACAGACCAGCTATTTTTGGTAAACTACAATCGCACCTACGGGAACTCCTCTTACCAGACCCCGCCGCCCAAATCCTCAGACAGTAAGATGGAAGCCATGTAGAATAGATTCTCGAGGGACAACAGAAGATGACAGTGGAGTTCAACGGGAAGGATGGACGCTATGTACAACAGATCTGAGTGGGAAAATTGAGACACTCAACACTCACGGGAAGATGCTGGGAAGCTCAAATCACTCAGTCTCAGCAACTGTCAAGGGAAAGACGGTTCAAGCGCACGTCAATGCAATCACCCTCAGAGGTGATTTTTGCACCTGAGATGTCAGCATCGACCGACACAACCACATCTCAAGTGTCGATCGACACCGATCTGCAGAGCCGACGCAAACCAGAGCATCGATCGATACTCAACCTAGTATCGATCGACACCCCTCTCACACTGAGCCAGAAGCTGTGACAACAACGAGGAGTGTTGAGGAACGATGTCTACAAACCCAAGGTGCCATATCCTATAGTACCTAGACCACCTGAGAGACCCTATTACTGCAGAGAAGTTGCTTGTTTCGAGAAGATGGTAAGGAGGATTCCACATGCACTGCCTTTGAGGAAGCTTTGGAAATACCGCTCTTTGCTTAGTCACTTCCGCGATTGCAGAGGAACTGCAGAAGAGATTAAGGCACTCTTCATCAAGGCCAGAAGCACTCCACCGCTGAAGCAGCTGACTAAGAGAGCAGACCTAGGGAAATTTTCTGTTCCATGCTCCATCTCTGGAGTTGAATTTGGGGAATCTCTTGTTGATTCAGGGATCTAGCGTTAATGTATGTCCAGGGCAGTTGCTGAGCGTTGGGTGCTGATATTTGATCCCCTGAGACGTCTCTCTTACATTCGCAAACTCCTCCACCTCGCTCCCATATGGTACAATCCGGGATTTGCTCGTCAAAGTAGGAGATTGTCTGCTTCCTACTGACTTTCAAGGTTGTAGAGATGAGTACACGATCTAGTACGCCTCTGATTCTTGGGAGGCCATTTATGGCATACAGCCGGTGCTATTATGGACACCACCCAGTAGGCGAATCTCGTTCTCTGATATATCATGGTTTTTACCCGTTTTTAGCCATGATATAAGTCCTTTTTGTTGAGTCTTTTCTCTAGTTTTAGAGTCTTTCAGGTTCTTTTCAAGTTATAGGCGCTATGGAGCTAATTGGAGGATTTGAGAGGCTTTTGAGGCAATCCGGAGTTGAAACCGTTCAGGAAACAAGCTCAGCATCGATCGACACTGTGAAAAGCATCGATCGACACCCTTCGTTGAGAGTTCCACGACCAGAAGACCAAGCATCGATCGATACCACTTATGGCATCGGTCGATGCCCGTGAACCAGGACGTGTGACAAGCCCGAGTTTTATTCAGAAGCTTTCCTTATCTTGCGATATGTTTTCCAAAAACGTTTTAGAACAATATAATTAGGTTTTTGAAACTCAGAAGAGGCATCGAATTGTAATTGAGTTTTTACCTTGTGATTTCTGGAGAGAGAGTTCTTCGACAATCGAGTATTTTGGAGAAGAATTCTTGAACTTTTGTTATTCTTATTTCTTATAATATGATATTCTATTCTATTCATGGTGTTTGTTGCATTCATCATGTCTGAGTAGATCCCCTGTTAGGATTAGGGTTACTTAAGGGTATTTGATGAACTGTTAGATCTGAATCGATTGTTAGGAAGAAATCTATAGAGCTTTTCACCTAGACTTGAGTTTAATGCTGATTTTAGCCTCGCGAACTAAAATCTGACTTTAGGTTGTTTAGTTGGCACGGAAGTGTGATTGATTAACCTGATCTAGTGTTTGGTGAGCAAAGGCCCTATTCGCAAAGGAATTTGTTTAGGGATTTTGTGAACAATTGAACTTGGACTTTAATGCTTGTTTAAATTCTATGAATTTGCAAAGGAATTTGGAATTCTAGGTTTAGGCATAGATAGTTTTCACAACGACAGTTGGATTGCTTTACATCAGTGTTTCAAGTTTGAAAGTGGTGCTTAATCTATTCCTGACAATTGATTTGATTTGATAGTTCTGATTTGCCTGTTGGTTTCCCTAAGCCTAGCGTCTTCCTCCATTGATCTATATTCTTGAGTTATTTGCTTTGTTACTTTAAATTCCATCTATTCTGCTTAGCTTAGTTCTTTTTCTGAAATCTAATTGAGTGTTATCTTGAGTCTCTTGTGGTTCGAACCCTAGAGTGTATAGCGACTGCTTAGATATCTTTTAGGGTATTAGTTTTGAGCATATCATTCTCCTACATTGACAAAGAGGTCTACTACACAGCCTATCCTCCTGGTAGAGCCTCCACACATGTCTCATGCATTCATGTTGTCACAGGAGAGACATTAGTGAGTGATCCTTTGGACAGACTTCATGACAAGCCAACTGTCACGGATGTGTTTGATGGTCCTTCTCTCACCAAGAAGGATATCAAAACGGCCAGGACAACAGAGAAAGTGCAGACCAAAGAAGCCGAGGGCGCTAAATATGTCACTCTCACCCCTTAGAGATGTACCGGCGATTCGGTCGAGTATAGGGTGAAGTGCAAAGGAACCTCGAAACCATTCTCTAAGGTTAGAGTACTCCTTACTTCAGAGCTGAAGGAGAAAGGGAAAGATGTTGTCGAGAGGATGTTGAGCAGAACTCTGAAGCTGGTGATGTCCGGTTGTAAGACTTGCCTAGGAATAAGTTCTAACATCTTTCTGACGAGCCACCTGACACTTGAGTCCCGCCCCGTCAAGCTAATGACCTTAAACAAGCGCTTAGTGGGAGGCAACCCACTGGTAAGTCTTATATACTAGTTTCTTTTCGTTTTGTTTTTGTTCTTCACGTGAAGCAGGTTCAGATGACCAGCATCGATCGATACCACACTAGTATCGATCGACACCAGGACGAGCAGAGAATGCAATTACTCATGATCCGAGTATCGATCGACACCAGCAATGGTATCAGTCGATACCCCGCGCATAGGTATCTTCTTGGCTTCTCATTCTTCCACTTGGTTCTTCTGATTTCTTTACACAACACGCTAGACTAGATAACAACTGGAGACAGTGTTGTTTAAGTCTGGGGAGGTAGTTGCTAACGACATGTTTTGTTTTTCTTAGAGTCAGTTTTTTGGTGTCAAAATTTGTTTTATTGAGTCAAAATTGTCCTGGAGATTATGATCTTGTTTTGTGAACTTACTGTGCTGACTTTACTTCTGAGTGTTCATTGTTACAGAACCAGTTTTCAGATCGACTAATGAAAAATCCAAAGGTGACCAGTTGACTAGAAAACACCCATGTTTCCAGTGGAATTCATCAAAACCTGAGCCTAATTTTTTGCACTTCATCAATGCGGTTAGTGTTTTCCAGAACTTGATTCCTCATTCATATCTGACAAAAGGAACCCAATGTGCTTAAAGAAATGGTATATCTCTCCCCTGTTATAAGTTATTACAAAAGAGCATAAAAGATGAGATGATTTTCTTCTGAGTAGAGGGCTAGGAAAAAATTTCCATGTGATCCATTATTCTACTTGTGGAAGGAATGATCACACAAAGGTTGGAAGCGAGGTTAGGAAAATTTCCCGTGATATCCACTTTGCGCCTACACCTTTGATACACAGAGAGGAAAGAACCGGGATTCGGTGGTAAACACCATCAATACTCGGTCTCAGACCTTAATGTGTATATGTAGAGCTAAAAAGCAAAAAAAAAAAAAAAAGGAAAGAACATGATCAAAAATAAGTCTGGGGGAGAGAACAAATACCAAAAGAGTGAGATTTCGGGTATTTCTTTTGTCATGATATTGTTTGGGAAAAAATCTATAAAGTTTTGGACATTGATTACTAGCGATGAAACTGGCAATGATGGTTTTTATGGATTGAAGCTGTGATACTATGTGTGGGTTCTGGAAAGCTGCAAAGGTCTACGGAGAAGTACATGGTGGTTTAGAATCTGGGACTGGTAAAGTAATGAGAGAATATTAGAAGATAGGATCATTGCAGTGTTTCAAGAACAAGTGAGTCTCCGCGTTTTCAAACTTCTTTCCCTGGTTTGGTTTTCTGTTTGCTTGAGGGCAAGCAAAGGTTAAGTCTGGGGGAGTTGATATATCATGGTTTTACCCATTTAAGACCATGATATTAAGTCCTTTTTTACCGAGTCTTTCTTTTGTTTCCGTAGTCTTTTAGAGTCTTTTCAGGTTTAAGCATGTTTTGGAGCTTAATTGGAGTTTTTAGAGCATTCTGGAGCTTTGTGGCATTCGTTGAAGACGTTTCCCACCGATAGATTAAGCTCAAATTTGGACACAAGATAGATCAATGGATTAGCTTTCATTTGGAAGTGGTTTGAGGCCATTCCAACGGTGCGATCAAAAGTTATTCCAGTTTTCGTGAAGACAGTCCAGTCTGGCAAACACAGAAATGTCTCGGTATCGACCGAGATACCAGCTGGGTATCGATCGATACCGACTGCAGGAAAGGATAAACACGACTTTCTACGACTTAGAAGAATCTGCTTTTTTGGCCCAGAAGACTTTATTATTTATCAAGAAAGCCCAGACCGTGTTTTAGACTTATAAATAGGGTTTTCAGCCACCTGTTTTAGGCTAGCTTTATTCTATGCATTTTTTACTTTTAATTCTAGTTTTTGCTTTTGAAGAGAGACAAGTCTGAAACTCTGTTCGGGAGAGAAGATTTCGAACCCTTTGTTATTCTTACTTTGATGATCTTATTCAATCATGTTGTTTGCTTCATTCTGCATGTCTGAGTAAGATCCCTTTTAGGTTTAGGGTTTTCTCATTAAGGATTTCATGGTTGTGTAGATAGATTGATCTTTAGGGTTCATAATCAATTGAGTTCTTCACCATAGGTTGTTCTCAAAGCTAGTTCTAGGTTGACGAATCTGGAATCTAGATTTTAGGATTGTTGATTAGTGCACGAAAGTGAGATTGATAACCTGACAGAACCTAGGATGAGCAAAATAATTATCTGCAAAGAAAATTTTGGTTTAATATTTGTTAACATATCAATACTTGGACATTAAAGCTGGTTTAGATGTTTAGGATTTGCAAAGAAATTTGGAATTCTAGGATTTAGATTTAGATAGTTTTCGCAACGAAAGTTGGTTGATTATATCTTAGTGATTTGAGTTCGAGAACAATGCTTAACCTGAACCCTGTTGATTGATTTGTCTGCATTCCTTGATTTCTTGAGAAATACCCTAGGCTTATATCCTCTCCATTTATTTTACATCTTTAATTCTGCATATTTATATTCTCGCTTGATTGATTTGGCTTAGCGTAATTTGATTCTTGAAATCTATTGTGTGATTCTCTGAGTCTTTGTGGTTCGACCCCTACTATACTGCAGCCACTGCTTTAGTATCCTTAGGGTATTATTTTGAGCATATCACCATCCTAGGAAATCTTTTTTCTGGGAAGAACTGATTTTGATAGAAAGAACCTTTGGCACATCTTCAAGAATATAAGTACGGACTAGATCTTCATCCCAACCGTAATTATCTTGGAGAAGCAGATCCTTAACTAACATGTCCTCATTCTAAACATACAAACTTTTACGAGGAGCATAAGGAGTGTGCATTGATAACCACAGGTCTTTCCAAGCCATAATCATATAACCATCCCCAACATTATAACGAATACCTCTTTTTAATAAACCTCTTCCTATAAGGATAGATTGCCAACCAAAGGTTGGATATCTCGCGAAGCATACCAAATACTAATTTGAGTGAAGTACCGACCTTGCAAAACTCGAGACAATAAACTCGACGACTTGTTTAAAATACGCTAGATTTGTTTGGCGAGCAAAGCATCATTAAACCAGCTAATATCACGAAAACTGTGGCCTCCTTCCATTTTCAAATACTTAATTCGATCCCAAGCTACCCAATAGACATACCTTTCATGAGATTGAGAATTCCGCCAGTAGTTCGCTATTATTCGGTCAATGCCCTCACAAATTTTCTTAGAAAGCTTAAAACAGTTCATAGTATACACCGGCATCGACATAGCTATAGACTTCAAAAGCACCTCATTGCCTCCCTAAGATAAGAACTTACGACTCCAACCTTTAGTTCTTTCACGAACTTTCTCAACAATGAATTGAAATATCTTTTTCCTTCCGAATTGTTCTGGGAGGCCTACCACAACCTCCATCATTATTGTTAACTCCTATTTTTACTGATTTTATTAGGTTCTTTTGTAACTATTCTTGCGTATTTTAACCAAGAACAAGATAGTTTTTGAGTTTTTTTTAATTAGAAAATAGGCTTGAAGACAAAAGAGAAATGATTTAGAGCTAAGATGGGCTTTCAGAAGATTAAGTGGACTTCCAGAAGATTAAGTAGAATTTTAGAGGAACAAACGGGCTTCCTGAAGATCAAATGGACTTCAAGATGGACCAAAAGAAAGAAGAGCTCAGAGCCGCGTACCGATCGGTTAAGACCATAACCGATCGGTTAGAAAGTCTCAAGGACCGATCGATCATGCCCCTGCACCGATCGGTTGGTGTGGATTTGTCAAGTTTTCATTGTCTCGCTTTTGGAAGTTTTACATTTTTCTCTACTCCCTAAACATTATATAAAAAAGGCTCAACCCTTAGTTGTAAAACACCAAGCCATTGAGCAATAAACTCATTGTAAATACTCTTCTTCTAGTTTTATGTTTCTTTTAAGAGTTTTGTCTTTAGTTTAGTAGTAGATCTAGTAGTATGGCTATGAGTTCTTCATAGTCGTGCTACTCTATCTCTACCTTGCTAGATATGATTCTCTGCTAGGTTTTAAAGTTCCTATTAGGTAGTTTTAAGTATGTAATTATGCATGATATGAGAATGATGGTTAGAGCCTTTGCTAAGTTGATTTTAATGTTTACTCTAGACTGACCGCTGAGTCTGCCATTAGAAGTTTCTCGACTATGCAATGGAAAGTTTGATTGTAGCCTAGGTAAGCAAAGTATTCCTAGACAAGTGACATTGCTAGGGAGCTTTGTGAACCTATCAATCCCAAGTAAAGTGACATTTCTATTAGGATTGTTTGCATAGTAGTTATCACTACGGAATTAGGGTAACTATGATTATGATTGAGTTCTATGATGGTTTATAATGCTTTTTTATGTATGTATATTACTTGTTAGAATTGCTTTAGGGTTCTCTGTGCCTAATTTATTTATCTTTGTTTATATTAGGTTGTTAGAAAATACAAAATCCTATATAATTTCCCTAGCCAAATTTTAATTATTATAATCAATAGTGTAGTCGTTTTAGTCTCTGTGGATCGATCTTTAAGTATTATAGTGGTGTAGCGTACACTTGCGATAATATTCGGGGTAAACTTTACAAACAACAATTATGTATTTAAAGCATCCATTTGCGTCTTTTTAGCCTCTCATACTCTCGTCCCAAATGTTATAGCAGACTTTCTTGGATTAACCATTTGACCAGAAGCTTGTTCATACTGATGAAGATCACTAATAGTAGGACAAGCATTCCCTATTTTAATCCCTTTGATAGACTCATTATCTTCGGCCTTTTTCATTATATGACTCAAAAACTTCCGCACTAAGGGTGAATAAATAAGGAGATAATGGGTCTCCTTGACGTATTCCCCTTTCAGGTTTAATATGACCATAAGGGATTCCGTTAACATTGACTGAGTAAGTAGGAGTTCTAACGCATGTCATAATCCCAGTTATCCACTAGAGTGAAAAGCCAAATTAAAGTTAAGTTTCTTGGAGAAAATCCCATTATAATCTGTCATAGGCCATTATGATGTCGGTTTTTATTTCCAAAAAAGAGTTGAAGCATCTTCGCTTCACTTTCAATGCATGAATTGTCTCGTGAGCTATTATAAATTTGTTGGTGATAACCCATCCTGGGATAAAAGCAGCTTGCTCTTCTGAAATTCTGCTAGAAAGATGCGATTTTAGCTTTGCAACCAAAATTTTTGAAATAATATTATAACTTACATTGCAAAGGGCTATCGGCCTAAATTCACTTAATCTCCTTGTATTTTCTATCTTCTGGATTAAGCACAAATTAGTTTGATTAATATGCTGATCAAACTGGCCCCTTTCAAAGAAGTTATGAACTTCGACAAGAATAGTGCCCTTAATATCTTCCCAATACGTCTGATAAAATGCACCTGATAATCCATCCGGACCAGGGGCTCTGGACTCCCCAATTGAGAAGACCACTTCTTTAATTTCTCTTTTGGATACTTTCTTTGTTAAGTCAGCATTAATCTCACTTGTAACTCTGCTTTTAAAACCATCAAAGATGTGAAAATGGTTGTTGTGGGGTGATAACTTGCACTGGAAGTGGAACATTGTTGTAAGAAAATGTTGGGCCACTTCCCCAATTCGAGAATCACCTTGATGTTTTGTACCCTCTTCATCAATAATAGAGTAGTCGATTAAGAGAAGCTCTAACTTTGGCTTTGGCGAAAAAATATTTCGTGTTTCGATCAAAAACTCCTCTTCATGAGCTTTAAACGCCAAAACTCCTCTTCATGAGCATAAGCTCGCCGAATTAAATTAATCAATTCATTTATGTATTGAGGACTGGCTCCATCGACACAAGGTTTGTCAATTCTAGATTTTAAAATACTGATATCCTCTTTAGCATTTGGTCGGAAGTATTTTTTCCAATTTGAGATCTCCTTGCGACAACAATGGAGTCGATTACTAAGACCAGCTTCAGCAATAATCTGATTTATTCCCACTACGAATTACAGCCTCACGAAATCCTTTTTTATTAACCAATCTATTATCAAAACGAAACAGACCATGATGATTCTCAAACTCACCCGAAATAGTGGTAATAACTGGCCGATGGTCAGATTCTATCAATTCCAAGAACTCAACTGAAGAAGCTGGGTATTGAGCAATCCATTCAGAATTAGCCATTATCCTATCCAGACAACAAGCTATATTATGGATACCACGTTTACCAACCCAGAAATACTGATTACCCTTGATTTTCAAGTCATGAAGGTCAAAAATTCGAACCATTCTTCTGAAATCAACGAAAAAGTTTTCTGGTCTAAGGCTACCTCCAATCTTTTCATGATTTCCTTTTATTTCATTGAAATCCCCAATAGTTAACCAAGGTCCATCGCTGTTAGTTGAAATCTACCCTAGTTGCTCCCAAACCAAGTTTCGATAAGTAGGATTAGGATGACCATCTACACACGACAAGTAGAAACCAAATTCATTGACTTGAACATAATTCTCTACAAGGTTAGGAGAACTAGAAATAACAAAAATTAAAAAACTACAATTCCACATCAAAGTTATTCCACCACTTTATTCTATGGGAGGCACAATTACAAGATTAGCTTAACCAAGGTCATCACAAATTCTCTTTACATGTCATCTTGTTGCTTAGTTTCTAAAAGGCACATGATGTCGGGAGAAAATTTTTGTTTAATCTCCTGAAGACGTCGAACTGCGAGGTCGTTACCCAATCCGCTGCAGTTCCAAGCGGTTATCCTCATGGAGAAAGAGGTAGTTTTGGGCCCACCGCACATCCCTCAAGTCGTGTGATGTTAGGGACAGCCCCACTACCTTCACCATGTCCATGATCAGAATCCATATTGTCTTGGATGTCCTCATATGCTACAGCCTTTCTCTTTTTGTTCTTTTGTTCACCATCTGTCCCATGGAAATATCTAACACCATGAGAAACCATACGTTTGGAGCTTTTTCTGTGTTCTCTAGCAAAAGCAGGGATCGACAAGCAGGATCCAAGAACTCCTAATTCTACCGGGGATAAACTTTTGGAAGACTGGTTTCCGTATTTAACTTCCAAAGTGTTATGAGGATGATCAATGTTTGGGAAGGCTTCAACATTCTCTTCACCCTCAGCCACTTCTTCCCCATCAATGATAGCTTTGATAATAACACATGTTTCTCTAAACACCATCAAACAGACAGTCATCGCCATCATTATCGTCTGGATGCTCCTCCTCTCCACCATTCAGCAACACACAACTTCATGTATCATGAGTTAGAAGCCGCCAAACTTCAGAAAAGCCTCTCATAACGAAAGCGGAGCAAATGGTTTCTCCTTCAGAAAACTGAAAGTAACGCTGGAAGCGAAGAGGTTGTGAAAGGTCCTAATTCAATCTGACTCTCACAAAATCCATTGTCGCCACTGCATCCGTATTGAACTCAACCTCCATCACCATACCGAGAGCATGAGCCATGTGCGCAACAACATCAGCATTCAAGAACTGGAAGGGGATCCCACATATTTGAATCCAGAATGGGATAAAATTGAGCATGTTATCGTTCATATAAAGAGTCTATTGATGCATCAAAAGCATACGGTCGTTGAAAGCCCATGGACCTCTTCTCTGGACATTCTCCATAGATTATTGGCATACTTGCAACAATTGCACGAAGATTCTGGCGTTAAGGGATTACAGGACGGCCCATCAATAGAAAATTTTTTAATTTATTTATAATGATTCTTTATGTATTATGTGCATTAAATTTTTCAATTCGAAATAAATTCTTTCCCAATTGACGAAATATTGACTTTAAAAAAATAAAGGAATTATATTACCTAAAATATATGCCACCGTTCTCATTTAAATATCATGTATTGTTTGCATCCATTCAACACACTCATGAAAGATTGAGATGTGATATTGGAAATAATAACAATAAATAATAATAATAATAATAATAATAATAATAATAATAATAATTGGATCCAACAAATCAACATTTTATTTTTAGAATTTTTTTGTGCTTATCAAAATTGTCTTTGGAAAAAAAAAACTTAACATAACTTACATATATATATATTGGTATAAAATCATACATATATATATATGTACATATGTCTATATATATATATATATATAACTTATATATAAGTATCTTTACAAAATTCAGTTGTATATATATATATATATATGACAGTTGTTATCATAAGTGTAAATAAATCTCTGAAATTTATAATAAATTGTTCTTTGTTATAAAAGACTTCACTTGATAACAAAGAATTCATAAATAAAAATGATAAAAAATTATGAGTTAAAAAAATTTATTGACTGATAAATATATTACAATTAAAAAATATGAAATGTTCAAATTTAATTATTTTTTGTATTAGAGAAACAAAATATAGTTTATAGTCCAAATTTTTTTTAATAAGTGCCATTTTAACATTTAATAAAAATTAAAAACATATTATAAATAATATCATATATCTTCGATAACAAGTCAATATTTGATAGTCTATGCTTTTTAAATAAAATTTCTTAATTTTTAGAGTTCAATTTGGTATTAGACGTTTTGACCGGAAAAAAAAAAGTTGATATTTTCTGTCAAAAATCTATTTTAAAATGTTAAAACAGAACTTATTTTGAAACATATTAATACTGGTAAAATAGAGGATGTACTAGTATACATTATAGCTGTAGGCATAATTCTTGTCTTAAATGGAAGAACATCAAATCCATGGATTACTTTAAATTTCGTGTAAATTATTGTCTTTTAGATTTTTTTTTCTTTATTGCTATTCCCAATCATTTTGGCTGGATCTGACTCCTGTCTAGATTCAATGAATCTCCTGGTCAGTAAGCAGAGTGGCCACACATGGATAAGTAAAAAGTAGGTTCTAGTAAACTTGTTTTACTGTTACAACATATAATATTCCTTGATAGTTCAATGTACTTGATTAGTTGAAGTTAAGAGTTAAGACAAATAGAGAAGACGTCTCGAGGCTAATTACAAAGTTAGCTGACTAATACAACAAAATAATATTTCATTTAGTGGGTATCTACTTCTACAACAAATTATAGTATGGATAGTTCAAAAATTCCCTAATTAGTAGTTAGTCTTGAAACTTCTTCTCTTTTTTCAATATGTAGTCTTAACTTTAACTTATCCACAAATATGCATAAAGAAACTACCAAAAATGTATTAAATCGTGGGGAAATTTTAATGATTAATGTAGGGACCAAAACGTGGGTTGGGGATAGATACTGCTAGCCCTCATTGGTTACGTGACTCCCTTGATTACGCGCATCGACCATTTTCTTATACCTATATTATAAAACTGACGTATATAAAAAATATTAAAAATAAAAATGACATATATATATATATATATATATATATATATATATATAGTATCTTGTGGTTGGAACATTGATCGGTGGGAAGCTACTAGTAATTCCACGATGCCCTATATGATTTAACTATTTACGTAAGTCACAAACGCTGTTTTGTAAGCAAATATATTATCAAAATAACTAGTTAAAATAATATATATTCAATTTGAATATACAAACTATTAAAATGGACGAATTCTTAACTGTTACGTCAACTTTAGAAATATTTACTAACCAATATCAGTTTTCGGTCTGGGGTCTTGTGGTCAAGTGGTAAGAAGACTGATTTGGGACGTCAACACATTCCAAGTTTAATCTATGGGTTGCACTACACAAAAACAACACATTGTTTTGAAAACCCATATGGATATGGATCTTTATTTTTTGCCCATTTGCATATTCGAAAAAAAGAGTTTATCCGCAAGATGAATCTCTCCTAAAAATTAATCTAAACATTTCATAATTATCCGATTTATTTTGAGTTATTAAAAAAAATTATCAGGTTTTGACAGAATTTATGTATTCTTTTGTATACTTTTCAACATATTATGTAGCAATAGACTCATTCTATAAATCATATATCTTTGTTACTGTTTATGTGATTCATTTCATATCATTCTCCGTTCGGTTGAATTATCTTAGATTATCTAAGTAGTATTACTTTTGATTCTTCCTCACACAAAAGTAAATTAATATTTTTTTGTGTCTCCATTGAATCTCTTTTCCTGCTTGTACTAAATTTTGTAATTTAAACCGATTATATTTGAATACTCATCATCTTCCATTTCACAACTATAAACGCAATGTTTATATAATTTGGAATATTGAGTTTGAATTTGAATTGCACAATAAAATAGGTATGAACTTCAATTGTTATTGAATTCGAATTCAAATTGTACAATAAAATAGAAATAAACAATAATCAAAATTCGGTGTTCTTGAAAAAGCAAGGAATGAACAAGATCTGAAATCAATATCCTCTATATAATTTAAAACATGAGACAAGTACAATTCTAGCATTGATAGAAGGCACAAGTAAAACATGAACTGAGAGAATCAATTGAGGCCCCTATTTTGTCGGCAGTTCACATTGACATCACATGTCAAATTGATGGGTTGTGGAAGAGAGATAGTTTATTTCTGAATAGTCTTTTTTTTAATAAATTGCTTTATATCAAACATGTAAATAAATTTCTAGACAAAAGGATTGAATTTTCAGCCCAACCTAAGAAATCATGTGCGTGATGATATCAGATTTCATATGTTAATCTTAGTCTAACCTTTTTGGAGCATCATACATAGTATTTGCATCTCAAATTTCATGAATCCCAATCCAGGACAGCTATGTTGCTTGTATAAACTAGATTTGTTCAACTGTCAATTTTGAAATAGGCACCTAAAGTCAAACCAGGTATAGGCAATTTGCACAATTATTGGGGGTAAACTGGATTAGATCTTAGGCTTCTGAACGGTGTTTCAAGATCTTCAGGAGAAATTAAGGCAAATTGTTGTTCTATAAAGTCCAATATATTCAATTAATTGATGTAGTTAGTGGTTTCTAATTTCAAGCAACTATATTTTAAATACAGTTATAGATTTATTTGTCAAATAAACTGTTGAATTCTAAGTTGTTGCTGTCAATCAGATGTTTGATTAAATTTTTCTATAATAAACTTAGTTTTGTAGTGTATGGAGGACAATATTTAAATTAGTAAATGACAGTTTGGGTATAATTAAATTAATCCTTCAGTTCGTCCTTGCGTATATGGGTTAGTTGGACGCATCTGTCACTCGTGGATTAAATATGCTTAAGAAAGTATTTAATATTGGGTTGCCGAAAATAACATTTAATATTCTATTTATAGTTAGCCTTGACCTTTCTTTTATATAATCTCCTAATATTTCATTAATGAAATTAAACATCAGACTGAATAAAATGGAATATTAACAATTGAAAGGCCAACCAACTACTTTTGTTCCACTCCGATATGGTAACAGTTAAATAGATCCTAACATAATAGTATGTGTAGTGACCAGAAAAAACAAACAAACATAATAGTATAAGTGTATAACGTAGGGAAACATTGAATAATTAAACAAAGAATGTTAAATCATTAAACATAAACAGTATTTTCTCCGTTTTACAAAAAAAAACTATTACTGAGTTTTTTATTTGTTTACAAATAGTATCGTTTTTAAATTTTTAATGTAATTTTTTATACTAGTTTCCTAATTAATCCTTAACCCAAAGCTAAAATTTATTGAATATAAGTCAACGATTTTATGTGATAAAAAAAAGTCAACGATTGTATAATTCAAGATATTTTTATTTAGTGTAAATATGTTAGAAGTAGTATTAACAAAACCGATGAAAGACTAACGTGTCTTCCTGTTGACACCTATACAATTTTTAGAAATATATATATATATTCCCTCTATTTCATTTTATTTGTAATTTTAAGTTTTAAAATTTGTTTTAATTTAAGTGTTGTTTTGAATTTTTAATGCAAATGTTTTTAAAAATTTTCAGTTTTAACCTTATTGTTTAAATGTTTTGACCAATAGAAAATTATAAACATATTAATTAGGGATAAAACAGAAGAATTGTCTTTTTAATAAGTGTATAAAATCCTTAAATTACATTTAAATTGAACAGAGAAAGTATATAACAAGCGTACAAAACTTAATCCAAACCAATAAAATTTCAATATATTAAACCATTTTTATGCAATTAATGGCAAAACTAGTATTTTATATTTTCACGTTATGTTTTCGGAAAAAAAAGTTCAGAAGGTGTCAGTTATTTCATTTATACTAGCATCATATTTTTCTTTACTGCTTTTTAACGGTAAAATAAATTGTAAAAAGATGACAACATAGTTAACAGCGGTAGTGAATAGCACTAAGAAATATTAGCTCAATTTTAGTTTTGACGTAAAAATTGAAATGGTGGTGCAATACATAGTATTTAAGTTTTTTTGAAAATCATCTAGAATGATTCAAGAATTAGGTGCAATAACTAGAATGACTTAAAATTTAGTTATTATTGAAAAAACTTTGGATTTTTCCATAAAACTATCATTTTCTAAGAAATTATAAAACTGCTATTAAAAAAAATTTGTCTAACCTAAAAACATAAAACTCAAACATAATTATTTCACTTCTTCATCTTCTAATTTTTATTCTCTTACAATACTTCTTTGTCTTTGTTTCACTTCGCCGTCTCTCATTGCCTCACTGTCTCTCCTTGCCTCACTGTCTTTCTTCGTCTCACTATCTCACTATCTCACATTCTCTCTTCTTCGTCGTCTCTCATTCATCGTCGTCTCTTCTTCAGTGTGTCATTTCTCTTATCCACCTTCTTTCTTCTCTGACTTTCATCTTCTCCATTGGATTTCCATCACCAGCAACAACTACGTCGAAACTATTCTTCGATTTATGGTTTTTTTGTTAGTAAAATGTGTTCTAAAACATATTGCATGAAAAGTGTTTGATGAAATGTCAGTTTTGATGACAGATTTATTTGTTAGTGTTCGCAGATTTATTGTTACAGCTATGTTAGTTACCACATATTTATTGTTACAAGCATGTTTTGTTCTCTTCGTGGCAGTTACAATCGGACCCAACATCTCCGGTGGCCATGTGAACTCAGCCGTCACATTTGGTCTTGCCGTCGGTGGTTAAATGTCTCAAAACTAGCCGTGACGTGAGTTGGCTCTCTCTCTCTCGATATGTTTCATTTTTCAGATTCTCTGATTTGACTTTGATATTTGTTTCTTTGGTGTGTCTCTAGATCTAATGATCGATGTTTCTTGTTTTTTGTCTTATTTTTATTGACTTCTTATTTGGACAAAAATTCAAATATCTTTCGATTTTGTTTTCCTACTTGTGTCCTCTGTCTGATGATAATGACTGAGTTGATCCGTATTATTCCGATGCTGATGCTAATCATTCTCTTAATTGCAAAATTTCTTGATTAGCGCATGCTTAATTAATTAAGCAAGTGAGTTATTAGTCATGTGTTGGAGCATCAAGTGAAGGTCTAATATAGCTTTAAAGCTTGCATCTTCTCATTACGCTCCGTAAAGTATAATTTCACATCATTATGCCATCATTAATCGTGAACCTCAAATGCCAATGTATATATTTTGCAAACTAAATTGAATTCTCTAGAATTTTGGTGGATGATTTAGTATGATGAATTGGTAAATACAAATTCTAATGGATGATGATGATACTAGTTAAACTTTTACTAGCTTTCATGTCTATTATAAGTGATTACAAATTGTTTTCACAAACATTTTGATTGTTAATTTTGAGTTTTGGCATAAGTTTCTGACTTTGTGTTTTCTTTATGCAGATGGCATCTTGTGATAATTCATCTTGTGCTTTCATATCTATTATAAGTGATTACAAATTGTTTTCCCAAATTTCTGATTGTTAATTTTGAGTTTTGGCATAAGTTTCTAACTTTGTATTTTCTTTATGCAGATGGCATCTTGTTATAATTCATTTAATGACTCCTGATATCACAAAAGACAATGTATGCGTTGCAGGGGATGCGTTTCACCCAATGACTCCTGATATCGGGAAAGGCGGTTGCTCAGCCATGGAGGATGGAGTTATCCTTATCTTCTTTCCTATCTCGGATGCTGCTGAAAAAGTCTCATTTCGATTGCGGAAGCATTGTCTTGTAAGCAAGTAGGACGGTAGAGCTTAGTGTTGTCTATCTTTAACTGTGTGTTTCACTTTTAGTTATTATAAAGAAACTTTGTATTAATAAAGGATTAATAAAGTCACAAGGAAAGGTTTAGTAGTGAACAAGAAGCTCGTTTACTTTTCAACGACAACAAGTGACAAGAAAAATTAATTTATTCAACAAACCAAAAGGGAGGGTTTTCATAAACGAAAGCAGCTAATTGGCTAAATGGCTCAACAATGTCTTATGTTGGAGGGAAAAACTCATTTGGAGAACGTCATTTGACCAATCTTTGTGTGTGTGTGTGTGTTTTTTTTTTACTTTCTTTTTCTTACTTGAGCAGAGAGAGTGATAGTCTGAGATAGAAGTTTCATCTTTCAGATTATCTTATAACAAGTGTATACGTGTATGCATGTGCATAACATGGTAAAGCACTTTTTATATTTAATTATTAAACAAAACAAAAACCGTAGATAATGTTGCAAATTGAAGGGTATAACAAATTGAAACTATTGTAATGCAAACTAAGAAGAAAGGACAATTGTACAAGGAATCAGAGGATAAGACTTTTTTTTTTTCAAAGATAAAACTAGATATATATCAAGAACACATAATATTCAGCTTTTTCTTTAACGCCCAAATTTCATCAAATAAATTTGTGGTAAATGTGGAAACAAATTTGTGGCATCAAAGAAGTAAATCTGCTGGAACTAATAGAATAACCTACGAAATAAATCTGTGGTAACTGGAAATAAACCTGCAACTATAAGAGCATTTACAATGGTTTAGATATCCAAAGGGGTTCTTAACTAATAAACAATTAATATTTATAACATAATTTTATTATATAATTAAAATCTAGTTTTTGAAAACAAATGAATCAATTAAGAGCTAGGTGACAAGTGTCTTTAGAGTTTCTTACTAAGATCTCATGGGTTCTTAAATAAGAACCCCTCTCACTTCTCTTTCATACTTTTTATAATTTTTATTTATTTTATATCTTAGATACCCACTAAGATACCATGGTTGAGGGTGCTCTAAGTCTGTGGCTAAAGGGTGAAAACAAGTCTGGAAGAATAAGTATACGACCACCTGGTAAAACAAATAAGTATGGAAGAATAAATCTGCGGCAACTAAAAAGTTAGTCTAGTAAGGAATAAGTATACGACCACCTGGTATCCAAAGATAATTAGTCTGTTGCCAAAATATATTTGTTGTAACGTTTGATAAATCTGTTGTAACTAAGGGGGGTTTATTCGTTTAAGGATTTGAATGGATTTCAAAATCCTCATAAGATTTAGAAATCCATGTAGATTTTCATTGATTTTAAAATCAAACAAAAAAAATTTCAAAATAACATGGATTTGAAAGTGGATTAGAAAGTAGATTTGAAAGTTGAATATCATGGATTTGTCAAAATCAAACATTTTAAAATATAATATATATATATATATATATATATATATAAAGCTATAAATTATTTTTCACATATCTGACATCTCAATCGAATCTCTCCACATATTCGATGTTACCACTGATTGACATATTCTCTCTGTTGGTCTAGGATTGTAAAAATTCATGATCACTATTGCCATTAAGCTCTTCAATAACTTTTCCTGCACTTTCGTTTTCTTCGGGATAAAAGAAGTCTTTATTAATATGTCTACTGATAAATGTTATGGTTGGATTAAGTGTAACGTTATGTAATAATAATTATTTATTTGTTAGGTTGGATTAATTATTATTTGTTAGGTTCGATTAATTATTTTTCTTTTTAGGTAGTGTTAATTTATTTTCTTTTTATTTATTGGGTTTAAACGTATTACGAATCAAAAGAAAATAAACGAACAAATATTTTTTTTTCTTTTCAAGTTATATATGTCGGCAATCATTGTAAGTAATTTGTGAAGGAAAGTGATTCATTATATCAATAGTTATCACAACAAAAACAAAGAGAGCTCGTGAGTCATGACTACTCAATTACTCAAGTTATGCATCGATAAATGTGTGCTTAAAGTTAAAGTCCATTCACAATTTTTAAGTGACGTATGCTTGTGTGTCAAGTTTTTATATAGTACTATGTCAAACCTAGTTTTTATGTGTCATATGCTGTTTTATCAAGTTTATTTTCAAATCAACCAAAAATAACATGGTGGGAGTAAAGATTTCAAATCCTCTTTTTATAAGTAAAATAGATTTTCAAATTGCATTCAAATCCTATGTTAAATCAAATCCATATAAAAATCTTTAATATTGAATAAATGGTGATTTTAACTAGTATTTATAAATGATTGAACCAATAAGACATGATTTATAAATCATTTTTAAAATCATTGATTGAATAACACATAATTTTACTTGGATTTCCAAATCTATTAAAATCCTTATACTCCCTCTGTTTCAATATAATTGTTGTTTAGAGATTTTTTTTGTTTCATTTTTTTTGTTGTTTTCAACTTTCAATGCAAAATTAATTGCTTTTATATATGTTTTGACCATTTGTATTCTGCTGTTTATTTTCTGATTGGTAGAATAGTTTTTAGTTATATAAAAAAATAATGTTTTAAATTTAGAAAAATAATTAATTAATAATTTCTTAATCTATGTGCAAAAATCTTGAACAACATTTAAATTGAAACAGAGGGAGTAATAAATATGTGGCTACTAAAATAAGTCTGCAGAATAAATCTGTGGAGTTTTTAGATCGAAATAAGTCTGCGGTGTCAAACAAACAAATCTGCAACATAAGTCTGCGGTAACTATGTCAACAAATCTGCAAAGATAAATATGTGGTAACTTAAAAACAAATCTGCAAAACAAATATGCACACTCTTAAAAAAAATGTGGTAAATTTGTTTTAGTAAGTAACCGCAGATTTAATTACATAGTAACAACATATTTGTTCACAACGTGACAGCATATTTGATTACATAGTTGCCGCAGACTTGTTGACAACAACTATGCGGTAACTATGTAATCTTTCGCAAACGTTTTTAACAACAACTCTGTGGTTACTATATAATTTAATATGTGGTTGTTCTGTAAACAAATCTGTGGTTACTATGTAAATAAATTTGCGGTAGCTAAGTAATCAAATCTGCGGTTACTTACCAAACAAGTATGATACTAAATTTGTTTCACATATTTGTTTCACTTCCACGTTCAGAGTGGCAATTTTGTAATTTTTTTAGGTTTTCCTATAAATAATTGTAACTTTTGCCATGTTGGCAGAAAAATTTTAATGGCATTTTCGTAATAATTTTATTTTTACCAAAATGATTATCTTTAGAGTTTTAAAAATATTTTTTATACTCTATCTATTTTAAAAAGTTTTAGATTAATTTACTTAATAACAAAAAATTCTTGAATTATTTTAGTAATCATTCCTTAAAATAAACTAGAAAAAAAGTTCACATAAAAGTTGAAGTGACATTTGAGCATTTTTTCGAAAAAACTATGGAGATGACAAATGTTCTTTTAATACAAACGAGTAAAACAACCCCATGTGTATCATCACTATACATCTTAAACACGTTTACTTTTTAATTCAATTTTGAAATAAACAACGAGTCACGAATTCAAGTTTTCACATTCATTTTTTTTTTGGCAACGACATAAGCAATGCAAACAAGACTAACTAGTAAGGTTTTTGAACCCAAGATTCCCTGACAACTTAAAACCAAACCCCATGTACACCAATTGAACCGGATAGACTCCCTCAGGAAGAACAGAAGAGCACGTATCTTAATCTTAAAAGACTTAAGTCTTTCCTTAATCATAGGAGCCAAATTTTTAAAGTTAATAGTTTGTCTTTGTCTAAAGTTACTAGACTCATTTTATATGTATAAAATCTGTGTATATTTGAAACTTAGGTATTAATAAAATTATTAGAAAATTTGTTGTCCAGTCGGATAGAGATCAAAATCTGATTGGTTTTTCTAGATATAGACTTATCTATATTCACCCTAAGTGGTTAGAATTTTGACTATATTATTACGATAAAATTTTCGGCTACATATATATGTATATTGTATGTATGTATTTATTTTTATCTTCACAGACTGTATATTTTAAACTGTAATTTTTGTTTTAGTTAAGGTTGATAAAATTAGAATAAATTCTTACCAAATATGTTATATTATAACATAAAATAAAAAATTTCATTCTATAAATATAGATATATTAGCATGTATAGTTTTTTTTCTTTCATCTATTAGTATATATATTTAATAGCATAAATCTTAGCTGTATAATATATAAAATAAAATCTTGATATTACATTATTGAAAAAATAAAATTGTATTTTAGTTAAAAATCCATGATACAGAATTTAACAACAAAACTTGGTTAGATAAAATTTGACTCGACTTTATCTTAATAAATATTTTTTTGGGTTGAACCATGTCATAGTTTAATTTAATGCTTCCAGTTATGTGTGAAAGAGAAAGAGGTTATCCGTGTTTACGTATAATTAGGCTCATCTTCTGATAAGTCAGAATATACTTTTATTTGGTAAATGTATACATCAATCATTTTTAAAAATATTCTGACATTTTGAATAAGTCAAAATGAAATAATAAATAATTTAAAACATATCTGTATTTTTACTTTCCTAAAACAACAAAACTTATTTGAAATAAAACTTGACTCGAGATTATCTTAATGTATATGGAAAATGTCTCACGTCCACGTTATTATAGCTTTCCAATCCAACCCATTTAGAGTAGAAAACCAAAAGAACCAAAAACTTGATTGAGTTAAATGGAATAATAATAATGACCCATACCTCCTTTTATACGAAGCCCACTTTCACAAACAGAGCACTCTCTCTCTCTCTCTCTCTCTCTCTCTCTCTCTCTCTCTCTCTCTCTCTCTCTCTCTCTCTCAGCTCTTCTCTATCTCTCTCTTCTGTCTCTAGCTTTCCTTTGTAAATACCAGAAACTCTGTTGTATCAGATATGGTGGTGGAGGAAGAAAGAAGCATCGAAGAAGGTCTTTTGCAGCACAAGGACCAAAACGACGATCCAGAGTGTCGTATTACTGCTTGTGTTATCTTTAGCACTGTTGTTGCCATATGTGCC
Source organism: Crucihimalaya himalaica (assembly GCA_004349715.1). Taxonomy (NCBI): domain Eukaryota; kingdom Viridiplantae; phylum Streptophyta; class Magnoliopsida; order Brassicales; family Brassicaceae; genus Crucihimalaya; species Crucihimalaya himalaica. Next base: position 2,299,194 of record SMJT01000018.1, read on the forward strand.
TCCTTCTCTTTCGGTGTTGCTGTGAGTTTCTTTTCCTCATCATCCTAATACAAAATTCATATTAAAATAAAAAGTACTTCTTAATTATATATGTTCTATCTTTTTTTTTTTTTTTTTGACAGACTGGTTATACATCAGGTGCTGAGGTAGGACTTATGAAGGATTTAGATCTTTCTATCGCGCAAGTATGTCTTCTTTTTTACTCTTGTTTTTATTTCGACAAAACCTTGTTACAAGTTATTCGTAATAGTAACCTTAGTCCTTAAATAAACAAAAAAAAAAGCTTTATGTATAACAGAGAGCGAGGATGCGACACATTGACATATGCAAACAAATACGTATAGTTAACTATTCGTATTTTGTTTTTTTTTATTCATTCAAATTGAAATAAACAATCACCAATTGTAGAAAGAAGAAATATATATATATATATCGTCGTTATCCCAATGGAGTATACTTTGTTTGCTGTTCTGGTTCAGCTCCATTTTTACCCGTTTTTTTAAACTATTATCATAAACACAGTAACCCTACCAAAACAATTAACTATAATATCCTGATATATAGAGTTGTCGAAACCATCCAAAAAACAGTATATATAACAGTATCTATCAATAATTCTATCATTACAGAATCAATCTATGACCACACTCTCTCATATACAGTAATATATATATATATATATATATATATGGAAAAATAAAATTGAGATAAATATATTTTTAAAATACCATTTACTCATTTCATTTAGTTTTATTTTATTTCTGTTTCATGATTTTTATTCTTTCAGAAATAATAAAATAGAAGAATTAATATGTATTAGTTTTAGTAACTTAATTCTCTACTCAACTTTTGGATTAATAGATTTTAAACCATTTTGTATTTCCAGTTTTCAGCGTTTGGCTCATTGGCCACCTTAGGTGCTGCAGTTGGTGCACTGTTCAGCGGTAAAATGGCTATGGTTCTTGGCAGAAAAGGGGTAATTAATGAACCCTTCATATTCATAAATATTATTCTAACTAGTACAATTTTGATTATTCTTTGCTCTTCTTGACTATAATTTTCGTATGTGTACGTATTTATGCTCTCAGTGACATTTTGTGCTAAAACGTCATTATTAATGCTTATATATTTTTATTTTACTTTTCATTATTTTTTTTTTTTTTTGAAATTAACTTTTCATTATTTGAAAGACAATGTGGGTCTCAGATATCCTAAGCATCACTGGTTGGCTCTCCATCGCTTTCGCTAAGGTATTAATTATTATTTCTAACCACAATTATTTTTTCCGACAAAATATTATTTCTTACAAAAATAAAACCATTTAGTTATAATAAACCAAAAAATAAAATAATGATTTATGTTATGTTTGGAACATATATAAAAGGAAGTTATGTTGCTGAACTTCGGAAGAATCTCCTCAGGGATAGGTTTCGGATTGACTAGCTATGTGGTAATTAACTTATCAACTACAACTAATGTTTTATTTTTAATTGAATATCATCTCGAAATTTTTTGTATTTATTTATTTTTGATATAAATGTAAACTTATTTTTGCTTATTTATCTAATAGGTTCCTGTCTATATAGCAGAAATTGCACCAAAACATGTTCGCGGTACATTTACCTTTTCTAATCAGGTAATATTCTAATTTAGAGTGTCGACCAAGATCAAATAGTAAAAATCAGGAAGATTATAAACAAATTAAGACAAATCAAACCAGCAAAACGAAAATAAAGTTGTGCTCTAATTTGATGGATTTCTTTATCAGTATAACCAAACCATTCCCATTTGGCCAGTGGAAATATTATCATGTTTATGTTCCATTAGAAAACCCGCTACTCGACGGCTACATTCACACTAAAATGTTAGTCGGGTGGTTAAATATCAGATCATTCCCTAATTATTTAAATAAAAGGATGACCAACTTATGCTAGAACCAACAAAAATGAACTAATTGTGGGGACATATATATGCGCTCGACAGAGTATATATATAGTACTTTACCTAAAAATTAGTAAATAATCTCTCTGCAATATCAAGAACCAAAATTTTATTGTCACATATATTTCTTCATAATCATATTAACTAAAGAAAATATTTTATACGAAAAAACATTTGTTAAGAGTATCCAACAATTTTATTCTATACAGTTTTTTAGCATCTTATTTTATGTTATAAATATATTAACAGCTTGAATTTGTAAATAATTTAAGAGTATTGATTACTTTTTTTTGCTTCAGGTGATCTTTTTATTTTCTTTGTTAAAATGATTCTATATTTCTCTGTCATCCATTTCATTAATAACAATGTTCTAAACCAAATTAAAATCAAATATATTCAAACCCAACAGTGAGCTTAAATTCAACATACCCACCATCATTATAAAGTTACCAACCGAAAAATTTCAATCGAAATCCATAACTAGTTAGCTTTTCATGAGTTTATTGATCCTTTGTTATTCTCTCGTGTGATTTAATTGTTAGCTTCTTCAAAACGCTGGACTCGCCATGGTTTTGTTTTGTGGGAATTTCATGACTTGGAGGATGTTGGCTTTATCAGGTACGTAAAACTATTATTACCGTGTAAGAGATGTAGAAAAAAAAATCAAGAGTGTAACATATTCACAGTATTGTAACTGATAAAACTTACAATGCTTTTTCCGGTTTAGGTGCTTTACCATGCATCATTCAAGTAATCGGTTTATTCTTCGTACCAGAGTCCCCACGATGGCTGGTTGGTCATTCTTTTTTTTATAAGAAACCTCATTACGTAATTTATCAACCATAAGAAGAAATAAAGCTAATCTATTATAATTTTGAAGGCAAAAGTTGGTATAGAGAAAGAACTAGAAAATTCACTGCTTCGGCTTAGAGGGAGAGATGCTGATATTTCACGTGAAACCTCAGAAATTCAAGTGAGTTTTGCTATATAATACTATCGTTTTATAAAATACTATATATATATATATATTCATTCCTCCAAAAATAAAGCAATGTAAAGTCTGAATGGTTTTTGTTTTGTTTTCAGGTTATGAACAAAATGGTAGAAAACGATTCGAGATCGAGTTTTTGTGATTTGTTCCAGAGAAAATATAGATACACTCTCGTGGTACAGTGAATTACATGTTGGAATATATTTACATAAAATTAATTCCTAGACTGTATTCTACTTTTCATATTTATCTTCATAGCATTCATTTTTTTCTTCTTATAATTAATATTTTAGGTAGGAGTCGGGCTAATGTTGATACAACAATTCTCAGGAAGTGCTGCTGTAATCGCTTACACAAGTACCATTTTTAGAAAATCTGGTAAGATTCAATTTTATTACTTTTTTATATAAAAAAATGTCAGCAATAACAATATATATATAGACACACACTAACAGCTATAACAGTTTCCTTGAATCTGCAAGTGAAGTATTTGCATAGGATTTCCAGTTTTTACAAGACTGTTTTTTTGTTTCAATTACTTTGAAAAATTAAACTGATGCCATTATCTCATTTTAAATACATAAGAGTAAAAAAAAAATAGTAAATATTTACCATGAGTTTCTTGTTTCCATTTTTTTGTTAAAATGTATAAAATTTATTTCTCAACAAAACAAAATGAGTGGAAGCGAGTAAAAGCTAATCAAAATAATAAAATAGGAAAAACAGGTTTCCAAAAGGTTTTTTGCTTAATAATATTAATTTGTTTTGGGTTGAAACAGGTTTTCCGGTGGCCATTGGAACGATGATGCTAAGCCTCTTCGTGGTAATTAGTTTATATACATTTTCTTTGTTTGACTATATGGATGCAAAATGTATGAAAGCAAATATAAAAAGAATAGTTTTTAAAATATAGTTTTTAGCAATATTATATCTTTAGTTTTGAAATTAGTTTTTAGCTTATCAATTTATCCAATTTAATATATATATATATATATATATATATATATATATATATTTGGTTGTTATCCAACTACTAACTAAACTATTGTGATGTTGGCGTTTTAATCGACATTTCTTTTGTTAACTTTCAACTTTAATGAACTTGCAATTTCTTTTCATTTATTTTTACTCTTGTTAGCATTGAATGGTATTTTATGGCTATTCGCAGATGCCAAAAACAATGATTGGTCTCATTCTTGTCGATAAATGGGGCAGACGTCCTCTCTTGTTGGTGAGCACGTTTTTACTTTTTAAGTACATGTAACATTTATTAAAAGATACACCCTTATTTATGAAAGAATCCAAACATTAGCGGTAAAACAACCGTAAAAGTTATTACTAAAATAACTAAAAAAATTTAAAAAAATAAAAAATTAAATAAGTTTTTAATGTTTTTAATATATGGAAAATATCCAAAAATCAATCTTTTAAAAACGAATGTAGTATAGCTGTTTAATATTAATTTGTTTCTTTTGTCAACAAATATTAATTTGATTACCATTTTGACAATTTTGACATAGACCTCTGCATTTGGGATGAGCCTAACATGCATGCTTCTTGGGTTCGCCTTCACGTTACAGGTTATTTTAAGTTTTTCTTCTTCGTCTTTCATAACTATTATTGTTATTTATTATATTCTTCTTAACAAAATAACTTAATTAAATTCTTAACATTAGTTTTGCTTATTTGGTATGAGCAGAAAATGCAATTGCTTTCGGAACTAACTCCCATATTAACGTTTATATGTGTTATGGTAAAACATTTTATCTCCTGTATATAATCTTTTAATAAAAATATTTTTGTTTATGTCTCTTCTACAAATAATATGTAACTAAAAATTATTTTATCCGCAGATGTATATTGCAACTTATGCAATAGGCTTGGGAGGCCTCCCGTGGGTAATTATGTCGGAGGTACATAAACTAGTTTAACCCTTTTTTTTTTTTTGTAAGATTAATTTTTAATTAATTCAGTCGAAATATATCACGGTTTAGATCTATAAAAAAAAACCTGATAAACCTGACCCGGATTTACCCTTTGTTATATATATATATATAAATCTTTATTTTTAATACATAAATAATATGTTTTGTAAATGAAGCAATATATGTATGATTGTTGGTGTGTGCAGATATTTCCAATAAATATAAAAGTAACAGCAGGGAGTATCGTTACGTTAGTCTCATTTTCAAGTAGTTCCATCGTCACTTACGCTTTCAACTTTCTGTTCGAGTGGAGCACCCAAGGTACCTTTTCTTGTTCAATTTCCAACTTATTTCTAATTATGTTATAAATTATCTAGATAATAAGAATGATCAAATTCAAACCAAGGATTAAGTCTTGAAAATTAATATAGTATTCAGAATCTGTATTTATGGCATCATTATAAACCTTGCATACATTTTATAACGCAACTATTCGTTTGTTAGACCGTACCAAATTATAAAACTAATTAGTTAGATGTTTGTTTGGATAAATATGTTATAATTGTGGAACAAAATTCTGATATATAATACATAGTTGAATTTAATAGATAGTTTTTTTTGTTTTGTTAAAACATATAATTTCTTATTTAACTAGGAACGTTTTACATATTCGGTGGTATCGCGGGAGCGGCTTTGCTTTTTATTTGGTTGCTCGTTCCGGAAACGAAAGGGTTATCACTTGAAGAAATACAAGCTAAGCTTATTCATCAGCCTGAAGAATTTAATCAAACTTAGATTAAACTGTATATATATAAATTTATCATATTCAGTTTATGGTGTTATATAATATGTTCATCGACAAAAAAACAAACTTTTCTTTTCATTATGTAATTACTATATTAGTTTTCCGGGTGCTTAGTCCACTTTTTATGTATTTTTCGTGATGTAAACGTGGCCTATATGTACATTTGTATCTTATCTCTTAGACTGCAAATGTAAAATTTTCTCGATATCATTTACATAAAAAAAAAAGAGAAGATATTGATTTGGAGTATTATGTAACAAGGTTAATGATGAAAAAAAAAGATACATGCGATTAATCTAAACAAAAGGTGATAAATCATTATATTTGTTGTACACATGCATGCAGGGATACAACAAATACATATTTAGAAAACGTGTGCAGAGATCTCATTATTTTTTATTTTAACATCATAATAACATCTGTGGACTACCATCATGCATGCTGATGGTGTACGAGAAGTTTGATTCGACAAATCTTTTGACAGATGTAAGTTAATGGCTAATATTAACTGGGCTATGCTTAGATACCACAAAGATATTGGAAAACAAACATATGTTAGTTCGTTTCATCTCTAGTACAATTTTGATTTAACAAGACGAACACCTGAATGCAATTTGGTTTAGTTAAGGTTAGTTCAAAATTTAACAATTAAAACCCACCAATTAATCAAAAGTAACCTCCTCTAATTTTACCATGGAGCCCGATTAGTTACTGTAAGAAAGCAACGTAGATCCGACTATAGAATCTATCGGATACAGATGGTTAGAAATTCGTCAAAAAATTTTGATGACCTATTTTTCCAGGAAAGTCGGCTTATTCATATATAGATTATATCAATATGTTGAATTCATACATGAAGTATATGCTCGTGCTAAAACATACAATAACTAAACGATAATTTGAATATGAAACATAAACTTAATATTTTGTGCTAAAACATACAAAATCACTAACACCGTTAGTCAACCGTTAATTCATGCTGATGTGGCAAAAATGTGGCGTCCACGTGACAAAAAAGTGACGTCCACATGGCAACAACGTACACGTGGCAAAAACGTGTCAAAAAAAAAATTTCAAAAAAAAATCCAAAAAAAAAAATTCAAGTTTTAGCATTTTAAGAGATTCAAACCCCTTACCTCGTGGACAAATATGAGATACAGAACCAACTAAATCAAGTTGTTTTATCAGTAAAGTCTTACATGCACAAAAGTATATATAGTTTAAACAATCCAAAAGTTTTAATCAATTTTAAAAACACAAAAATAGTAAAATACCCGAACCCGAGGACCGAACCCGAACCCAAACCGAAAAACCCGATCGAAACTGAAATTTAAAAATACTCGAACGGGTCATAAACTCTAAAACTGAATATCCGAATCCAAACCCGATCCGAACCCAAACCTGAATAGGTATTCGAACATTCGGGTTTCTAAAACAAGTTGTATTTTAAAATTTACTATTATAATTACTATTATATTTTAATGGATATTATTTAAGAATTTTAAAATTTTAAATACTATTTACTAATATAATTTAATGGATATTAGTTTAGAATTTAAAAATTTTAAATATTATTTACTTAGGGGAGGGTGTTCGGGTACCCGTTCTAGTTCGGTTTAGGTTTTTTGGATTTTTGAGTTTACGCCTATAGCAAAATAAGCCGACTTTCTATTTTTTCACTCTTTTCTAGCAAAATTCGTTATCAGAAAAATTATTCATACCTTGGAATTAGGTCGATAGCTTGTCGCTGGTACCACATTCCGACGACCACTTACAAGTCCTACAATTTTCTTAACGGTATCGATTTCGATGGTTTCTCTACCAATATCAATTTTCAAAGATTTGTATTTCGACGAACATGTACATTTCCAACAGATTTTCGACGGGTACGTAAAAAAAACCCCATTTTTTATTTTAAAATATTGAATCAAAATTTATTTTAAATAAATTTAAATTAAATAAAAATAATATTTATGATTTAAATTATTTCATTAAATAAAAATTCTTTAAAACAAATAAAAATATAAAAGAAATAATTTGTTCAAACTAAAATAAAGAAAATCAATTTTCTAACAGTGGACTGGAGTGTTGGCTTTGGCGTTGTGGCGATGGCGAAAATGATCATGTAAAGTTATTTGCCATGAAATCTTATAAGAAGGTAAGCAATTGAAGGGTTTCTTCATTTTGTTTCTCCAATTCCTCGAAGCGAACATTTTTTCCTTGCTAATACCGTCCTGTCTCTCCACTTCTTAAACGACCTTGAAGTCTCTCGGGAAGGCGGAAGAGAAAGCTCCGTCATGGTTGGAAAATCTCCCTACCCCACACTAGACTTGGGTATAAAAACCAGAACCAAAAATTTGAATCGGAACCAACCTGAAATAACCAGTTTTGGTTCATATTCGGCAATGGCCAAAATACATGACAATTCCTATACATGTATACCTGTGGATATCGGGTTGATTCTGGGTATTACTCGAGAACCGAATGGGTACCAAATATTCGATGCCATATACACTTAGATGCTTCAATTTTTAGGATTTTAGTCATATTTTGTCGAGTGAACCCTTTTATCTATAAAATCAAACCCCTAAAATAAAATTGGAAACCATAGCTAATATCTCCGAAACCTTGCCATTACCGATCACTTCGCCACGATTAGCATGGTCAAGAAACCAATCGGAGGCATGTTTACTCCCTTAACCTTCGCATCTCTGACCTCTTTCTGAATCATGATTATTTGATAAGGTTTCGGGAGCCAACAGATATATGGGTTGCTCTCGATGCTGAAGCTAGTTATATGGTAATTAACATCTCATTATATTGATGTTTGGTGGCAGTTAAAGAAGCTTATCATAGGTTTCAAAACTGTTTATGATCATAAAGGTGCAATAATCTTTAATGTGTTTCTTCAGTGTTTAGACGAGTGGGATATAAAGAGAGTCTTTTGCATCACCATAGATAATACCATATCTAACAGTTCAGCTATGGAGAAATTCAAGAAAGGATTTAAGTAGATTGGAGATGATAATTGGTTCTAAAAAGTGAAGATTTGCATTTAAAGTGTGCACAGTCCCGGCCCAAACTTAAGGCTTACAAAAATGGTATTTTCAAACACGCTAATTACACTTTGAGTTTCATGTCTTCACCTTCCGTAGTCCTTTGATATGCACAATATATCATGCATCCTTCTCTAGCTGGATCTAAAAAACAAAAAAAAAAACAAAATCCAATAGTTATTCGACGCAAAATCATGAATGACGCTTTCAAAATCGATGTTTTCGAACAAATTCTTTTCAATGCATAGAATGACTAGACCATTCAACTTTAGTTGGGACATAGAAGATCTCATATAATTTTTCAATAACTTTAGTTTTGAGAGACTTCTTTCGGCCGATGCTACCGTCATAGGTGTTGTTAGTAAGATACAATAAGCAATTGAAACATTTGGATAACAACCTATATTTTCAACAAATTCAAGTACTTCACTAGGTATCATTGACACTTCGGATAAAGTCATTTGTAAAACTTTTAGTTCGGAAAAAATCTTCTAAATCATCATCTGAGATACTACCATGAGAAAATACTTTGTGAAAGTTAATGCAATGCTCTTTTAATTCATTTTCATCAATTGACTCTAATTTCAATGAATCAAACAAAAATCCAAAGATACTTTAAAAGGTGGTCATTTCTTCAAATCTATTTTTTATCGAAGAAATTGCCATATCACAACAACAATTAAATAATTAACTCTAAAATCATCTTCAACCGATAATGCTTCTTCATCAAGATCATTCTTATCAAAGTGTTTTTTTTCGAAAGACACGACGCCTACTTGGAAATATAGGATCAACATTCATATCACAAGCAAGACCTTGAGTTATTTTCAAACAAGAACTAAATCCTTCATCTTTATATTTTTCAAAATATAACATTACACCTTCCAATTATTTTGAGGCACTATCAATGCATATAGATTTGGATTGTAAGCCCTTCCTTACCGTGTTCATAAAAAAACAAAATTTTATACCAAATAGTCCTACCAAGTAAAAACTCAAAATTACCATGTGAACTCACTAGACTTTCAGTTTCACTTTTTGTTATGGCATCATCACATGATTCATATAATTCATGTAAAGCTAATCGCACTTGAGGAGCTTGAAACCTAATAGCTTTAACAGTTTTTATTCGACTTTTCCAACGAGTATTAGAAAAATATTTCATAGTCAAGTAAGGAACATGATCAAGCAAAATCTTCCACCTTTTTGTAGAGCTAGAAAATATTGCAAATATACGTTGCAATGCTCCAAAAAAATAAAATAGTTTTCACACTAGAATGAGTCATATCACTAACCACAATATTAAGACTATGAGAAGCACACGACATATATAATGCTTTTGGGTTAATGTCAAGCAATATCTTTTGAACCTCTTGATGTTTTCCTTTCATGTTAGAACCATTCTTATAACCTTGACCTCTCACATTATCAACATCAAAATCTAAAGATTTTTGAGCATCAATTATTCTTTCAAAAAGAGCTAATCAAGATGTATCATTTACAATAAGAAACTCTAAAAAGTACTCTTCCATTTTCACTTTTTAGCTAACATCCTGAGGCACTAAACTATTAATGATATATGTTCTTGATGGCTAACATCCGGAATAAGGAGAAATACTTGTCTTTTCTATTGACTTTTACTATAGAAACTTGAACTTTATGATATAAAAGAGAAATCATTTCATTTTGAATTTTATGACCAAGATAATGATTATGTATTTCACGAGTATGAATGCGTCTAATATCATCTTGCATTACTATATCAAATTCGGCTATAGATTCAATCATGCCCAAGAAATTACCATTACTATTTTGGTAAAGTTTTTTTTTTTATTTGACCCATGAAAAGCTAAATTTTGTTTAGCAAGACACTTCACAACCGCAATAATTCTAAGTAAAACTAGGGCCACTTGCTTAACTTGACCCTTATTTGAAGTCAAATGTAACACTAGACCTCTCATCTTTATTTTTTCAAAATGCCTTAAAATACCCTCTTCAACTTTTTTTTTCCAGAATAATATCTAATACAGACTTCTCCTGTGAAGTCTGATAGCTGGGTTTGAAACATAATAAATCAAAGATTCTCACATAATTATGAAAATACCATCGTCTTCAATAGTTCTTAACCACCATTATCAACCAAAATTGAGCTTTAAATGTTTCAAACAACCGAATTAAGAGATGTTAAAGCTTTATAATTGAGCTTGAAACTCCATTTTCGTCGATCTCCTCCCTCATTTTCTCTCATTTCAACCATTAAACTCTAAAATCTCTTTTTCAAAATTCTCCATCCCTAGATCTTGCGATTTACTAAGATTTGTGCATAATAACGCCTAGGTTTCTTGGGTATTGGTGGCGTCAACAGTTCTTGGCCGCCGACGTAGCTAAAAATAAGCTCAAACCTAATCTTGGTAATTTTTCTTGCTTTTCACTGATTTTCCAGAAGGCAGAATTCTCAGGTGAAGTCTCAATAGTCAACTGGGGTTAGTTTTGCAATTGAATATTTGCTTCACAGACTTCACGATGGAAGTCTCAATTTCTCATTCAAAAAAATAAAAACAGTCTCGAGAGTTCAACTATGAAGTTTACGTACAAGAGGTTAGTTTTGCAATTGACTGTAAGTTTGACTTTTATCTCAGACTTCGACTCTGAAGTCTCTCGAAAAGGGAGGTTAGTTTTGCAATTAACCTGAACGAATACTTTTTTATCGAGACTTCCCCTGAGAAGTCTGCGTGAAACAAATTACTTTTGCATTTGACCGAAATTTCGAAACATTGACTATTGAGGAGACTTCTTTGATGAAGTCTACGAGACTGCGACCATCAGAAACTCAAGAATTAAAAAATTTAAAAATTTTTGTCAATTGCAAAAGTAACCCTTTTTCTCAACAGACTTCTAAGACGAAGTCTTATGTAAAAGTCAAATGTGGTCAATTACAAAACTAGACCCTACTTTATGGATAAACTTCACCGGAGAAGTCTTAGAAGGCATAAAGACTTCATCGTGGAAATCTCATTACGTAATAGACATCAACGATGAAGTCATACCAAAGACATCAAAATAGTATAATATATCCAAAATCTAACAACTATATGAAAGATCGACATTTTATATCAAAAGATATCAACTTAAGTCTAAACCTAAGGATATACACATGGATTCTTACCCATTGGCAAACCATAAACCTATTATGTCTCACATGGTTTACATAATATGATTTAGTTTTATGAAATTTTATGAACTTTTATTTATTTAACCTTTTAGCTTTGATTTGAAATAATTTCTCTATCAAAAATTTTGATCAAAATAATTTTTTAATTTTTTTAATTTAAATTTAAATTTAATTATGGTTGCTCTTCGCATGTGAAATAATTGTTTAAGAATATAAATAACAAAAAGAATTCAAACTCATAAGAAACAAGAATGAAACAAGATAGAATACAATAAACTTACATTGTAATTGCTAAATTTTTCTATTTGATGTTCATCATTTCGTGGAACAGTTTCACATGCCTTTGTTGCAGGTGATGTTGCCTTTGATTTTTTGTCATTTACTAAAAAAGATAATGTAGTTAAGCACCAAATGTTCCATTCTTTTCAAACATAAACTCATCAAATTTTTGAACATATTATTTTGCAAGTGTTATCTTCAACCTCAGATCAAACACCAAAGTCATTGTAAAAACATCACTAACTTCAAAGACTTATGTTTTATAGAGAAAACAACATAAGAAAACAGTAGTTCAAAAATAGAAGTAACAAAAAGAATTCAAACTCATATAAATCAAGTATAAAATAAAACATAACACAAGCTTATACTATGGCTATGAATGGAGAACACGTTCCACGAACCGGAGGGAGTATTTATAAAACTTGTCATCATTCAAAATTATTTTTTGTTAAGTAGTAAATCTTTTAATTAAAAAATAAAAATTATTAAAAAATTAACAATGGTTCAAGTGCGGTTCATCACAAAGAACAAAATATTAATAAGCATCATTGTTTCATTTCCGCCTCTTTTTAGGTGTGTTTGAGGTGTGGTTCAACTTTATTTTTTTCAAAAGTCAATATAAATGTGTGTAAATATTTCTAGTAATAAATTATATAATCTTATTCAATACCTTATTAGGTGTGAATTATATGCTTTTAAAAGGTGATTCTTAATACACTTACTAATCTTACAATTTATTTCAGTTTGTAAAATATTTATTTATTTTATTTTGTAATATAATTAATTCATTTTTATTGTAAATTTTTATTCAAAATCAATATTTCGTACCGCTTTTTACATTTTTTACCATTCTAACATTTGTACCGCACCACATGTTGTTTATTTCACCATTCATAAATTATTTCGCACCGCTTATTACGCACTAATCGCACTCGTCCTGCATGATGCGTTTCTTTCAACAGCACCGCCTAATCCACTGTTACCACTCGGAACCTATAATTGCTGAAATTTCGTCCTTGATGTTTACCATTCTGTAAGACAGTTTCATGTGCCTTTGTTACATGTGATGCCGCCTTTTACTTGTTTTCATATACTAAAAAAAAACTTAGTTGAGTATTCAAATGTTTCGTCATTCTCTAACAAGAACTAATATCAAGTTTTTTACAACAATATTCTGCTGGTTGGGACAATTGAATCAAACACCATGACCAGTGCAAAAGCATCACTAACTTGATGCCAATACTTATCAAACCTCTCATTGATTGAGACAATCATTTTCAACTTTTTCAACAAAATACGTATTTACATTATATGCAACTTTGTGCTTAATAGTTTAAGAAGAAAGTTTTTGAAAGATAACGGAAACAAAGCTTTCTAAAGAGAGAGATTATCCATTTGATCCAAACTATACTTTTAGCCTATCTTCAAATTTCTTTTTTTTGTGTCCAGGTCCTTGAGCGTGGACATTTGCTTGCATTTCTTTGATTAGCTGAAATGAGTTATAAGGTAATTCCCCCAGTCTTCTTATGTTTCCTTATTTACATATATAGTAACTTGAAAAACATACTTTAGTAGGAATTGATGTGCGCGACAATACGTAGCTTTTAAAATAATCGAAAGAATATTAGCAAACCACGAAGAATATCTATGCTGTTATAAACCTTGCGTAGACTTCTCCCAAATTTGCGCTGAGTAGATACATGAGAAGAATCAGTGTTCTTGGTTCTCCATTGAATCTTGACAAAAAAAACAATTAGGGTTCCCATTCCAAACAGTCAATATATCTCTGTGCACAATGTTATTGCGAATATGACTGAGGTAAGATTCAGTTCATATTTTAATATATGACTGAGGTAAGATTCATTTATAAATTTTAAATTTTAATGTTATTGCGAATATGACTGAGGTAAGATTCCAAATTTAAATTTTAAACGTCATAGTTGTTGCGAACATAGATTCATTTTTAGCACATGTTAAACAATTATGTTAAAAACATGTGTTGCGAATCTAACATTTAATATCACACAACAAATCATCTATGTTCATAAGATGAGATTTGACCATGTCTTGCATTGTATCATTTTACTAGCATTATCTACCGTGATGGAGAAAACTTTGTTCTTAATTCTCTAATCCTTCCATTTCTCAAGAATCTTCATTGTTAAATGTGTACTTGTATATGGAGGAGGTAAAGCACATCATACTAGGATCTTATTGTTCAGCTTCCAATTTTTGTCGATGCAATGTGTTGTCAAATCAGTAATGAAATTAATTCTTCGAGGAATATGAGCTAATTTTCTCTTTAACTTTCGTCTCATTCTCATAAAAAATGTAATCATATTTTGCTGCTGTGTTCCGACAGAAAAACTTCACATGTGCATTCAAATACTTTTAAATTAATATTTCTCTTTATACTCCACAAAAGCAAATCGGAGAACATGTTGAATAAAAGATTTAGCTACCAATTCCCAAAAACAGAATGATTTATCTTACTAACTTGCATTCTTGCTTCTAAATTGACCTTCATTTTACCAATTTAACCATCTCTATGCATAAGTTACGTTAGTCAATTTGCCTTTATATGTGTTTGTACCATTAATGTGTTCATAGTACACATAATCCGACTTGCAATACTTGCAATACTAACCTTGTTAGTCAATGTGAAATGCTTCCACACTCTTCTTTGGTTCTAATGACTTTCCATGTCTTCATCATCATCATCACCAACCTCGAATACTTATTTTTGGATTTTTAGATGCATCTGGTTTATCACACGCTTTTCTTTTCCACAACTTAGATGCTTCTTGTTTATCACACGTTTTTTGTGGATTTAGATACGTATGGTTCATCACACACTATTCTTTTGTGCGTTTTAGATGCCTCTTCATCACACGCTCTTAGCTAATTTTAAGCATTTGCATCATCGATAACTCCTTGAGATTCCAGGTCATTGATCTCATATCATAAGAATCACGCGACTCCTTTTAATAACAAAAGTACAAACTTCTAGTAGCAAGTCACGAATCAATCAAACATGACTCAAAAGTAAAATTAAAACACCTATAACTTAGAAAACTAAAACGTGCAACTTAATTAACTAAAACGTGAAAACCAAAACTGATTCCAATCAAAGATCAAGTATGAAACATTACTATTATGGATGTTTGCAGAGGACTGTGGTTTAACTGTGACTCACAAAAGAAAATCTTTCCAACATTAAGTCGTAACAAGAGCAAACTGAGGATGACCCTTCAGTTTCCTTGTTGAGCAAACTCTGAAATCGTATATGGGACTAATTTTTTCGATCATTTAACATTCAAAGTCTCTAATATTTTAAATCTTCCAAGTGTAACAAAAGTTTCATAGGATTTACTTCAATTTGGTGGGTCGATCCACAAACCCGCTATCCACAATGGGTCAACCCGCGACCCGTGATGGGCCAATATGCTAGGCCCGCTATTTCATGGCCATGGAAATCAATGTCCAAGCTCACTTCGTTGTAGTACTACTTGGGCCAAGCCCACGGATCGTAAGCCTGCTTGATACCTTTAGCTGATATTTTAGTTCTCCTGGATAACCCATCTATAATCATTCTTACTTTTGACTGTATGTTTTTATGATATATTTTTTGTTGTAATTATGATTTTGATGCTGATAAAATTTTGAAAGATATAAAATTACAATAGATTCTTACTAAAAATATCTGAATATACCATAAAATAATATGTATAGATATATTAGGATACAAGTGCAAACTTCATAGAAACTCCAAAAATACTAATAATATTTGTTTGATGTTATTCCGTATATGACGAATTTAATTATAGATTGTGTTGTTCACTCGAATTAGATTTTGCATTTGCATAAAATTAGGCTAATATGTATGGACACTTAATTATATCTGAAAAATCAGACGAAAAAAAAAACTGAAAACATCAACCAGTAAAAGAAATACCGTAAAATACAAAAAAAAAAAGAAATCAAACATAGAATTAGTTTTTGTAAGAATCTTATTATATAAGTATGGTTTCAAAAGTTTCTAACTCACAAGATTCGGACAAGTGTCATGGTTATCAATTTTAGATTCTGACATGTGTCAAAAACTAAGACCAATTAGATTTAGGCATTATGCTAGCATAAATTTGGACAAATTCGAAAAATTAAAAATCACTAAAATGTAAAATGATTATTAAAAGTAAATTATACAAAAGCATAATTCTATAGGGAAAATGATATTAAAAAAATACTACTATAATTAAAGAAATTCTACAATTTAATTAATTAAGAAATTTAGACAAGAAATTCTTAATGAAAAAGAATATTTTAAAAGAAGAAATAATACTATTATAAAGGAAATTATACAATATATATGTTATGCACAAGATATATGTTATATTTTAAAATATTAATTTATATCGTAACTACAAAATATTTAACCAAATTATAAATACAAAAATATATAATAAGAAATGTGATAACATATATAATATTAAATGAAAAAAATGAAAAAGTCACTAAAATGTATAATGAATATTAAGCGTAAATTATACTAAAAAAAATCTGTAAGAAAAATGATATTTTTAAAAGAAGAAATAAACTACTATAATTAAGGAAATTATACAATTTGATTAGAGAATATTAATGGGTTTCTTGGTAAACTAGACGCTTATTTGAAGTCAATTTTAAAACAAAACCCCTCATCATCATTTTTTCAAAATGCTTTAAACCCAATTTTTTTTTTCACAAAAATACCTTGCGCAGACTTCACAGTGGCTGTGATTGAAACATAATAACCCAAAGATTCTCATGTAATAACGAAAATGTCAACGTCTTCAATAGTTCCTTACCACCATTACAAAACAAAATTGAGCTCTAAACGCTTCAAACAACCGAATTAAGAGATGTTAAAACTATAAAATTGAGCTAAAAACTCCATTTTTGTTGATCTCCTCTCTAAAAACTCCATTTTTGTCAAGCTAAAATTGAGCTAAAAATTGAGCTATAAAATTGTAGCCTTTGAAACCAGCATGTTTCTTCCCATTATCAAAATCAGCGCCTCGCTCATCACCTAACTTCTTTCTATGAAGTTTCATGAAGAAGATCAAGTGTCTCTTTAAGCTCTTCATATTCGCTCGTCTGTTGGAACGTGAAGATCTTGTCCCACAACTGAGTAGTCTTGAATTTCGGGTGGAAGAGATTGACGAATAATTTATGACACTGCTCCCACGTGGTGATGGACTCTGGCTCTAGAAGTCTTGTCTATCTTGCAGCTTTGTCTCACAAGGAAAACTTGAACAAGATCAAGAATTGATAGTCTCGGGATAAACCATTCGCCCTTTGCATGCCACAAAGATCTTTGAAGTTCTGCCCATGCTCCATTGGATTTATATGAACAAGACCATTGAAAACTGATTGCTTCACCAATGGAATCATTGAAGCCTCGATGCAGTAGTCTTGTGAGGCAAAGGCGAATGGATGGCTGTTCTACCAGCATATAACCGTTAGGAGTATTGTACTCAAACTAGCCCCAACATGCTCAACAGTAACACGCAAATCGATCGGTAGATTCTGCTAATCGATTGGTTGCTCAAGTCTTCCATAACCGATCGGTTGTTGACGTGCACCGATTGGTTCTATAACATCTTCAAAACCGATCGATCGGTTTCCAACATCAATCGGTTGAAAAATGTTCTCAGCAACATTTCCATCTTTGTTATGACCTCCAGCAGCAACAAGGAACCTCATGAATGTTTTCCATCACTCTGGGGGCCACCTCAAGGCCTGTAGGATCCTCTATAGAAACCAGAAATCATTCGCCGGCTTCTCATACAGATCCCATGATTTGGTGTGAATCCAATCATCCCCAGCATCCGGTGGACCTCTTCCTTGAAGCCTAACTCCTCAAGAATTTGATCCTAAAGAAATTTTGTGGGATGAAGTTGGCAGCTCTTAGTCCGTTCTCTGCAGGCGACATCAAAATCACTAATCTCGATGTGATGAGAACCCCTACTCCATGGGCGTGAGGCCTATCTTTTTGCGAGCTCTCCTCTCATATTTTTGGAGTCATATCTGCAAAAGCAAAGAAAATCATGAATTCTGTCGGGATTACAGGAATTTTACAGAAAAATATCAGACACAAAAACTTTTCTGAAAGAATTTCTGTAAATTCCCAAAATATGGAACTCCTAAAACTCCCTAAATGAATTAAAATCAATTAAAATAAAATTTTCTCAATTAAAAAAAATTAACGCCCTAAATTCAAAATAAATCCAAATTAATTGAAACTAATCTTCAAACTCATCAAATTCTTCTTCTAAATCATGGATGATTCAAGATCAATCATCCTAATCGTCATTCAAGCTAAAAATTCACACACCATTTTTAAAAAAATCCAAAATTTCACTCAAAAATCCAAAAATATCAAATTCTAACCAGCAAATCGATTTTCTAGCAACCTAAGCATCATTCCTCAACATCACAACCAACCAGTAAGTGAATCAAAAGGAAACGGTTTGAAATCGAAAGAGATATGAGATTTTTAAAATTTTGAGTTTTTGGACAAAAAATGGTGGTGGGATTAAGAGGAAGAAAAAGCAGGGTGAGTTTGTAGGGCATCAAACCGGTTTAGTCCGTTCAAATTCGAGTGAATTGACCAGATTAAACCGATTTTTAAAAACTTACCTGGCGTCAACTGATCGGTGCTAGCCAACAACCAGTCGGTCGACGAGGTCTTTTGAATCGATCGGTGCAACAGCTGTACCGATCAATTGTTTTTTCTAACAACCTAATATGAACAGAGACAGATAAATTAAGCACAAAGAACCCTAGGCAATTCTAAACAAGTAATATACATGCATATGAGAAAGCATTATAAACCATCCTAGAACTCAATCATAATTATTAGCTACCCTACTTCCTTAGTGATAACTATTATGCAAACAATCCTAATAGTATTGTCACTTTACTATCAGAATCCAAGCAAGCATTAAGTACGGGATTGATAGGTGCACAAAGCTCCCTAGCAATGTCACTTTTCTAGGAATACTTTGCTCACCTAGGCTACAATCCAACGTTCCATTGCAAAATCACGTGTCGATCAACATCTAATGGAATACTCAGCGGTCAGTCTAGAATAAGCATTAAAATTAACCGAGGCAAAGGATCTAAACCTCATTCTCATATCATACATAATTACATATTTAAAACTACCTAAAAGTAACCCTAAAAACCTAATAGAGAATCATATCTAACAAGGTAGATATAGAATAGCATGAATATGAAGAACTCATAGACATACTACTAAATCTACTACTAATCTAAAAACAAAACTCTTAAAAAAACATAAAACTAGAAGAAGAGTATTTACATAAGTTTATTGCTCAATGGCTTGGTGTGTTTACAACTGAGGGTCGAGCCCTCTTTATATAGTGTTTAGGGAGTAGAGAAATATTTAAAACTTCCAAAAGCGAGAAAATGGAAACTTGACAAATCCACATCAATTGATCGGTGCAGAGGCATAACCGATCGGTCCTTGTTTCAACCGGTCGTAATGTGGAAGCTCTTGTTCCTTTTGGTCCATCTTGAAGCCCGTTTGATCTTCTGGAAGCTGTTTGTTCCTCTGGAAGTCCACTTAATCTTCGAAAAGCCCATTTTAGCTCTAAATCCCTTCTCTTTTGTCTCAAGCCCATTTCCTAATAAAATAAAATAAAAAGATTCAAAACTATCTTGTTCTTGGTTAAAAGACGCAAGTATAGTTACAAAATGACCTAATAAAATCAGTAAAAATAGGGGTTATCACTTACAACCTTCTAACCGAAGCCAATGGAAGAACAACAGATTGGCGTTTCAAAGTCAAGATTTCTCTGCGCCTTCTCAATGAAAATCTTTATTGGACCTACGTATTAGTAGATGAAGCGGTAAGCGATAAGCACTTTGGTTTTATGTTTTTTCATGCAAACATGCAGTCATATAGATTTAACAATACTTTAGTGATATTTTTTCTTACGCAGGGAATTAAGATGGTGTCAGTGATTACTCCAGTGCATATGCCAACATTCTCTGGAATAGAGAAGCATGAATGGCACTGGATTGAAATATACAAAGCAATAGTACGGCCAGGATTTGCAGGGTTCCGTCCAAAAAAGTCTCGCTTTGTACTTTCAATTCTGTGTAGAGAGACTGGAATCCAAAGAATTGATTCTTTGAACGACAAGCACTACTTGAAATTTTTCAAGTTTGACCCAAATCCAAGCACTATGCAGAGTAGTGTTAACCAGGGCAGTGAGTAAAGTGTTGTGATGGTGGATAAGCCCAAAGATGTAGATATAGAGTTTGATAAAGCGAAAAGAGCAAAACAGAGCTTGAAGGAGAAAGCAACATCGCTCATGGCTAAGAAAATAAGTGATCAACTAAAGATGAAAGAGAGGCAGGTTGTTCGACCTGGCAATGGCTATAATCCTTTTGGTGATATTGACAAGGACAAAAAAAACAAGCTGATCGCCTTCTTGGAGACTTGCCCGTAAGTCGCACTATTTAAGAGTATTAAACCTAGTTTATGTGACGTGATTTTGAATGTGTGTGTGACTTCATTTTACAGAGAGACGAAGAAGAGGAAACCCGAGAAAGACTCAAGCACATTCTGCTACCGCACGCTGTGGTCTCCTACAAAATGGCTTTGGAACCTGGTGAGACTTCGTATAATAAGTCTGAGAGTAAAGTCTCATAGTGAAGTCTAAGAGTGAAGTCTGAGGGTGAAGTCTCAGACTGAAGTCTGACAGTGAAGTATAAACTTTATCCTGGACTGTAATTCGATACTTCATTCTCAGACTTCAGTCTGAGACTTCACTCTCAGACTTCATATGGAGATTTCTGTTTTTTTTTATCGTTACTTGTAAGGTTCTGTTACCATAATTAATTATTTTTTTACTGCAGCACATTGATGCTGGAATCAATCTACTAAGACAACGGTTCACGAAGCATCCAGAATGGTTTAGGAGCGACAGAATCTGCTTCATTGATTCGATCTTCACCACGTTGTGGAAGTCTAAGTACCATGAATTTCAAAAGACCGGTGATGAAAATGGTTTAGGCAGATTGCTACCTCCTGAGGCGTTTGATCTCTACACAGGAGAGCAACCATAGTTCTGCAGATCTAACAAGATGTGGGGTGTAGATGTGGATGAAATCTACACCTTCTTTAACATCAAGGATATGCATTAGGTTGCGTTAATGATTCAGGTTCATAAGAGACACATCGTTATTTGGGATAGCGATCTAACTGTAAGCAAGGATGAGGAGATTGAAGCTGCAGTATATCCTGTTTGCGATATAATGGCTTATCTTATGAACCTTCTTGCTTCTGCGGATCAAAAAGCTAAGCACCCTTATGTTCCCTACACATACGAGCGGGTTCTACAGATGAGAGTTCCTAAGAACGTTCAGAGCGGTGACTGTGGAGTGTATTGCCTGAAGTACATCGAGTGTCATGCGCTTGACATACCATTTAATCAAAACAACTTATGTGATAAAAACATCAAGTTAATAAGGGAGAAGATGGCTAAAGAAATATACGATGAGCTCGGCATAACGGGGACTGAGAAGCGTGGTTACGAAGGTTTGGATTTATACGACGACCGCTGAGCTTCTCTTTTAACCGTATATTTTGAAATCTTGTATATAATTTAACCGTATATTTTGTATAAATCTTGTATAAATCTTGTATATATTTTGTATAAATCTTGTTAATTGAAATACAACCACAAAAAAGTATATTATCTTGTATAAATCTTGTTAAATGAAATACAACCACAAAAATGTATATAATCTTATATAAATCTTGTTAAACGAAATACAGGTATTTTCTCAACAACAATAGCATGCGAGCAAGGTATTTTCTCAACATCATACTGATAGTAGAGTTTTTAGGCTCTAGCACACCAATTAACCCGATGTGCTAACACCACAATAATGATGTATCGCTATAGCACTTAGGGTATCGATCCACAGGGAAACAAGAATAACACACCGAAACTACAAAATTTCGTTTAATCTAAGCGGAATAGGTTTTTGGTTTTTGTAATATTTAAGTGAACTAATAAAAATTAAAGATGTAAACTTAAAAGCAATTATGAAAATAAACTAAAACGTGGCATAACTAAAAATATAACGAAATATAAGTGACATAATTCTAACGATGCAAGTTAAGGTTCAAATGATCAAACAAGAGCAAATTACGATATTCGGTTTAAAACAATAATACACAAACGAATCCTTGGGTAAGGTAATCAACTTCGAATGATTCCTAACTTATTCAAGACATTCAAACATTCAACCAAATGCATTCTTTTAGCCTAAGAACACGTCTAAAGATCAATCCACTCCCGTGGTAAAGATCCCTTTCAATGTCTATCAATTATCAAGAACTCCCGTTCGTAATTCAAAGACAATGAAGCATTAAACTCAAGTCTAAATAGCCACAATTCATCTTAAACATCAATTCCCATTGGCTAAGATATGAAAAGCACTCATTGAATTCATTCCAAAATTCTAACAACATTTCTCAATGGTTAAAACTTCTAAGAATCAAAACTAACTTGATCAAGGCTATTTTAGCATTAAGAACACTCAATGAGTAAAGAATACAAAGAATCTAGCTCCTAAACATCAAGAACAAGTTAAGAACCATCCTAATCTACCATACCCAAGAATTCTTAAAAGACTACTCACTAACCATAATTTTTACACTTAAACACATAAAAAGTCTAGAATTAAACATGTTTACAAGATGAAAACAAGATGATTCAAACTAAGAAGAACAACACAAACATGAAAAACCAGAATCTACTCAAGAACATAAAAAGTCAACTCATGAATATTGACTCAAATCCAAAGATAAAACCATAGAAATGAAGCTAAAGACAAGATTAAGCATAAACTAGAAAGAAATTAAAATCAAACCATAGATTTAAAAGATATGATCATTACAAACTCTCAAAACTAGAGAGGAATATGTTTTGTTTTCGTTTTCTAAAGATATGAGATATTGGATATCTCTAAAGTGGTCCAAAAGTGTCTATAAAAGAGGAGAAACTCGAATTATTACAATGGTATCGACCTGTATGCGGTCGATACATGGGTCGGTAAGGAGGTATCGACCCGTGTTTGGTCGGTACGTGGGTCGGTAAGAAGGTATCGACATGTGTTTGGTCGGTACGTGGGTCGGTATGACACTCGCTGATACCCAGTTTTTGTCTTCAAAATTATCGACCTGTATGAGGTCGATAAGTAGCTCGGTATGGAGGTATCGACCCGTGTTTGGTCGATACCTTACTCGATACGACTCCTCCGAGTTGTTGTCTTCCTTTGATCAACTTCCTCCTTGATTTTTCCATTTCCAAGGGCTTGACTTCACTCCTTTATGCTCCCAATTGGTTCATCCAAGTACTACCAAGTCCTAAACACATAAAAACAAAGAGAACACAAGGCAAATGGAAATATATATACCTAGGACTCTAAGATGAGACTCATGATCCAAATAAGGATAAAATCAATGCAATATGCTACAAAACTAACTTATATGTGCACAAAAAGGAATGAAAATATACCCTAAATGCATGCAATATATACACATATCAACACCCCCGAACTTGCCTTTTGCTTGTCCTCAAGCAAACAATGATAAGAATGAATGGGAGTGAATGAATGAGTAGGGGATTCATAACCAAAAAGTTCAAGCAAAGGATGAAAAGCAAAGTCCTTTAAGAAAGTTAAATGTTGCACGAATCAAAACTTTTAGTTCCTCGTACTCTCTATATGTAACAAGAAAATATCACATTTAGTTCCAAACAACTCTTTAACATTCATTAAACATTAAAGTGCGGTATTACTCATGGATAATCTATCATTCTCAATTGGTTTGGTATCAAAGATAAGTGACATGATGGAGATGCGGGTTTTGGGTTTTTAGTGGTTTACTCTCAAAGGTATAACAACATTAGGCATTATGCAAAATTTATCTAAGAAAGGAAACAATTTATGCATACAACGGTAAATTACCATTGACCTATTCGAATCCCAATCTCGTTTCTTCTTTGAGAAACTAAATTATTAAATGCTTCCAACAACCCAAATTTATGATTAAGCCTCAACCACAATCATCACAATTCTTTATAAACTCTTAGGATATCGAATTTTTGCTATGACTCTTTTGATATCTTTCTTTCCCCTTTTTTTTTTTTTTTTTTTTTTTTTTGTATAGCCAATCCTATTCGATTAAGTTCAATCCTAGAGAGAATAACCAAACCCCTTTTTACTTTTCTTTCCCCCTTTTTATAAATCAAGGCTAACCCATCTAATAATTTCATATAGGTTCTAGACTCAATGAGAACTTACCGCTGTCGTTCCCGATACTCTCAAGATTTTGCACATGCCTAGAGACCTCAAACACTAGTTCATGATGGAGGTAGAAGAGATGGATAAGGGTTTTTGGGGAAATGGATACATCCGGATGCAAGAGATTGGCAACAAGTTAAATATAAAGCCGGATGTTCAATCATGAGAATGCATAGAAAAGCCATGAATAATAAAATTAAATTCATTTAAGACCAAATTCATAGAGTTGTTTGAAAGCTTTTGTGAAAATCTTTGAAAGTTTTACCGAGTTTTCGAAATCGACTAGTGCAACGCTTAACTTTGAGAAAGGGCTTTGAATCTAATCATAAGGTTAAACTTATATATGGTATTGTAATCATTATCCCCTTAATGTAAATGGAACTCTTTTTTTTTTTTATGTGTGGTATGCATGATTAAAATGCAATGCATGATAATTATAAGAAATCCAAAATAGATAATCAAAATAAAGAAATAAAGATGTATCAAACACACTAAAATAAAAATATCAAAAACAATAAAAAGTACTCTACTCCCCCGAACCTAAATCACATCGACTCGGTGTGAAAATAAGAACGGAAATAAGAGTTATTAGGACTTAGGCTAACTAAGGTGATACCTAGAATTGGGTGGAGTATGATGATGATGACGAGAACTCCATGGTGAGTGGTGGGTTGCTAGAACCGCTGCTTGAAGGTGATTTAGCGGCTCTCCTTTTTCGGTTTTGACGCTCATGTGAAGATGCGCGTGGTGGGTCGTGGACATCCATTGGAGTGTCAAATGCTCCAGCGAATGAGTGGCGAGTTGGGTCTTGGGCGTCCACCTCTTCGGTTGCTTCGTCCTCGGAATCCTCAGCTACTTCCTCATTGTCCTCTTCGCTTGATGAGCTGGAAACTTGAAGCTTTGCCTTCAGCTTTTTCACCGTCTTCTTCAGTTTCTTCACCATTGCTACTAGCCCTTTTATGGCCCTGTCTTGCCATTTGTTCCACTTTTGTAGACGTTCGGTGTTCCTATGCGCTTCATCAAGAGCCTTGTTAGCAATTGGATCATCAAAGGGTTGAAATTGGTACCTTTTGCTACCCTTTGGTTTGGAGGCAACGGGCGATGGAGATGCTTCTCTCGGAGGTGTTGGTTGTCTTCTCCCTTGAACTCTCTGACGCCCTATTTCTTTCCCTTGAATAAACCGAAGATGACCATCCCTTTCCGGGTTATAGAGCAGGTTCACACTAGGTTTGAAGTGGAGGTTCTCCCTTGTTTGAAGTGTCGTTGCCTCAGGACATGGCAACAAAATCTTCTGAGGGTCTCCATATTTCAGATCAAATCCATAAGCTACTCGGCTTCCTATGTAGCCTTTGAGGTACTTTGTGTTTGTGAGGTAGGCGGTGTCAATGGTTGGCAGCTTAACCCTCACATCTCTCAACTCTACTCCACAGAATCTAAGTAAAGGAGTGATCGTACCTCCAAATTTCAAAACCGTGGTGTTCTTAGACTTCCAAGTGGTGGAACGGTAGTCTAACAAAGTCCTTACAAAGAGCACGGACATATCGACATCATGTCCAGGATCATGTATCTCTGTCCCATCTTCGAAGGTTCCCAGAATTGGTTTCATTCCCATTATCATCAACGACATCTCATCCTATTTTATGACACTACTCTCCTTTCTAGCGAACATGGTGTTTGAGAAAACCTTGTGGACGTACCGGAGAGCTGGATTCCTCATGTTAGCTGCTCTAGTTTTAGCTCCATCGAACCGTCCATTCCCGATCATTTCCCATACATGAGCAGCTTGATGCTTATTGTAGTTCATCAAATGATAGTATCCTCCTTTGAAACCATACACCCTCTGTAGGTCTCTCAACTTCACTACATATTGAATGCCATTTACCTTGAATTCTATCTCTCCCTGGTCTTGGTCTACTTCTTCTCTCGAACCTTTGTTGATATTGTATTTGAGCGAGACGAGGAATTGTAGAGCTTCCTCATGGTAGGCATACTCCTTCATTAGTACAAACTGCTCCAATCCCATGTTTCTGAAGAGTGTCATCACGTCCTCATACAGTCCCATTTCCTCTAGCAAAGTCTGATCGAGGTACCTTGTTTGTTCGAACGGAATAGATCGGAATTTCTTAAGGTACTCGGCATAGGTTCCCGCTTTTCTCTTTGGTTTTGCCTTATTCCCTTTTTTCGCTTCACCCTTCGTAGCTTTTCCTCCTTTTGAATCTACCTTCTTGCCCTTTCCTTTCGGGCTTATAGGGATTTCATCTTCACTTTCATTCTCTATTTCAACCTCATTTTCACTCTCGCTGTCGCTCTCTTCGATTACCACTTTCTTTCCTCTTTTCTTAGCTGCTACCGCTTGGGCTAGTGTTTATGTATCCTTCTTCTTTCGTGTTGCCATTTGTACCTACAAGAGAAGCGTACAATAAGAAGTTACCAAGTCGATAATATCGTTTCAGCATATGTCACAACTATTTCAACACAAATCACCAATTCACCATTCTACCAAGTCCAAAACAAAACATTTGAGATAAAACAATCTTCAAACTTGGTAGTCTTCTACAAGTAAGCATAAAGGACTCAATTCAATCTTATGAAACCACATTTATCAAGCTCCCCCTAAATTTTCGATTTCCATATTCTCAAGAACCATAACTTCACCAAAATTCAAAAATTTTCATGTTTCTCATCAATTTCAACCTAGGAACTCGATTTAAGCAACAATTGGTATCACTAATGTTCAAACAAGTGCTAAACCGAGCCTCAATGACTAAAATCGGATGTGTAAAGTTAATGTAAAGAGAAGTGAAATCGAGTTTATACCTTGGATTTTGAATGGGTAATGTCAAAGAATCGAAGATGAAGATAGTAATCCTTGATGGAGACAAGATTTTCGAGTTTGGGTAATCAAAAATCGTTGAAATTGGTTGAGAATTGAGGAAGTTGTGTGTGTTTTTGTGTTGTTGAGAGAGCAAAATCGTGAAAGAGGTTGAAAGTGAGAGAGAAAAATCGATTTTAGAAGAGATAAGGAAGGGGTTGACCGGTCAAACCTGTTTAAAAACTCAAAAAAATTTGACTTACCTGGGTCGGTATCGACCTGTTTGGGGTCGATACGTCGGTCGATACGCCTGTATCGATCCGCTTCTGCTCGGTACCTAGGTCGATACGCCCGTATCGATCCGCTTCTGCTCGGTACCTCGGTTGATACTACACGCGCTGTTTTTTAGTTTTTTCCTTCATAATTACCGACCCGTTTTTGGTCGATATCTTAGTCGATACGCGTGTATCGACCCGTGTGTGGTCGATACGTCGGTCGATACCTCACCTCTTTTTCTGAAAATTACTTCCCAATGATGATCTTCCTTATTCTGAAACCACCTATTCATGTAAAACATCACACAAAACACACAAAATATGTTATAAAAGATTTAAAACAAAATATTTACAATGATACCATGGGAATGCCTCCCAAGCGCGCTTGTTTTACGTCACTAAGCTTGACGATTCCATTGTTCTAAGCGGTTGCAGGATCCGAGAGAGAAGTTGTGGTTCCCTCGTCGT
>SMJT01000018.1:2333020-2390756 GCA_004349715.1 Crucihimalaya himalaica
GTATGAGGTCGATAAGTGGCTCGGTATGGAGGTATCGACCCGTATGTGGTCGATACCTGACTCGATACGACTCCTCCGAGTTGTTGTCTCCTTTGATCAACTTCCTCCTTGATTTTTCCTTCTCTATTGGTTTGACTTCACTCCTTCATGCTCCAAATTGGTTCATTCAAGTGTCACCAAGTCCTAAACACATAAAAACAAAGAAAACACAAGGCAAATGGAAATATATACACCTAGGACTCTAAGATGAGACTCATGATCCAAATAAGGATAAAATCAATGCAATATGATACAAAACTAACTTATATGTGCACAAAAAGGGAATGAAAATATACTCTAAATGTATGCAATATATACACATATCAGCTTGTTGATAAGATAACATGATGTCATTACTGCATCTCCCCAATATGACTATGGAACATTTCTGTCAAACATCATTGTCTTTGCAACTCAATTTTGCTAGGGAGTGTAGGCACATGATGTTTGATGAATTATACCTTCCTTTCCCAAGTATTCTTTAAACTGACTACTTATGTACTCTCCTCCATTATCATTTCTCAAAATCTTAATCTTAGCCCCAAATTGTGTTGATACATAGCTATTGAACTTAGAGAATGCATCAAACATGTTACTTTTTGATGACATAAGAGTAACCCACGTGTATTTTGATTTCTCATCAATGAATGAAACAAAATACTTATACTGATCCCGAGAAGCACAAGGAGCAATCCATACATCAAAGTGAACAAGACCTAAACAATCATCATAAACAGTAGAAGATTCTGAAAAAACAATCCTACAATGCTTTCCAAGGATACAAGCTTCACACTTTTCATGATCATGGGTCAGGTTAGGGATGACGAGACTAAGAGCCTTGGAGTGAGGATGGCCGAGACGAGCATGCCACATAAAGCTAGAGCAGACTGAATTAAGAGCAGAATGAGATGCACCAACAAAGCTAGTTTTATTTAGAACATACAGACCATCTTTTGTGCTTCCATCTCCAATGGTCTTTCCCGACTTAATATCCTGAAACTGCACATCATTAGGACTGAACACAACCAAACAATCAAGATCCTTCGTTGCTTTGTTAACTGATAACAAGTTCAAAGTAAATTCAAGCAAAAACAGAGCCTTTGAATTCTTTTCAAACAATTCTAGATTTCTAGTGCCTCTAATTGGAACATCCTTTCCATTAGCAACAGTAACCACAACTCTATGAAGTTTAATGTCTGAGATGAGTTCAACATCACTAATCATATGATGAGTAGCACCTGAATCAACTATAATAGGCTTTCGAAGAGAAGAGGTGAGAGCTTTACTAGAGTCAGATAGCTTTTGAATGCTCTTGATAAGAGCTTCCAGATCTGATTTCTTTACCACATTATCACCTTCAAATGTTGTTGCCATGGCAACGTTTTTAGAACATTTCCCTGCTCCCCTTAGCTTCATTGGCATCAGATGGGGATGAAGTGTCCAACACTTGTCTTTGGTGTGCCCCTTCATCTTACAATGGTCACACCATATGTTTTTCTTCTTTGCATGTTGATAAGCACCTTGGCTTACACAAGCAACTTTATGAGCAGTTTCACTTGTCTCTTGAAAGAGACCTTTTGATCCTTCTTCCTTCTGAATCCTCTGACATACTTCATTCAAGGTAGGAAGTTTTTCAAATCTGAAAATATGATGGATCAGTCCTTTGAATGACCCGTTGAGTGCGAGAAACAGTCCAAAGACCCGATCATGTTCACGCCTCTCATTCAACTCCTTCAGGTTGGTGGTTGGAGGGCGACATGTCTCCAGCTCTGCCCACAACATCCTGAATTCTCCAAACAAACTTTTGATTGGTTTCTCCAATTGTTGGAGATCATTCAGCGCCTTATTTACTTCAAATATTCTGCTAATATTAGACGTGTTACCATACACACCCAAAAGTGTGTCCCACAATTTCTTTGCAGTTTCAACATATGAGAAAGCTGCAAGGATCTCTTGCTCCAATGAGCTCTGAAGAACAGCAAGAACGTACTGATCTTCTTGGATCTACTTCGGATCTTTGTCGCTAGTTCCAGATCTGAAGGAAGACTCTTCAGCTTCCACATCTGGTATACCTTTTCCTTTGTCGGTAGACACCACTTGAGAGTCATCAACGTGTTCCCATAGCCCACAAATTCTGATAGTCGTCCTAGTGGTCCTTGACCACAACAAATAGTTATCCTCTTTAAGGACAATAGGAAGAACTATCTGTTTCTGATTTTCCATCTTAGAAAAACAGAAGGCTTGCAGAAACAATGATCTTCAAGAAGCGTTTTGCTCTTATACCATGTAGAAAATAGAGAATGAGAATGAAGAATAAGAGTAGAAGAAGATGAATAGACAGAAAGAATAGAGAGTTTTGAGAGAGTATAAGTCTGAATATTTATGTATATTGAAACATGTGAGATTACAACATATATTTATACACACTTTAGACAACTAATAAGAGTTTTGAAGAAGCATTTACGTTTTAGCCCATGTCACAAGCTCACTGGCAAGTCCAACAACTAAGACAGATATCACCAGACTTCACTAGACAAAGCCAGGCTTAGCCAGACTTCACTATACCAAGCTAGACTACACCAAACTTCACTTTTCAACAGTTTTAACACATGGAACTCAACATTCATTGCAAAAACTTTACATGCACGAAACTAAATACAAAACAAACGAAGCACTTAAATATAAAATTTCAGAAACATCACGCCGCTATGTGAAAACACAACATAGATTTATACGACTCACAAATACAAAATAGAAGAAAAACATGAAAAATTCTAATCACGAGAAGTTCCTTCAGTTTTTGTTTTTGGGTTAAAAGTACTTCCTTATGTTGGCTATAGTTGTCGGTATTTTCTCATTGTTGTATAATTATTTATTTGTGTATAATACATGCCAACATATATAGTTGGAGTTTCAACCATATTCGTCCTTCTACACTATAACTTTTTCTGTTGATGTGTACTTGTTGAATTTAAGTTCTTTTTTCTAAATATTGTTGTAATGTCCTGCAAACAAATATTAAAATTAAGTAGTCGAGCTTATGAGTATGATAACAGTTAAGCTAAATTTATTTTGGACTTTTCAAACATGTTCATTTTCATTAGTGTTTTTTAAGAGTTGTATAACACGAGTTGGAAAATATATTAATGCAGCATTTATTATTTTTACTTATGAATTAAGTTTTCTCGTTTAAGTATCGACTTGCAATAAAATGAATAAAACTATATTAAACTCTTATTAATTCTATGTGTAACGCCCGTGTTCCGGAAAATGAAATGTTGATGAGCTCGGGATGTTATTGAGCTCGGGACGTTAACGAGCTCAGGGTGTTAACGAGTTTGGGTGTGGCGAGCTCGGGTATGTTACGCGAGCTCGGGGTATTGTGAGGTCGGGTTCCGACATTAAAGTCGAGTTCGGACCGCGAGCCGACTTGTCTGGTCAGCGCGGGATCAGAAAAGTGAGGCAAGTGGATTAGTGGGTTGGTAAGATTAGTGAGTTTGGTGGGATTAATCAGTGGAATCCCTAAACACCCTATAAAGCTCTTTTTCTTCTCTTTGGGCAGCCATTTTTCGTGGCTGAGAAGGAGATTTTTGAGAGAGAGAGAGTTCTTACCTTGGGAGAAGAAGAAGCACAAGTCCTTGGAAGTGGACTCGGATTCAGCAGACAGAGTCTGGGAGAAAGAGGTTTCGACCGATCAAATCGTGTCCAAAGGTAACGATTTTTGGTGGAGTTGTAGTTAAGCCTTTAATCTAGATGTACCTCTTTGCGGAATTTGATTTGAGTCTGTGGTTTGAAAGTTATTCACGATTCGTAGAGGTGTTCTGTTTCCGTCGAAGGCAGGACCAGCGGACACTCGGGGTTAGATCTCCACCGCGTCTGTGGTAGGATCCTCACGAAATTTGGTAAGTAGTTTCAGGACATCTAGGGGCTTAATTCCACCGATTGGTTTTGAAATTGGACGGTTAGATCGAAAGTTAGGGTTCGATCTTTCCAGCGGCCGTTTCTGGTTTTCGCCCTGTTTTTACCAATTTGTGGTAACTTGGGTGTTTGGTTGTTGTATTGGCTGTAGGTTGAGCTGAGCTTGTGTGAGCTCGTGTGTAAGGTTCTCCTGAGGTTGTGAGTGGAGTTACCTTGGCCTTTTCTTGTTGTGTTATTGAGGTGAGTGCGTGACCTTGAGCTTATCTAAGCAATGGTGGTTTGTTTGGTAAGTTGTGATGGTTGTGTGATGTGTAGGATGGGTTTGGGATGATCCATCATTGATTTCTGTGGTATGTGTGGCAATGACGTGGTGTTCATTGTGTGGCAATGACGTGGTGTTCACTGTGGGTTGTTGTGTCAATGTTGTGGTGTTTATTGATGTATTGTTTATAATATTACTTGCTTGTGTGTATACCTCGTAGTTGGGAGGATCACCTCACTAAGTATTTGTGATAATACTTACGCATCTCATTGTGTGTGTGATTGATCGTGGAATCATGGCGAGGAGAGGAGGATGATCTAATTCCCGGGGGTTTATGTTTAGTATTACGGTTTAGGAGTACAGTTTGTGAGTGTTTTGTTTTTTCCGTTGTGTAGGATGAATTCCTAGGATTGGAATTGTGTTTGATTGTGTGTGTTGGTAATATTATCTTATGGGGGATAATTTTACTGTGTTGTATCGAATATGTGTTTAAATTCGAATTCGGTTTGTGTGTATGCGAATATTATTAGGAAATAATATTTGCTTGTTTTNCAGATCCGAGAAGGATCAAGTTAAAGGTTAACGGGTAAGGAAACCCGAGAGTGAAAGTGGTTCTATGTGGGACGGATGCTAAGTTTCAGAAGTGGAAGTGATACACGTTTTGGGAGTTAGAAACCAACTAAGTCATATCATCAGAAATGATTGACTAAAGTCATTGGAAAATGACTAAGTATGGATTTTGGTTGCTAACTCAATCAATCATCGGAAATGATTGACTAAAGTCATTGGAAAATGACTAAGTATGGAATTTGGTTGCTAACTCAATCAATCATCGGGAGTGATTGATAAACGTCATTGGAAAATGACTAAGTGTAAAACGTGGATTTGCACCTTGATGAAAGTCGTTGGAAACGACGTAAGTAAGTCATTGGATAATGGCTGAGAAAGGTGAACTAGTCAAGGATCTTAATGGACGAACGATGACTAGTGAAAGGATGAAAAACTCACAGTGGAGTTAAGAGTATAGTCTAGAAACGATTTGGCTAAAGACAAGCCGAATAATGAATTTTCGAAAGAAAATGGTAATGGCAATGGAATGCCTAAAGCAAGTTGTATTGTTAAGGATGCTTAGATGGATATCTAACATTCTAGTAAATGCTGGACGAGTAGTCCTAAAAGCGTTGTAAATTCCTTAAGGAAAAGGAAATGAACTCCGAATGGTTGTAAAAGCTTTCCTAAGGAAATGGATTGCTGCGAATGAGATTTTTCATAAAAGGTTGGAACTTAAAGAAGTTGCCAAGGAACAAGGCTGAACAAGAATTCAGTTGTTGTTCACTAAATGGATCAAAGGAAAAAGTCTGTTTAGTTTTGAATCGAAAGGTAAGATTCGATAAGTGTTGAATCACGCTAAGTCTCGGAAAGACTATGGGTGGTGAACCACTAAGGATGCTGTGGACGCATCGAATCCGAAGGAGTTAAATTGGAAAACTTCTAAAGGAAAATTTAATGTGAATGGAAAAGCTTAAGTAACAAGTCGTCCAGAAAAGATTCGGGAAAGAATCAAATCGGTTTTGGATAAGACCGTGTCCAAGGAATGGTGTTAGTAATGGATACTGCCGGTCAAGGAAGGCTGTGGAGTATGATTAACTAACATGGACGTTGGTAATGTTCTAGAGAAAATGTATCTCCGAGAAGTGATGTTGGAAAACATACTTCCTTGGAACTAAACTGATGCGAACAAGGAAATTCGTAAAAATCAGTTTTCGGATGAAAGATTACTTGGGAAGTGATCAGGTGGAATGTCTAGCTGGAAATCTAGAATTCTCAAAAAGTATAAGGACAAGGAATTCTTGAAAGTGGGACTTGTAGTTTCACGAAAGGAATTAGAGATTCCTAAGCAGAATTATTAAAAGACAAGTAAGTTGTCAGAAAAAAGTGAAGTGAGGGAGACTTCACAAGAACAAGAGTTCAGCCACGTGAGAGTTGGTCACTCACTTTGGAAGAATGAGGATTTGTTAAGGAAAAACGAATCCATGAAGTTCTATTAAGGAAGATAGACAAAAATTCGTGAGTTTCATGAAGGACGATGAAAACTCCGAAGTTATGTGGTGAATAAGCAGAAACGAGTAAAAATTGATTAGGCTACAAGAACAGCCAAAAATCAAAGAGTGTCTGATTGTGATTAAGTCTAAGTTGTTTTCTTGCAATTGGTTCATTAAGTCTTTGGTTGCTTCTCATGGTGAAATATATAAGACGCGCGTTATAGTCTTGTTGATTAGTATCGCTGAACGTATAATCACTAGACAAATTGATGAATTCATAGATGAAATATATAAGTCGTGCATTATAGTCTTGTTGATTAGTATCGCTGAACGTACAATCACTAGACAAATTGAGGAATGTGTGAGAAGTAACATTGACTGTGAAACGGTTGTGGGATTGCGATTTATTGACTGTGGTCACAGAAAGATGAAGGTTCGACCATAAGTGGTTAAGTCTAGGATGTCATCTTACATGAGATTCCTTGTCACTGATGTTTGTGAGAGTTTGCTTGTCATGAGTAATATGTAAGACACGCGTTATTGTTTTGTGATTTATCTATGGTGTTCGGATTATCACTTAACGAAATGAGATATGAGAGAGACTGACGAGCATCATTTACTATGTGTTTTTGATGTTTGGCATGTTTGCTTGTCATAGTAAATATGTAAGACGTGCGTTATTGTCTCGTTGATAGATCTATGGTGTTCGGACAATCACTTGACGGAAATTGGAAACATGAAAGAAACTGACTTGCATCTTTAACTTTGATACCGAAGTGTTTGATTGACTCTTATTGACTATGACCCCGGGAACACAGAAATGAAAGAAGTAAACGTTAAGTTACTTGGTGGTGAAAGGTAACGAATGTAAAGTATTGTGACATAAGCGGGATTGTTGGTGCGCTTTGGGAGTTTGAGGCCTTATGTGTGAAGACCTTAGGAACTTGCGAGTTCAAAGGCAGAATGTGAAGCGTCCTTGGAAACTAGTGAAAGTTTGCCTTGGCGTGGATGTGAATGTAAATCGATCTCGGGAGCTAGTGAGTTTGCTGAGACGATAATGTTGGGCCAATATGAACTTCCCAAGGTTATAACCGCAGTGCGCGAAAGTCCAATACTAGATGATGTTGATAATGTCTTGGGAAAAAGGTAGTTCGCCGAGAATTGTCATGAATGTGTCTTTGAGAACTAAGAAAGTTCTAAGGCACAACGGTGATAAGACCTTAGTGGTGGACTAAGGCAAAACCGAGAATGTAAGGATCTGGAGAGATCCAAGAATGTGTATAAGGATCTGAAGTGATCCAAGAAGTTATGTGAGGGTCTTAAGGGATCCGAGAATGTTTGTGAGGATCATGCGTGATCCAGGGAAATGTTAGTGTGGATTGTGAGGAATTTGCTAGGTCCTTGGAGGACGAAGTGTAATGGAAACACTTGCAATGGTTGACAAGCGGATCTAAAGAATGTTTGATGAATGTGGAAGGATCAAGGAAGATCCGTGAATATAGAAGGATCAAAGTGAGATCCAAGAAAAGTAAGTAAGGAAGAGAGTAACTCAAAGAATTCTCGAGAAGAAACGTGGTTAAGTTTCTAAGAATTTGAAGATTGTTTTGATACTAAGGTTGAATGAGTGTGAAGTATTCACGTGGGAAAGTTGGTGAAGGTAAACACGTTTGGTGCCTAGAGATTTGGAAATCTTCGAGGCGCAAAGTGTTTATGAATGTTGGAAGGTACCAACAGATCGTTGGTGAACGCTGGAAGGTACCAGCGGATCCACGATGAATGTAGTTCTGACAAGGAAACGGTTAGACATTTTCAGTGAAAGTGTTGAAAATCGCGTGGTAAAGGTTGAGAAGCGTTTAGACGTTGTCGAAGGAAAGACATATCCAAGGTAAACGATTCAGTCTTGGAGAGACTAGGATCGAGAATTGTGGGATCAATTCGAGAAATACTAAGGGAAAAAGTATTTAGGATCGAGCCTAAGGAAGGTTGCGATCGAAAAGGATATGTTAAAAATCAGTAAAGTGGTAAAAGTCTGCTGAGAATCAAAGCAATTCCAGTTCAAAGAACTTTGATACGTCAATGGAAGGGTGTATCAAAGGGAAAAGCTATGATTGAATCTTGAATAAGATAGCAAGCGATGGTAAGGAAACCATGTAAAAAGGCAGTGGTTAAGTAAGCTGTGGAAAAGTTAAGGTTTGAAATGGATTCAAACAGCCAAATTCGAGGACGAATTCATTTTAAGTGGGGGAGAGTTGTAACACCCGCGTCCGAGGATTCTATCCGAATCATCGAGGATCCTCGAGGACCAACGAGGATGGTCCGAGGATCAGTGTTGAAATGCGAGGAATGATCCGAATAGTCGAGGAAAGACTAAGTCCGGACATGGAATTCTGAGGAATCCGCGTGATTGGTCGAGGGAGTCACGTTCGGATAAGATTGGTTCGGACAGAAATGGAATGTTCGGACAGAAATGGAAATAATCGGACATGATCAGATAATGTTTGGACATAAGTGGATAATGTCCGAAGAAGATAAGGAATCTTCGAATGGAATCAGGAATCATCGAGGATTCCTGGGCCGGCGTCGTGGACTCGTGGGCCGACGTCGAGGATTCACAAGCCAGCATCGTGGATCGATGGACCGGCGTCGTGGACTCGTGGATCTAGGGTCAAGTTTGGGCCCAATGGTTAGGCCCAACGAAGGTTTGATGCTTAAGTGTATTATTAGGGTTTTATGTGAAACCATAATGATATAAATAGGGGATTCGTGGTTTTAGTGAGGGGACTCACGAAAAACCCTAGTCGCTCAAGGGGGACACGAGATGACACACGAAAACGTGATGAACAACCCTAGTCGCACAAAGAAAAACCCTAACTAAATCGTTATTAAGTTCTGCCGACGAATTGTCGAGAAAGGGGAAGAGAACGTCGATAATCCTCAAGGATTATCGAGAAACAATCGAGGTTTAACGAGAAAAGGCAACGGCTGTCGAGAGTAATCGATATTCATGTTCGATTATCGAGTAAGGGTGAGAATCTACGGTTAGGTAAGGTTCGTGATCAAGCAACGTGAGAGATTAACGTTTGGGATCGATGATCCGTGAAGGATCATCGAGGATTACGGGTTTCCATCGAGAGAAACCGTAGATCTACGAGGAAAAGAGAAGATCTATCGCAGCAGTTCGAAGATAAGTGTAGATCTGTCGTGGAATCGACAAGATCTGTCGTAGCTGTTCGAGGAACGAGTAGATTCATCGTGGAATCGATGAGATCTGATGAGGAAACAAAGGAACGTCGATGTTCATCGAAGGAAAAGAGAGATCGTCGAGATCCATCGAAGTAATGTGAAGATCTTCGAGATTTGTCGAGGTAAAACGGAAGATCGTCGGGATGTGTCGAGGAAGAACCAAGGACAGTCGAGATCTGTCGTGGGAAACAAGGGATCTTTCGAAGAAAGCTCGCGGATTCGTTGAGTGGTGTTCATGGACGGTGGACAAGCGATGGTGAGAAAGATGATCGATTGTTCGGTGACAAAGGCAAGGGTGGCTACGGTGTGCTTCATAGAAGTGAAGAACGCGGTTGATGTTCGGCGCGGTGCAACTCCGGACATCTCTCTCTTTGTGCTTGGTTATGTGGGGTGGTTGGTTGAATAACTAAGTACAAAGGGGGATTGTGTTGGATGGCACGAAGGTAGCTGGTCCGATGATGGTACGTTCGGGAACTACTGAAGGAAGTTCGAAGAAACGGGTGCCGAACGTGGACGGCTACAAGGATTCCTGTAGATGTACGTGGTCGGCTACGAGGATTTAAGTAGACGTGCGTGGACAAGTGGTCAGAATCCTAAGATTGGCTAAGGTATGATGAAGGTAATTGTTAAAGTTATTCAATTACTAAAGATGAATGTTTACTTGATGTGTAAGCTTAAGAGAAAGTTTAAAATAGTAGTGCTTCCGCATAAGCATTACTCTCGGATTTAATGGCCGAGAGTTGACCCGGTACATGGTACCGGGTTGGGGTGTTTCAATTTGGTAGCAGAGCGGAGTTGGTTCTAGGACAGGACGTGGTTAGCTCAAGGAAAGGGCATTGTTGGTTCTAGGACAAAGTCTTGAAAGGAAAAAGACAAGTCTAAAGGACTAGTAACAGAAAGAATCTAAGGGAAAGCATGGGCATCATGTAGAACATTGCTGAGGAAAAGCATTGCTAAGGTGAAACTTCCTAAGGAAAGAAGTGGTACCATGGTAATAATAAAAGAAAGGCATTGGCAACGTGGAGGATGCTGAGAAAAAGCATTCGGTAAGTGGAAATCACTAAGTCTAATCCATGGTAATGTGAGAATTGCTATGGAAAAGCAATGGTGATGCGAGGAAAATGCTAAGGACAAGCATTGGTGCACGTTTTCATGGAACCAGATCCGAGAAGGATTAAGTTAAAGGTTAACGGGTAAGGAAACCCGAGAGTGAAAGTGGTTCTATGTGAGATGGATGCTAAGTTTCAGAAGTGGAAGTGGTACACGTTTTGAAGTTAGAAACCAACTAAGTCATATCATCGGAAATGATTGACTAAAGTCATTGGAAAATGACTAAGTATGGATTTTTGGTTGCTAACTCAATCAATCATCGGGAGTGATTGATAAACGTCATTGGAAATGACTTAGTGAAAAACGTTGGTTTAAACACCTTGATCAAAGTCGTAGGAAACGACGTAAGGAAGTCATTGGATAATGGCTGAGAAAGGTGAACTAGTCAAGGATCTTAATGGACGAATGATGACTAGTGAAAGGATGAAAAACTCACAGTGGAGTTAAGAGTAAAGTGTAGAAACGATTTGGCTAAAGACAAGCCGAATAATGAATCTTCGAAAGGAATTGGTAATGGCAATGGAACGCCTAAAGAAAGTCGAATTGTTAAGAATGCTTAGATGAGTATCTAACATTCTAACAAAGGTTGGGACGAGTAGTCCGTAAAAGCGTAGTAAATTCCTTAAGGAAAAGGGAATGAACTCCGAATTGTTGTAAAAGCTTTCCTAAGGAAATGGATTGCTGAGAACGAAGTTTTCATAAAAGGTTGGAACTTAAAGAAGTTGCCAAGGAACAAGGCTGAACAAGAATCAAGTTGTTGTTCACTAAACGGATCAAAGGAAAAAGTATGTTTAGTTTTGAATCGAAAGGTAAGATTCGATAAGTGTTGAATCACTAAGGATGCTGTGGACGCATCAAATCCGAAGGAGTTAAGTTGGAAAAACTTCTAAACGAAAAACTTAATGTGAATGGAAAAGATTAAGTAACAAGTCGTCCAGAAAAGGTTCGGGAAAGGATCGAATCGGTTTTGGATAAGACCGTGTCCAAGGAATGGTGTTAGTAAGGGATACTGCCGGTCAAGGAAGGCTGTGGAGTATGATTAACTAACATGGATGTTGGTAATGTTCTAGAGAAAATGTATCTCCGAGAAGTGATGTTGGAAAACATACTTCCTTGGAACTATACTGATGCGAACAAGGAAATTCGTAAAAATCAGTTTTCGGATGGAAGATTACTTGGGAAGTGATCAGGTGGAATGTCTAGCTGGAAATCTAGAATTCTCAAAAAGTATAAGGACAAGGAAGTCCTGAAAGTGAGACTTGTGGTTTCACGAAAGGAATTGGAGATTCCTAAGCCGAATTGTTAAAGACAAGTAAGTTGTCAAGAAAGTGAAGTGAGGGAGACTTCACAAGAACAAGAGTTCGGCCACGTGAGAGTTCGTCACTCACGTTGGAAGTGGAGGATTTTGTTAAGGAAAAACGAATCCGTGAAGTTCTATTAAGGAAAATAGACAAAAATTCGTGAGTATTATGAAGGACAATGAAAACTCCGAAGTTATGTTTACATGATGAATAAGCAGAAACGAGTAAAACTGATTAGGCTAAAGGAACAGCCAAAAATCAAAGAGTGTGTGATTGTGAGTAAGTCTAAGTTGTTTTCTTGCAATTGGTTCATTATAGTCTTGTTGATGAGTATGGATGATCGTACAGTCACTAGACAAATTGAGGAATGTGTGAGAAGTAACATTGACTGTGAAACAGTTGTGGGATTGTGATTTATTGACTATGGTCACAGAAAGATGAAAGGTTCTACCATAAGTGGTTAAGTCTAAGATGTCGTCTTACATTAGATTCCTAGTCACTGATGTTTGTGCAAGTTTGCTTGTCATGAGTAATATGTAAGACACGCGTTATTGTTTTGTGATTTATCTATGGTGTTCGGATTATCACTTAATGAAATGAGATATGAGAGAGACTGACGAGCATCATTTACTATGTGTTTTTGATGTTTGGCATGTTTGCTTGTCATAGTAAATATGTAAGACGTGCGTTATTGTCTCGTTGATTGATCTATGGTGTTCGGACAATCACTTGACGGAAATTGGAAACATGAAAGAAACTGACTTGCATCTTTGACTTTGATACCGAAGTGTTTGATTGACTCTTATTGACTATGAACCCGGGAACACAGAAATGAAAGAAGAAACGTTTGATCTTAAAGGATGAAGTAAACGTTACGTTACTTGGTGGTGAAAGGTAACAAATGTAAAGTATTGGGACATAAGCGGGATTGTTGGTGCGCTTTGGGAGTTGAGGCCTTATGTGTGAAGACCTTAGGAACTTGCGAGTTCAAAGGCAGAATGTGAAGCGTCCTTGGAAACTAGTGAAAGTTTGCCTAGGCGTGGATGAGAATGTAAATCGATCTCGGGAGCTAGTGAGTTTGCTGAGACGATATTGTTGGGCCAATATGAACTTGCCAAGGTTATAACCGCAGTGCGCAAAAGTCCAATACTAGATGTTGTTGATAATTCTTTGGGAACAAGGTAGTTCGCCGAGAATTGTCATGAATGTGTTTTTGAGAACTAAGAGAAAGTTCTAAGGCATAACGGTGATAAGATCTTAGTGGTGGACTAAGGCAAAACCAAGAATGTAAGGATCGGGAGTGATCCAAGAAGTTGTGTAAGGGTCTTAAGAGATCCGAGAATGTTTGTAAGGATCATGTGTGATCCGAGAAAGGTTAATGTGGATTGTGAAGAATCCGCTAGGTCCGTGGTGGACGAAGTGTAATGGAAACACTTGCAATGGTTGACAAGCGACCTAAGGAAACTTTGGTGAATGTGGAAGGATCAAGGAAGATCCGTGAATACTAAAGGATCAAAGTGAATCCGAGAAAAGTAAGTAAGGAAAGGGTAATTCGAAGAATTCTTGAGAAGAAACATGGTTAAGTTCTAAGAATTCGAAGATGTTTTGGTACTAAGGTTGAATGAGTGTGAAGCATTCACGTGGAAAAGATGTTGAAGGTAAAAACACGTTTGGTGCCTAGAGATTTGGAAATCTTCGTAGGTGCAAAGTGTTTGCGAATGTTGGATGGTACCAACAGATCGTTGGTAAACGCTGGAAGGTACCAGCGGATCCACGATGAGTGTAGTTCTGACAAGGAAATGGTCAGACATTTTCAGTTAAAGTGTTGAAAATTGCGTGGTAAAGGTTGAGAAGAGTGTAAACGTGTCAAAGGAAGATATATCCAAGTGTAAAACGATTCAGTCTTGGAAAGACTAGGATCGAGAATTGTGGAATCAATTCGAGAAATACTAAGGGAAAAAGTATTTAAGATCGAACCTAGGGAAGGTTGCGATTGAAAAGGATATGTTAAAATTAGTGAAGTGGTAAGAGTTTGCTGAGAATCAAAGCATTTCCAGTTCAAAAGACTTTGATATATCAATGGAAAGGTATATCAAGGTAAAGGTTACGATTAAATCTTGAATAAGATTGCAAGCGATGGTAAGGAAATCATGTAAAAAGGTCATGGTTACGAAAGTTGTGGAAAAATTAAAAGTTTGGAATGGATTCCAACAGTCGAATTCGAGGACGAATTCATTCTAAGTGGGGGAGAGTTGTAACACCCGCGTCCGAGGATTCTGTTCGAATCATCGAGGATCCTCGAGGACCAACAAGGATGGTCCGAGGATCAGTGTTGAAATGCGAGGAATGATCGAATAGTCGAGGAAAGACTAAGTCTGGACATGGAATTCTGAGGAATCAGCGTGATTGCTCGAGGTAGTCACGTTCGGATAAGATTGGTTAAGACAGAAATGGAATGTTCGGACAGAAATGGAAATAATCGGACATGATCAGATAATGTTTGGACATAAGTGGATAATGTCCGAAGAAGATAAGGAATCTTCGAATGGAATCAGGAATCATCGAGGATTCCTGGGCCGGCGTCGTGGAATCGTGGGCCGACGTCGAGGATTCACAAGCCAGCATCGTGGATCGAAGGACCGGCGTCGTGGACTCGTGGATCTAGGGTCAAGTTTGGGCCCAATGGTTAGGCCCAACGAAGGTTTGATGCTTAAGTGTATTATTAGGGTTTTATGTGAAACCCTAATGATATAAATAGGGGATTCGTGGTTTTAGTGAGGGGACTCACGAAAAACCCTAGTCGCTCAAGGGGGACACGAGATGACACACGAAAACGTGATGAATAACCCTAGTCGCACAAAGAAAAACCCTAACTAAATCGTTATTAAGTTCTGCCGACGAATTGTCGAGAAAGGGGAAGAGATCGTCGATAATCATCGAGGATTATCGAGGAAACAGTGGGGGTTTATCGAGAAAAGGCAACGGCTGTCGAGATTAATCGATATTCATGTTCGATTATCGAGTAAGGGTGAGAATCTACGGTTAGGTAAGGTTCGTGATCAAGCAACGTGAGAAGAACGCGGTTGATGTTCGGCGCGGTGCAACTCCGGACATCTCTCTCTTTGTGCTTGGTTATGTGGGGTGGTTGGTTGAATAACTAAGTACAAAGGGGGATTGTGTTGGATGGCACGAAGGTAGCTGGTCCGATGATGGTACGTTCGGGAACTACTGAAGGAAGTTCGAAGAAACGGGTGCCGAACGTGGACGGCTACAAGGATTCATGTAGATGTACGTGGTCGGCTACGAGGATTTACGTAGACGTGCGTGGACAAGTGGTCAGAATCCTAAGATTGGCTAAGGTATGATGAAGGTAATTGTTAAAGTTATTCAATTACTAAAGATGAATGTTTACTTGATGTGTAAGCTTAAGAGAAAGTTTAAAATAGTAGTGCTTCCGCATAAGCATTACTCTCGGATTTAATGGCCGAGAGTTGACCCGGTACATGGTACCGGGTTGGGGTGTTTCAGATCGCCTCACTAAGTATTTGTGATAATACTTACGCATCTCATTGTGTGTGTGATTCAGGTAAGGATAAATTGTGATCGTGGAATCATGGCGAGGAGAGGAGGATGATCTAATTCCCGGGGGTTTATGTTTAGTATTACGGTTTGGGAGTACAGTTTGTGTGTGTTTTGTTTTTTCCGTTGTGTAGGATGAATTCCTAGGATTGGAATTGTGTTTGATTGTGTGTGTTGGTAATATTATCTTATGGGGGATAATTTTACTGTGTTGTATCGAATATGTATTTAAATTCGAATTCGGTTTGTGTGTATGCGAATATTATTAGGAAATAATATTTGCTTGTTTTCAAAAAAAAAAAATATATATAGATAACCCGGCTGCGGTCGTCTCACTATGAAACCCAAAAGAAGTTTTATCCTATCGAGATATCAGATTATCTATATACCGATTCATTTACTACGAAAACGATTCTTTATCGATTTCCACCAGTCTCAATGACCTTATTAGCTTTTCCATTTAAATTATAGTGACTAGATCAAACCAACCTGGTTCATATTAGAGAATGGAAAATCAATTCTTGTGACTGTTTTTATGATAGAATCAAGTTTGCACAAAGTTACGAACAAATGAAAGTAAACCGGAATATATCGCGAAGTAAATATTAGACCTATTGTTTGGAATGTCCTGCGTACGC
Organism: Crucihimalaya himalaica; assembly: GCA_004349715.1. Lineage (NCBI taxonomy): Eukaryota > Viridiplantae > Streptophyta > Magnoliopsida > Brassicales > Brassicaceae > Crucihimalaya > Crucihimalaya himalaica. The sequence goes on from SMJT01000018.1 coordinate 2,349,153, forward strand.
CTTATCTCAACTTTTGCTTCTGGTTTATCAAACTCTTCATGAAAAATCTAGTGACACTAGCGACCAAAAAAATGGAAAAGTTCAGTCAAAACAAAAACAACAACAAGAAGATGAAAAGAAAAGAAAAGTTTGCTTCCCCTTGCAAAACTATTTAAATTTAGATTCTTTTCTCTATGTCTTTTTGAGCATCAATAATTTGTGGGATTTTTCAATTTCAAACTGATTTTACGCCAATTAAAGAGATTGATGATTTGTTTAAAATTTTCTGTAAGTATGAGCCCGATTTGCGGCTTAGGAAACAATTTTGTAAATCCTAATTATGTATTTTTTTTCCTTATAATCTATGCCGTGTATGTTTTATGCGATTTTTGGTATACCAAAATTTGATTTTGTTGTCGTGTACGTATGTTAGATTTTGTATCACTGACGAAATGGTGTACACCATATTTTCAGAGTTTGTACATTAGAAACATTTGATATATTTGACATAGTTTTTCATAACATACTTTGCTGAAATTGGAAGTATGAATCCGATAACAGATGATAATGTTGTTGTTAGATCAGAGTTACCAAAAAGGTTATTTGCTTTGGACCATCATCTCAAGATACAAAGATAAATGTGTATTTTAAACTGAAGTATCTTGTTTACATCATATCTGACACATTGGTGTACACTACTATATACATCACCGTGTCCTACCGTATAAGTTTAGTACACCGACATATACACCACCATGTACACCACATTATATATGATGTTTTACACCGCACTAAAACTTATACAACTTCATATACATACACCGTCTAGAATACATATCTACGTACATCGTTTTGTACAAGAACCCGTACACTGCTTCATATACTAACATGTATACCGTCTCGTACACCAACTCATATTGTATACTAGCATGTATATCGTCTCGTACACCAACTCAAACACTACGTACATATCTATTATTAACCATACACAACCCCCTAAATAAATAGTAGAACTAGTACCCAAACATTTTACGTACACGATCATACTTTATCACAACCATTGTACGTACACAATCTTACTTGGACCAAAAACATTGTACGTACGGTAATACTGGTACACAAAAAATTGTTATCTACACGATCAAACTTCCAAAAACATTACGTACACTACATCGATTATAGTGTGTCATCCTCCTCTTTATCATTACCCTCCTCCTCATCCTCTTCATCCTCATTTTCTTATATGTGTACACATGTTTTAGTGTATATTATGGATCCCATCTTTGAAGATACTTTGAGAGCATGAGGAAAAAGTTTCATATAAGGTTGTTACTTTGATATTGTTGTGAACGTATATGACGTAATAATAGACATACATAAGATATAAGATATAAATGTATATATATGAGCTCAATAATCGAACTTTGAGTATCATGCTGCAAAAAATGTTTTATATGTGTACAAAAATGTTTATATGTGTATGAATATATAAGAACACAAATTACTATCACTTACGTACATATACAAACAATTACCGTGTACATATACAAACAATTACCGTGTACATACACATACAAATTACCGTGTACGTACACGTATATGCATAATCTAAAACCATCTCCAATAGATACGATTCAGAAAAAAAAAATTGAAATAAGAAAATAAATTATAATAAATATGGGTCCTAAAAGATAAAGAAAAAATAATTATATTTGAAAGTAAAAAATATATATATATATATATATATATATATATTTCTAAAAGTAAAAAGAATGAAAATGTGAAAAGGAAACAAAGTTGGAGAATGGTAAGAAAACAAAATTTAATGATTAAAATAAGGGACAAAAGACAATTCACTTTCCTAATACATTAACTATCTAACAACTTATTACATTTTTTATTTTTTTATGACAACTTATAATTTTTTTATTTTTTTATTTCATTTGTATTTTAACTGAACTGGTTAGAATCAAATGTATTTTCCTCATAAATTTGTATGTGGCTATTTGGTGAAAATTAATATTGACTTTTTCCTATTCTTGTTATAAAACATTGAAAGTGGCTAATCTATGCAAATGTCCCTTCTTAAAAATAATATTATTGAAATTTTTTTTGTCTGTGTGCTTTATGGATACCTGATTAACAACAATACATTAAATCTAGGTCTTTTCCAACAGAGTTTCTGACGGACAATAGATAAGCGGAAATTTCTAACAGAGTTCCGACCAATTTTTCATGTAAGTCATAAAACTTGTTTGTATTGTTAGTTTGTTGAATTAGATGAATTCGTTGGTTAAAAGTTTATTAGATTAATTTAGATTTTGTTAGATGAGGTTAATAAATTTAGATTTGTTAGGTCGGAAAATTATTATGTAGAATTTTTTATATTTAGGTTGATAATCAAAACTTCCATCGTAGTTGCATTTGATCCAGCCCGTTGGAGGTTTTGACCATCTTTCAATCTGGGTACGAAATGGACGTCGATTAACTCTGGGTGACTGAAGTGGTAAATCCCCACTGTTTAATCCCACAGATCTCCATTCATCTGCATCTTGGACTTCTTCTCTAACATCCCTTCTCTAAGGATTTTGAACACCCTGGTGCACAAATTTATTTCTACTTAACCATAACCTCCAAAGAATCCAGATTGGTAACTGGGATTGAATAGTTTGACCATGGGCTTGAGTGTGTCTAGCAAAAATAGCCTGGATTTATCATCAAGGTGATCCTCAACAGAGCAGGGATTGGGATGGACAGAGAACTCCAAACCCGACGAGCAAGATTACAGTGAAAGAAAATATGATCAATAGACTCAGATTCCAAACCACAACGCTTACAAACGTTGTTTAAAATGATATTACGACGACCAAGCTCGACCCCCCGTAGCCAAGGCTTTAGAACAAATGCGCCATAAAAAATGTTTTATTTTCGCAGGCACGTGGAGATTCCAAATTTTTGCCTTCACTTCGGGATTACCGGAAGGAGGACGAACAGTAGAGATAGTGCTAGGGAGATGAGTTGCTAACCAGTATCCAGATTTAACAGAATAAGAGCCACTTTCCGTGTAGTGCCATCCAAGGAAATCTTTTTGTTGGACTTGAGAGACTTTAATAGAGAGGATATGATGGACGTCCTCATGATGAACAAAGTAACGAACTAAGTCTTCATTCCAGCCATTATTATTAGAGTTGAGCAAATCTTTTACCCGGAGCTGTTGTTGAGGAATGTATAGAGATGGGCGAGGAGGTCTTGGGGGATGAAGAGGTAGCCATGGATCCAACCAAGCATGAATTAATGAACCATCACCAACGTTAAAACGCATACCTTGACGTAAGAGATCCCGACCTTTGAGGATTGATTGCCAGCCAAAGGAAGGACGAGAACCTCTACGAGCATTCATAATATTTTCTCGGGAAAAATACCGACCCTTTAAAATTCTTGTTAATAAACAGTTCGGGTTGTGAAGAATTCTCCAAGCTTGTTTGGCGAGTAAGGCATCATTAAAACAACTGATATCTCGGAAACCTAAACCTCCCTCCTTCTTTAAGAACTTTAGACGGTTCCAAGCTACCCAATGAACAGAAGTACCTTGAGATTGAGAGTTCCACCAATAATGAGCAATGATTCTTTCAATATCTTCACAAATCCGGGTGGGAAGTTTGAAACAATTCATAGTGTAAATAGGCATAGCAACCGTTATAGATTTAAGAAGGATCTCTTTACCCCCTGGAGATAAGAACTTGTGACTCCAACCTTTAGTTTTTTCTCGCACTTTCTCCATTATATATTGAAACAGTTCCACTTTTTTCGGCTAAAATGTTCTGGCAGCCCCAAACGATCATAGGCTTTGGTGATATCAGTTTTGATAGCCATGAAAGAATTAGAGCATCTCTTCTTAACGTTTAAAGCATGAATAGTTTCATGGGCGATAATGACATTATCGTGAATCACACGTCCATGTATAAACGCCGCTTGCTCTTCAGAAATAAGGCATGAGAGGTGCTTCTTTAAACGAGTAACAAGAATCTTGGAAATTATTTTATAACTTACATTACAAGGAGCTATTGGCCGGAAATCACACAACTGTCTCGCATTCTCCGTCTTCGGAATCAAACAAAGATTGGTATGATTCATTAACTTATCAAAAATACCTCGCTCAAAGAAATCCCTTACCTCTGAAATAATGGAATTCTTAATCTCCTCCCAATATGTTTGGTAAATAACTGCAGTGAAACCATCAGGGCCTGGGGACTTTGTGGCTCCAATGGAAAAAACTGGCTGTTTGATTTCATCTTCACTCACGGGCTTTGTTAAATCTGTGTTTATTTCATTAGACACACGGCTCTGAAACTCGTTAAAGACATGAAAGTGATTATTTTGTGGGAGTAAATCAGACTTGAAGAGGTTAATAAAATGACGTTGGGCCAAATCACCGATACGTAAATCACCTCTGTACTCATTACCATCTTCATCCAGGAGAGAGTGAACTCGATTTCTTGCTACTCTATTCTTTGCTGAAGCAAAAAAATATTTTGTGTTCCGGTCACCCTTTTGAAGCCATGTTTTACGACTTTTCTGTCTCCAAAATTCTTCTTCCTCATCATAGGCTTTCTTTAGTAACCTCCGTAGTTCGTTGATGTGATTGGAAAGAGAGCCATTAACATGAGCTGAATCAATTTTCGACTTTAGAATAGCAATTTCCTCTTTAGAGTTTGATCGAGAACTTCGTTTCCAACGAGATATAGCAGTTCTACAATTAGATAATCGTGTTCTTAAGCAGTCAACTCCAACACCATGTCTCTTATTCCAACCCTGTTTTACAACCTCATTAAAACCGTCACGATGAACCAATCTTCCATCAAAACAGAACTGACCCTGACGTTGCCCAAAGTCATTAGAGATTGTAGTAATCACTGGCCTATGATCTGATTCAATGAGTTCAAGAAATTCTGATGAGGAAGCCGGAAACTGGGCTAGCAATTCTCCATTGGCCATTGAACGATCAAGGTAACAAGCTACATTATGAGTTCCACGTTTGCATACCCAAGAAAATGGATTACCCTTAGCTTTAAGGTCATGGAAGTCACACACGTGTAGCATTCGATGAAAATCAACAAAAGAACTCTCTGGACGTAACGGACCTCCTTGCTTTTCACTATTATTTTTGATCTCATTGAAGTCACCAATGGCCAACCAAGGATCAGACCGAGTATTAGCTATGGTTTCCAACTGATTCCAAACTCTATAACGATAAGCTTGAATCGGATGACCGTAAACACAAGTCAAATAGAAACTGATTTCATTAACTTGAACAAAGAGATCTACAACATTTGCTGAAAGGGAAATAACAGAAAAAGAAAAGCTATTCTTCCAAAACAAAGCAATTCTACCACTTAGACCATCAGGGGGGACTGTTAACATCTGATCAAAGCCCAAATCATCACACACTTTCTTCACAACTACATCATGCTGCTTAGTTTCCATTAGGCAGATGATGTCAGGAGAGAACGTTTGTTTCATCTCCTTTAGACGTCGAACTACGAGGTCATTGCCTAGTCCTCTGCAGTTCCAAGCGGCTGTAATCATGGTGAAAATGGTGGTTCTGGGCCCACCGCGCCTCTCTCTAAGTATAGTGAAAACAAAAACAGAACCACTACCTTCACCTCTTTCACGAATCGACAACACCTTTGCCGAATCAGGCTCAATAGCTACAGCTTTCCTCTTTCTATTTTGTTGTCCTTCTTCTTCAGAAACCTCAAAATGCTCCCTCTGGTGATGCTGAATCAGAGAACAAGGAAACTGATTACGAGTAAAAGAAGGAGTAGGGAGGGAAAATCCCACTGTTCCAGATTCTGCAGATGAAAGGGGCCCAGACGAGTGCTCTTCACGGTCAGCCAATGCATCATGGTTTGGATCAATATCTGGTAGTCCCGCCTCTTGCTCATTATCATGAACATCAATCTCAACATCCTCCATCTCCTGAATATGAACACCAGGATTGTTATGGCCTGCAGGTAATGGTGAACCATCATAGTCTTCATCATATGGATCTTCTTCTTCACCACCATTTTGTAAGACACACCTACATGTATCATGGGTCAACATACAGCAGACTTCACAAAAACCACGAAGACGTTCATACCGAAAGCGCAGCAGGGTGTTCACGCCAGCCGTGAACTGAAAATTTCTCTGAAAACGGAGAGGTTGAGATAGGTCCCAGTTCAGACGAACACGAACAAATATTGGAATTTATAGTTTTAGTTTATAAAACCAATTACAGAATTTATAAAAACTAATTTTGGAATTTATAATTCATATCAAAAATTAGATTTTAGTATGATATTTATACGGACTTTAAATTATATCCACTTTTCTTTCTTCCTGTTGCGATTTTTGGGCGATTCACCCCAACTTCCTTCTCCTCCCCGGAGTTTCTTTCTGATCAATTAGATTTTTGCAACTATGATCCAATTAGACTGTTGTTCTTTGTCTAGTTTTTTCTATGGCAATTTTTCCAATTCTTGGAAGATAACTGCCTTATAAAATTGCCATGGTCAAAACTATAAATCCACTTTTTTATTTCTCTTCATTTTTTCCCCCCAATTCTCGGAAGATAAATTTCTTGCAAAACTGCCATAAGCCAAACTATATATCCTCTTTTTTTTTTTCTCTCTGCACTTTCTTTCCCTCCATCGCTTCCTACTACTTTCCATCCACGATGAATGCCAATTTGAGAAAGTCTATCCAAGATTTGGGTTCGGAATCAACGATTCCTTTGTCCTTCTTCCGCCAGAGTATTGTGCATGAGCGGCTATAGTCAACCGATTCTCTCTGATTGTGTCCATGGTGAATCCGAGGAAGCAAAATATACGCGCTTTAATTGGTCAAATGCCGCGGGTTCAGGGTTTTTCAAAATCTTGTTACAGATGCATGCTTGGCTACAGTAAGGCTTAATTTTTCTTCCAAACAGAGGATGATATGATCTAAGTTCATCGGCGTTCTCCATGGGCGTTTAATAATTGGATGGTGACGGTTTATTGTAGGTACCCGAACATATCAGAGGTGGAAATGAAGATTCTCCTTGGGTGCAAATTCGTGGTATCCCTCTTTTATATATTTCCAATGCCATGTCAAAATGCATTGGGAATCAAATTGGTGATGTCAAAGAAGTTGATTTTGATAAAAACGCAACCATGGTCGAATTTGTGTGTGTTCTAATGGATTGGGATGTTGACGCTCCATTACGTTTTAAACGAAACTTTCAATTCGATACTAATGTCAACATAATTATTAGTTTTTGTTTTAAAAAGGGTCGTAACTTCGGTACCGAGTGTGGATCTCTTAAACATGATATGAAAGATTGGGCATTGTTCTTTGATGACACTCATCCGGCGATGGAGAGCGTTGACGATGATCCATCGAATCGACGAGATGATGAAAAAAAAGTCTTGAGTAATGACACGACAATATTTTTTTAAAAATCCTACATCTTTATTCTAGGTTTGTAAAGGCGAATTTGCTGCCAATGTTACGGTACATCTACATCTCTAAATATCTCTGAAGATAAAGAGCTTACTGCTGAAATGTTTTGATACTTACTTGCTAAACTAGTCTGTGGCTTGGGTCGTTAGACTGATTTTGCTTGCAATATGCTTTCTCAAGTTTTGGACAATGATACCAACTTGCTACTGAAAAACTAAATAACCGTCTAACTGGATCAGAATTGCAATAATCCCAATTGATCGGAGAGAAACTCCGGGAGGAGAAGGAAGTCGGCAAAGTTGGGGGGAATCGCCCAAAACATCGCTAGTGTAAAAAAAGAAAAGTTGCCAAGGGTAAGAAAGAAAAGTTGCCATAATATAAAGTCCCTATCAATATCATGCTAAAATCTAATATTCAATATGAATTATTGCTTATAAATTCTATAACTGGTTTTATAAATTAAAACTGTAACAAAATAATTTAAAAAATTGTTTATTAATAATTTTTAAAAACTGTTTTTATAATAACTAAATATACTCCAAAAAGTTTTAAAAGTTCGTTTACAACAACATAATTCTAAAAAAAATCCTTTCTATATCAAAATTAATTTGTAAATTTGTTATAAATACAAAATTTAGTAACATGTCAAACTATAAATTATAATTCTAAATTAATTATTTCAACCTAAACATACAAAATTCTCAATATTAATTTTCCAACGTAACAAATCTAAATTTATCAAGCTAATCTGACAAATTCTAAATTAATCTAACAAATTCTTAATCTAATAAATTTATAACCAACAAATTCATCTAATTCAACAAACTAACAAGATAAACTAGATTGATAATGACTTACATGATAAATGGGTCGAAATTCTCTCGGAATGTTTCGATTATCTATTATCCGTTAGAAACTCTGTCGGAAAAGGCCTAGGTTTCGTGTAGTGTTGTTAATCAGATATCAATAAAGTACACAGACAAAAAAGGATTCAATAATATTTACTTTGAGTTTATTATCTCATATACCACATTATTTAAACCATCTTTTTATTCATACCACATTATTTGTTCCTTTCCTTTCATACCACATTTGGCAAAGGAAAATACCACCTTACCCTCATCCCTTGGGCGCCAAACCTTGCGTACTGAAGCGACGGGACTGATGCATGCTCCTCTTGGTGACTGTGCGAAACTAATAAACGTTGGGCAAATAATTTTTGTCATAATTTCGACTTCTCTCCTCTCTCTTACATTCTCTCACACACTGTTCACCTTCCATCATCTTCTTCTCCTCTCCTCGTTTGGAAAATTTGGGTTTTCTCGTTGTTTCTTCTACCCTTAATTGTAAGTTTTATCATAGATTCGGTTGATTTTTTTTGTGTGTTCTTCTCTGGATCCGTTCGTCTCCTTCCGTTTTTACAAGCGTTTCGTTTTGGTTTTCCAAAAGTATAACATAAAATTTGTTAAAAGATTTGCTATTTTTTGTCCCCTATATACGTCTCACGTTAAACGTTTTTCTGTGCGAAAGTTTTAATTTTTTTTATCAACAATCGATTCTTGTTCATCCTTCGACAGATATTATAGCCCACCATTTTGGTGTCCACCGATCTTTGTATCCTCCCCCTGATTTTTTGTCTCTATATAAACGATTTTTTTGTCCACCGTTTCCATATTTTTGGGGACCAAATTATAAATTTATCGTTATTGTCCATTATTATACACAATCACATGGGTTTCTAATTTGTCTATTTCGTCTTTTTTTGGTCCAGGTGCCGCTGATGTCTTCGAAATCAGGAAACCCTAAAAGGAGTAAGAAATCTATTCATAATTGCTCTCCACCCGACGTAGTAGCAGATGAGTTCAACCCTGGATTGCTCCCAAGGAGGCTCTATGCTATAGATCGATACCCCCCTGAAGGTCGCATTAATTCCTACTCGAAGCCTGAGTACCTTCTTGATCTTGTTGAAGCTCTTGAAGACACAGTTGAATATAATTACCTCAGTGCTTCCTGTTTTGGACCTCTGTTGAATCTCCCTGTTCGCAAATCCTCTCTCTCTGGCAAATTAGTCGACCAGATGCTTTCTCGGTCCTTAAAACCAAAAAAACACGAGATTTGGTTTGTGTTGGTGGACAACCTTTCTGTTTTTTGCTCCGTGAGTTCGAGATCGTAACTGGTCTACCATGTGGAGCATATCCCCCCCAAGCCGCTGCGGATTCTGAGAACCCCTACTGGAATACAATAATATCGGCGACAGACACTCTAGTCACCATAAGAGATATTGTAGGCTGGCTTAAATTAGACAAAAGAAAAGATGTTGAAGAAAGAATGCATGGCTGGAGAAGGATTCGGCTGGCTCTTGTTCTAATCGTCGAAGGTATTCTCCTATGCAACAGACAGCCAGTCAGAGCCTTGAAGCTGGTTGTCGAGATGTTGAAAGATTTAGAAGTTTTTGAACAATATCAATGGGGTTGTGAGTCCTTCCTACTCACATTACGGATGGTTAGCAAGAAATGTGAAAGCTATGAGCAGCTCATCTTTAAACTGAACCAGTCCCCCACAGCTATTCATGGATTTACCCTGGCATTCCAGTTGTTTTTTTAAAAGGTTGTTCCTGCGTTAGAGAATTATCTTCCCGACTCTGACGATGAACAGAATTTCACAGACCATTCTATTATCAGTTTGACCAAGTTGAAGACTTTCCATAATTCTAACATTTTGGAAACATAGAAAACAGTGAAGGTAAGCTATATTTACACAATACTAATCACATTCAATTTGTTATTTTATCTTTTCACTGATTATCATGTTCAAACCAAATTCGCAGTCGAAAATTCACGCGAGATTTCCTACTGACGATGGCTTGTATGAGAATCTGGAAGCATTGCCCGATGAGGTGGAGGATGTTTCAGTTGTTTATCTAGAGCGTCTTATTGATAACGGTTTTCGTTTCACAGAACAAGTGTGGCAAGGGGGCCGAGAGACATGGCCAATAATTTACTTTTCTTCCAAAATCTCAAAGAAACAGACCAATGTTACAAAGATCATGGATAACCTTGATTCCTCGAAGACAAGGAAAATCAACAAAGGAAAGACCAAAGTAGCCAAGCCATCACAGGCACCAACCGGACTTTTAGACGATTTTCAGGATGTGAAGGATTATGTGGACAGGGAAATTGATGAGCACACCGCCCAAATCAATGCTAGGTTCGAGGTGGAGAAGTCTCTCATGAGAGACGAACTTGTTGATGAGATTATAAGTAAGCTGCGGCATGGAGAAAAGTTTCCAAGCCTGAGTCATAATAAATTCTACGAGATCTTGTTGAGTCCCAACCCCATGGGTAACTTCTCGGATTTAATGAACAAGTTTTCACAACCTATGGACAAGTCTACTTTAAAGGGGACTAATTCATCAAACCCTGCGTTGGACAAGTCTTCCCAGCCTGTGGACAATTCTACTGCAATGGGGACCAATTCCACTAATCCTGCAGTGGACCAAAGTTGTCTCAGACGAGGAACAACAAGGGAGTGACTCGTCATTTGGCGAAGATGAAAACCCTTGCGGCGAGGAAGATATGGTAATTAACTCTTACCTATAACGTTAAAATGAACTCCTTCCTGAATGGATTTTTTTTTCATACCCTTTTTTTTTAATACAGCAAACCAACCCCGTTGTTCTTGATCCCGCTTCAACTGATTGTCAGATTGCAACTGAAGTCATGAATTCCTCAGTTCCATCACAGTCTGAAGATAGGAAGGAATCTTCCACTGATGATGGCGATGGTAACTCTGTTAAGGATGATGAGGCGAGTCATAGTGAAGAGGTAATTTTGAGGTCTAAATTTATCCATCATATATCCGTTTTTGTCCACCACATTTGAAATATCACTTTTTAATTTTTCATTTAATTTAGGGTAACTCTATTGATGATTGGGAAGCTGAGGTGACTAACATTGACGAGGATATTATCGATACTTTTTAAAATTTTGCCCATTATTATCATATTCCACCTAATTTTGTCCCCTTTATTCATATTTGTCTGATTATTTGATTAATTTACCTTCTTATATTCCTTAACTTTCTTATTCTTACAGGAAACCGCCGTAGACAACCCCGAGAAGACGGATGAGGCATCATCTCAAGAAAACCTAGATGCTGACAAGGATTCTAGGTTTGAGGTAAAATTCAAGTTTAATTTTGTCCATCATATATTACCTTTTGTCCATCCTATTTTTAATTTTATGGTCTTGTCTACGATTTTCCCTTAAATATGTGAAATATCTGTTTTGATATTTCCGTTTAATGTAGGTTAATTCATATGTTGATGGGGAAGCTGAGGTGGAAAAAAATGACGAGGATATGGTAACACTATAATTTTTAATTTTTCCACAAATAATTTTTTTGCTCTTTCATATTTGTCAGATTGTTTGCTTAATTTTCCCCCATATACTCCCTAACAGGAAATGGCCGTAGACAACCCCGAGAAGACGGATGAGTTGTCAACTCAAGAAGATTTTGAATTAACCCTAGATGCTGAACATGATTCAAGGATTGAGGTTAGTCATGTGCTAAATTTTAGTTGTCCTTTCAACGGTTTTACATTGCTAAATGCTCACCAGTTTTTTCATTTTTTTTTTCCATAATCTTCTTATTAGAGTATGCATATTGATGCTGAGGAATCGGAGTCTGAGGTTAGTGTCGGTCTTTTAAATAAGTAATGGTCTTTTCAATCATTACTAGCTAGTGGATAAATATCTTTTTGATTTTTTCCCAATTTTATACATAAATATAGGCTAATTTAGTCGATGAGAATGAAAAGATTGGAACTGATGAGGTTAATCGACAACAACAATCCCTAACTATGAAATATGTATAAAACTAAAAAGAATTATTTTTCTCCTACAACTTCCAGTAAGCCGTGGACGATGATGGGAAGAAGAGTCCAATTATGACCCGGGCCAACAAAAAGACAAGGAAGTTCCCACAACGATTTCTCCACTCCACTTCTAAGAAGCAGAAGACTGTGTCAACAAGCTGCGCCAATGAAATTAAAATCAATTCAGGCCCTCAGAAGAAATTCCTCCATAAATTAGCAACGTCTACAAAAAGTAATATTTAACCAACAGATTTCATTTCCAGTTTTACTCCCTCCTCTGATATAATAGTTTATCCTTCACAATGCTCTTTAGGGAATATATTATCGATGGAAGAAAGGTGGGCAAGAATTTTTTTAATCTCTTTGCACACGCCTCAATTAGCACTGGATACATCAATAAGTATTCAACTGACTCTTAATGTAGTGATTATAATTTTTCGTCCATCATGTTTAGGGTTTGCCCATCGTTAGTTCCTTTTGTCTATCATATACATTTTTTGTCAACCGCAGTGGTTCGTCCATCATGTTCATATTTCCTGTTAAATATTAGTTGTCCACTTCTATTTTCGTCCACATGATTGTTTCGTCCATCATGTTCATATTTCGTATTACCTATGATTCTATCCACTTCTATAATTTTTCCCTTGCAGCACATTGAAGCCCTCCTTTGTCTCCTATGGAGGAAATTTGGTAACAACCTTGTCGAGAAGAAGGCGGCAATTTTGGACACCTGGTTCATACACATTCTCTGTGACAAGATCAAACGGTTTAAGAAATCTAAAAAGAAAGGTTCTTGGTCTTGGAGTAGCACCATTAGGAGTTACATCCGTGGAATTGTTCCTGGTCGTCCCAACAGGCTCACTTGGTTTGAAGATGTGGAAACTGTATATGCGCCAATGAACTGGGGCAAAGACCATTGGGTTGCTCTTGTTATCCACCTCAAGGAAGCAAACATCTCCATCCTAGACCCCTGCATTGATTATCCGTGATTATGGTAAAGATCTTGAAACCAGTTGTAGAGATTCTTCCATTAATTATCCGTGATCTCCTTTCCTCGGAGCTTAAAGACCTCCCACCCCCAACAAACTTTCAAATACATTGTGTACCCGATGTATCTCAGATTGACCGTAAAGGTGATGTTGGTCCTCTATCCGGAATTGCCGATGATATGGTGGACAACTTCAGGATGAAATATGTCGTCGATATCTACGAAGAGTTTGTTCAGTCTTTGGCTGACTGACCTAAAACTCCAATTATTTACTTTTTGTTTGTCTGTGGCCCTCTTTTAAGATTTAGACTTCTGTCCCCGTTTTCTAAACTTTTATGTTGCCTAGACTTCTATCAAACTTTAATGTTTCCTATATTTGTTCCAAAATTTGCACTCATGTTGGCTTCTTTGTTTTAATATTTTAAAATATACGTTTAAATTTTTATTTTCTAATCATACTGATTTCGTTTTGTCAACGGATAAATTTTTGTCAACCACCTACCTATGATGCGTAGTATGTGTTGGACGAAAATGCTATTTAATGCTATTTAAAGTAGAGTTCCCTACCACTCTATCAACCTAACAATATCACTCACACATTATTAATAGTTTCATATATATCTACAACCTCTTACATACTAACCAAGCCATCTCGCATAATGTCTACTTCTACACTTATGGAAGTTTGTGTTTCACCCACTTAGGTCCACTGATAGCGTCTAGTAAAAGTGGTTTGTCACTTGCATTCAACCAGGATGTGTTAAGGCATGCTTCTCTCCTTCTCCTCGAACACCATCCCGAATATGTTAATCAACAATCCAAGTTCCGATCCTTCATTGTTCGTTGTGTTAAATCTGGTAATTCAACCGCATGCTATTTCGAGAGCTTTCGAATAGTCGTTAAGCATGAATTTTTCGAAGATGCAATCAACTTGATGTTCAATACAGCAGATCACACCCCAAGAATCACCTTTTCTTTTGCATTTTTTTCTTATTTCGAGCAGGGTTCTATCATGAAGGTATAGCCACTAAGAATGTATTTAAACTTAAAGTTTCGTCTATGACAGAGGCTGATCGGGTTGCAGAACATGTGTTCGACCACATGCAAGCTATTGGCCCTCGGAAAATGCGACCATATTTTAGTTTACCGATCTACTTCCCTCATCGTGTTTGTTTTACATGCAACGTTGTCAATAGATGCAACGACAACTTATCTCTTATAAGTGTTCCATTTGACTTTAGATCTCGTAGACAATATTAACGTTTTCATTAGTTATAGTCACTAATTTAGTCCACCCGTTTATTTTTACCTTTCTTTTTTTCAAATCACGCTACATTACCTTTACCCATCATCATCTCTTTTCCACATTATATGAATCCGATAAACTGAGCCTATTCGCCTATGACTTCTACTTTTATTGTTTCCTAGCATGCCCTGTTCCGTCAATCTGTCAGTTTTTAAAAAGCACAGTTGTCTACATTGACTTTTCTATGTATGCCAACATCCCTCTTTGTTGTAGTACATCTTTTTTTAAAACATTTTAATCCAACCCCACTATTGTTAAAATTTTGCACCTTCGCCCCAACATACCACCGTCTTCCTTACTCTTATACTTATCCTCATTCTGATTGCCGATTAACGAACTTAAGTAAAAAAAGATATAAAATGAGTTACAGCTACAATCAGCCCTCCTCATCTTCTCCTGAATCTGTTAAGTCCAGAGACAGCTCTTCCGGTTATGGGATTCCTCGCCGGTGCTGTGGTAAAACACCTGTCATTAAAGTCGCGTCTACGGCTAACGACCCTGGGTGGATGTTCTACACATGCTTAAATGCAGATGTTTGCACATAATAAGTCTCTGATTCTTGTTTCCTAACTGTAATTTTTCATTGGCCTCTCTTTTGGACCTCAAATTAAGTTTCTTGTGTTAAAAATCGTTTTTTCCCCCACATTACAAATTTTCGCCAACAAATAACCTACATTCAATCGTAAGACATAGGATGGGAACTGTCACATTTTCAAATGGTGGGATGAGGCTAATTTCGAAGACATGAAGGATGTGCAAATTGAAGTGGAGAGATGTAAAGATCAAATCAACTACCTCACATTAGCTCTAGATGGCGATAGGGTGGATCCCCCTATGATGTGGGCTCAAGTTAAACATCACGACAAGGAGCTCAACCAGTTTAGGAAACAGGTCATCTCATTCGAAGAGCGTCTTGACGATATGACCGCATATTTTGAGAACCTGAATACTCTAGATAACAATCGTCTTCGTGTACCCCGGTTGAGTACTTTGACAATTGTTGTTGCAGTCATCATCCTTCTCCTATCCCATGTAATCATGTGGTTTCACTACTGATCTATTTACCCTATCAGTGGTTTTGACATTTTCTTCTATAATCACTCGAGTATTGTCCACTATTATTTGGACAAAAAAATCATGTATTCATTTTGCTTTTCTGTTTCTCCACTAGAATATTGTCTACAAGTTTGTTGTCCACTTTCATCTTCTCCACTGTAACATTTATCATTTACCATATCGTTGGTTTGATCACATTTTTCGATACTCACTACATTATTGTTTACTAATACTTGGCAAAAAAACATGTATTCGTTTTGTCCACCATTTATAGTTTTGTCTACAAGTTTTTTTGTAAAACAACATGTTTACTAATACTTGGTTTCTCAAATAGAATAATGTCTATACGTTTGTTGTCCACTATAATTTTGTCCACACTCTTGTAACATTTATCATTTACCCTCATCGGTTTCTTCTATAATGAATCCTGTAATGTCCACTTATAGGTGGTTTTCTCCACAAATGTATTGTCCACTATCGTATTGTCCACAAAAGTATTTTCCACTATCGTATTGTCCACAATCTACGTTTACGTTCTTATTATTTTCCAAATGTTTTGGCTTATGTCTATCCACGACTTTATTAATTTATTTTTTTACGGTTTTCTAATTTTAAAATGCAGCATACATCATAAACCATTACACTCAAAAATAATATGACACATCTTTCAATCCTTACCAAAAAACAACCACTAAATAAGTTCCCAAAAACAACCAACTAACCAAAAATTAAAGTCGCAGTTCTTAGTTTGTAGAACAACCAAGAATTCCATAATTACCAAAATTACCTACATCCCTTTTCACATCAGATCAAACTATTTCATCCTAAATGGAGTTCTTGCATGTTCCTCTATTGTGTCTCACCTTTGAGCATGTACGACATCTATTTTGTTTAGCTTTCTTTCCTCTCATACCCTGCAACATATTTTTAATTTAATAACTAATAATCGTGATTAGTTAAATAATTTCGGAGTACTTACAGGCTCTCCTTGGGACGAAATTCTGCTTTTTCTTGGTCTACCTGATCCCCTTTTCGTCTTTAGTGGTTGGAAGTTTTGTTCTTCAACAGCCACGGGCAAATCCATGTCTTTCTCCCTCGCTGGCGGCAAAATCGGTTTCTGCCATAAACTTGTCCACACATCAACATAATAACATTTACCAATCATCGAGTATAGTCCAAGTTCCTAATTCCAACAACGGCTAAAGCATGGCAACATGGCACCAGAAGTACATTAAAAACTCTGCATGTGCAACTTTTCTTCTCCAAATCTACCGTGAACACACAACCTTGGCCTCGTTTACTTGATATATCCATTCACTTGCTGAGAGAACTGCACAATCTGTTGCATCACGAAGATGGTCCATTTACATCTCTTCAATCTCTGGTGTACATTTCGTAACAGCCTTCTTTGCTTTCTCCCTCCATCTGTAGAACCATTCCATTAGTTTTGTCCTTATGAACTCAATCATCGTTACTATTGGATAATCCACCGCTTTTTGTAGCACCCAGTTCAGAGACTTAGAAATATTACTATCATTATGTTGTACCTCATACCAAGAAAATAAGCTAGTGTTCAATGGGAAAGACCAATTTCTAGCAGGTAATTAGCACATTTTTGGTTTCTCTTTTGCATCTCTTCAAACCAATACCTAAAATTTCAAACGGTATAAGCACGCGCCGCCTTAGAAACAACAGCAGCAAGGTCCTCGCATTTAAATTGGTGATTGACATTTCGAAACAAATGACCAGAACATGCCCCTTGTTTTGCCATTGGATATACTTGCCTCAAACCTGCATATATAGCGACATGTCTATCTGACACGAAAACAAGATCTTCATCATCTGGGACAAATTGTTTTAGGTGCATGAAAAACCATGTCCACCCCGCTATATTCTCTCCGTCCACCACACCGAATGTTAATAGGAAAATTTGATAATTCTCATCTTGTCCACTAGCTGCAACCAAACAACTCTTATATTTCCCTTTTGTTTGTGTCCCGTCTATCACTATGACTTTTCTTAGATACTTATACCCAGAAACTGATGCCCCGAAAGCAAAGAACAGGTACTTGAACAATGTTCCTCCATCTTTGTTTCTAGTTGTGTGGACATCTGTTATTGTCCCTGGATTTGTTTCCTTTAGTAGGTGCAAGTATGTGGACAGAAATTGGAAACTTTCCTCCTCTGTCCTTCGAGTCTTGTGCATTGCCACTTCCTTAACATTCCAAGCTTTCATATACGAGATCGTAACATTGAGCTCTGCTAATACCATTTCTGGCAAGTCACAAGCTCGTTGACCTTTTTTCTCATGCTCATACTTCGCCTTCAACAAGTCTCCAAGTATAGTTGTCGTCGCTTTCTTCCCGTATTGTGATCTTGATGACAAATCACAAATATGTTTAAGTGATGCTGTTCGGATTTCTTCATTTTCACTCTCTTTATGTTTTGTTGCATATATCCTCCATGGACATTTCTTGTCCACGCATATAGCAATAACCCTCTTACTATCCGAAGGAATAACCCTATAGTTGAATAACCTCTTTATTGCATACACAGCCAGTGCCTTTTTAAGCTTCCCTTTATCTCTAAACACCCTTCCCACAAATATTGCATCACCTGCCTTCCTCAAATTCATATTTGCTACATCAACACACAAACCTCTTGCGTTATCCTTGTTTGGTGGCTCATCATCCCAAAGACTTACATATTCACCTAAGATTATAGGGCAGTCATCTTCCACTTCTTCGATTTCTCTTCTCTCAATATTACCCATATCCACCCTCATAACCTCTACTAAAGGCATCACATCATTTTCAATACCCAGGCTGAATCCTATTGTCATTTGATCCGTAGGTCCAGATTGTCCTCCAATAACACGTTCGTATTGATCAAGAGCAAGAAATAAGATCATCACTTGTACGGACGTCTGTACGTCCGTACATCCGTACCACTCACCTTCGGATTGATCAAGGGAGAAGGCCGAACTTGAAAGGGGAAGAAAGCTTGTATTGAGGATTGTATTCTAGACCAGCTAAGGCCTTGTTAGGCCCACTTCATTGTTTAAACAAGAGAGGAGCGCATGAAGATAAGAAAGGAAGGAGGAAAGTGACATGTGGGTGGTGTGGACCACTTGAGAGTGTGGACCACAAGTGGTCCCAAGGAGAGTTTGCGGCTCTTCCTTCTTTCATGTGAGACTCTAGGTTTAATGAGCTAATGCTAGGTCGTTTTACATCATAGATATGCTCTTTGTCCCCATTTTCTTGTAATATACACACTCTTTTCTACAATGGAATGAATATTCTCTCTTTGCTCCCTTAATCTCTAATCTCTTCTCTCTTCATTCTCTCTTCCACTTATGAATTCTAACATGGTATCAGAGCCATTGGGGCTATAATCTCTCATTCTAATCTCTGTTCTTAACCTTCTTCCATCCAGATCTACTCTTCCATCTCATTCTCCCATCCGTCCGCCTCATTCTCCATCCGTTAGCGAGTTCTTTATCCGTCCGTCCGATCTCTCTACTCCCTGGTCAGATTCAAACTCTCTTCTTCCTCCATGGATACAAGCAAGTTTCTGATTCTCCCAGTCACTCTCAAGGGAGAAAACTACCTCCTTTGTTCAAGAACAACCAAGATAGCACTTTGTGGGAGAGGATTGTGGAATCATGTGGAGAAAGGGCTTGAAATCAAGGATGCCACCAAAGAAGATGGAAAGAAGGCAGCTGAAGAGGCCAAGTGGTTTCAAGAGTATCAGACCGTGCTCGCCATCATTCAAGGGTCTCTTGAAGCTTCCATTCTAGAGGCTTACTCTTATTGTGAAACGGCAAAGGAACTTTGGGGAACTCTCAAGCATGTCTATGGGAATGTATCCACCCTTAGCCGAGTTTTTGAAGTCAAGCGTGCCATCAACAACCTCAGCCAAGAAGATCTCGAGTTCACTAAGCACCTAGGGAGGTTTAGATCTCTATGGGCCGAGCTAGAGATGTTGAGACCAAGCACGATGGATTCGGCGGTACTCAATGAGAGGCGCGAACAAGACAAGGTCTTTGGTCTACTTCTCACCTTGCATCCAGCCTTCAATGACCTCATTAAGCACATTCTTCGAGCGGACAAGCTCCCTAGTCTTGATGAGGTTTGCTCTCAAGTTCAAAGAGAGCAAGGTTCACTCGGTCTCTTTAGTGGAAAAGGGGATCTTTTAATTGCCAACAAAGGAGTTTATCGAAATGAGGAGAGGAGGATGTGGACTTGTGATCATTTCAAGAAGAAAGGCCATACCAAAGACAAGTGCTGGATTCTTCACCCTCACCTCAAGCCATCCAAGTTCAAAGATTCCAAGGCCAACGTCTCCTTTGAGTCTACATCCGCACAAGAACAAGCTGGCTCGTCTAGGCAAGAGACGGCAATGGCGACTTTATTCCAAGGAGACATTGTCATGAAGAAGTCAGACTTGGAGGCTCTATTCCAATCTATTGCTTCTCTAAAGGAATACGGTACCACTTTCTACACTCATAGGCCTAAGGACTTGCTAGTAGTAGACTCGGGTGCTTCTCACCATATGATTAGCAATCCGGAGCTTCTTAGCAATATAGAACCTGCCTTAGGTCGTGTAACAATAGCAAATGGAGATAAGGTGCCGGTAAAAGGAGTAGGGAACCTTAGGATATTTGATAGAGAATCTAAAGCATTCTTTATGCCAAATTTAACATCCAATATAATATCAGTTAGGAGAACTACTAATGATCACAATTGCAATGATATATTTGGTCCTAATGATGTGTGCTTTCAGGATATTAAGACTGGAAAGGTTCTAGGCAAAGGAGGCACAAAGGATGAACTCTATGTTCTTGAAGATCTCTCGAGCTCTATTGACTCTCTTTCCTCATCCGCTTTTAATTCTAATAATGTTGTTGCTTATGATGTTGTATGGCATGGTAGATTAGGCCATTCTCATTCTCGTGCTCTTAGTTTAATATTCCCTAATGTGTCATTTGATACTCTTAGTTGTGAGGCTTGTATACTTGGCAAACATTGCAAAGCTATTTTTCCTAAGTCTTCTACAATCTATGAGAATTGCTTTGACTTGATTCATTCTGATGTATGGACATCTCCTTGTGCATCTAGGGATAACAATAAGTATTTTGTGACATTCATAGATGAGAAATCAAAGTACACATGGATCACTTTATTATCTGCAAAAGATCGTGTATTTGATGCATTTGTAAATTTCCAAAGCTAGGTCACTAATCAATTCAAGGCTAATGTGAAGGTACTTAGGACTGATAATGGAGGAGAATACACAAGTCATCGATTCAAAGAACACTTAGCTAAACATGGGATCTTGCACCAAACAAGCTGTCCATACAACCCTCAACAAAACGGAGTTGCCGAGAGGAAGAATAGACATCTTATGGAAGTAGCACGATCGATGATGTTCCATATGAATGTGCCTAAACGGTTTTGGGGAGATGCGGTCATGGCAGCATGCTATCTCATTAACCGGATTCCAACAAGAGTCTTAAAGGATCTTTCTCCCTTTCAAGTATTGAACAATATGAGACCCTCTCTTGATCACTTACGCGTCTTTGGGTGTGTGTGCTTTGTTATGGTGGCAGGTGAACAAAGGAACAAGCTTGATCCAAAGAGTGTCAAATGCATGTTCCTCGGTTACTCACCTACCCAAAATGGGTACAAGTGTTACGATCTCGTCAACAACCGAACGTATGTCTCCAGGGATGTCAAGTTCATGGAAGAAAGAGGGCTCTATGATAAGAAGGATTGGGACAATCTCAAAGATCTTTCACAATCACCCTCAGATAGGGCAGCAAACCTCAAGATTTTACTTGATCACCTTGGAGTTAAATTGCCATGGGAACAAGGGGGAGAAAGAGAACAAACAACCGGGGACCAGAATGAACGTGTTGAGATTGAAGAAGATCTTGACAATGATGAGGGAGAGGATCCTAGTCAAAACCAAGCTCCACAGCCTGATCAAGAACAAAGTCAACCCTAGGAAACGGCTATTGATGAAGAATCCGTGGAAGGTGTCTTCTCTCAAGGACAAGAGGAGGATGTTCACGAGGTTCTTGATGAAGGAGCATTAGAACCAGTGCCTATAACAAACCCACCACTAAGGCGGAGTACACGGATCAGACCCGACCCATCCATGCCGTATTGGGTGAACACACGAGTGTATTACAACAATCAAGCTGTTGGTCATCCGATACAGGCCGTATGTTCTCTTGCCCTTTTGCCATCTGATCACTAAGCCTTCCTTGGGAAGGTTGAGCTCCACAAGATTCCACAGACCTATGAAGAGGCTAAGGATAGTGAAGAATGGTTGGGAGCAGTTGATGATGAAGTTGGGGGCTATGAAGAGGAATCAGACTTGGGATGAGGCTGATCTACCACCTGGAAAGAGAGCAGTAAGTTCCAAATGGGTGTTTACTATCAAGTACCATAGCAATGGGGACATTGAGAGGTACAAAGCAAGGCTAGTCGCAAGAGGCTTCACACAAACCTATGGAGACGATTACACGAATACATTTGCCCCGGTAGCTAAACTACATACGGTCAAAGTAGTTCTATCACTTGCTACGAACTTAACATGGGAGCTATGGCAAATGGATGTGAAGAATGCCTTCTTACAAGGAGAACTTGAAGAAGAGGTATACATGACTCCTCCTCCTGATCTTGAAGACATGATAACACCCGGTAAAGTGCTAAGACTTAAAAAGGCAATATATGGTCTCAAGCAATCTCCACGAGCATGGTACCACAAGCTGAGCTCTACTCTTAAGGACAAAGGTTTCAAACGTTCCGAATCAGATCAAACCTTGTTCACTCTCCAAGGACCAAAAGGTATAGTTGTTGTCCTCATTTACGTAGATGATTTGATCATCTCCGGGGACAACACCGAAGGTATTGCTTGGACCAAATCTGTCCTTAAAGATTCATTTGACATTAAAGACCTTGGTGCTCTAAAATATTTCCTAGGAGTAGAAGTGTGTCGTTCTCCAGAAGACCTCTTTCTTTCTCAAAGGAAATATATTCTTGATTTGTTGAATGAGACAGGGAAACTTGGAGCAAAGCCGGCCAAGACTCCACTCGAAGATGGTTACAAGGTCAATCAAAAGAGGGAGAATGAAGATGAGCCATACACGGTCAATTGAGAGGATCTTGAGATATCTAAAAGGAAGTCCGGGTCAAGGTATTTGGATGAGAAAGAATGAGAGCACCGAGATTGTTGGGTATTGTGATGCTGACTATGGGGGAGATAGATTGGATAGAAGATCTACCACCGGATATTGCACGTTCGTGGGAGGCAACCTAGTCACTTGGAAGACCAAGAAACAAAAGGTGGTTTCTTGCTCAAGTGCGGAAGCGGAATATAGAGCCATGAGGAATATCACGAATGAACTCACATGGCTTAAAGCTCTACTTGAGGACTTAGGCATCAAAACAACCAAACCCATCACTCTTCATTGTGACAACCAAGCAGCGATCTATTACACGGATACATTATTTATAGGTTTCCTTAAAAAATAAACATTCAATTCTCCCAACCAAAATCTGCAAGTACTTATTATATCAGTTATGGAGTTTCTCTTACTACTGAACTTTTTTTTCGTCCTTCACAACTTCCTACTTTCCCAGAGAATATTGTCCTCCAAATACACTCAGACCTTCTTCATCCTCTCTCTATTCAATTATGTTCACGCTTTTAACTTCTAACATCTTTATTTTCATACACTCACTAGCTTAAGATTATTATTGTCCCTCGGTTAATTTTTTTTTAAAGTCAGGTTCAACCACCATTAATGCTCGACGTCTACGTAATGATATGTGCGCCTAAACATTCTTCTCTCTCCAGTACAAGGTTCTGACTTCTGACACGCCAAAACTTTTCGCCTCAACAACCTCGACAACGCCGAACAAAGGCATAATGGTCCCGATTCAATTGTTATACCATAGGAAAGTGCTATTGGAGAAACGATTGTCCTCTTGTGGTATAAAAGGAAAAAGGGTTTCCAACAAGTGCTATAAACCAAAATAAGCCCTTACTTTTCAGATATCAATAGAATTAAAGACAGCTAAAACTAAAACATACCGCAAAACGAGTGTTATAGTGTGTGAACAAGAGATTTGACGTCTTTTAATTTCTTCTTCCTCAAAGAATAATAAAATTCCGTTCCACGTCCAAATTGGGATCATCAAACTAAAAGAAAAAAAAAACACAATAAAAAAAACATGTCAGCACTAATAAATATATCTACATAAAAAAGATTAAGAATGCAAAAGGAGGAGCCTTGATTCCTTTTGTCTTGCATTTGACTATTGGATATGACTTAGACAACCTTTCGGTAAGTGGACTGTGAACTCAAATCCCATTAGTCATTGACCTCACCGAACTCGTTGAATCCCCCAAACAGTCTCTCCACAAGTATGCACAATTACAAAAACAACAACACACTTAATTTCTCATTCCAATTTGGTCCTTTGAGTAAAAAAAGATTGAGAACTACCATCCTTAAGTCTCTGAGTGGTGTTCAATGCTGGTTCCAAATGATTATCATCGCCTTTTTCCTCCTGTAAATTAAAGAAACCAGAATATAGCTGAATACAAGTGCCTGATTTACTTACTTACGATTGTGGTTCATATACATAGGTGAAGTTTTTTTGTGTTTAGAAGCTTGCAACTTTCAACATAGAAACAACATTTTTAACAGGTCCGTAGGATCAAAGTAAGAAGAGCAACTTTCCATATGCGGACAACATTTACAACAAAAGATATGAAGAAACTAGGCTAATAACTAGAAACCCACCACTAAAGAAATATGAGAAGAACCCCTAGTAAAAGAAACGTAACAGAAGACTCACAAAAGAAGTACATGATCATCAGTGGTGTGCTTATTTCAGGTTCCAAAAGATTATTAGAGCCCTCTTCCCTCTGTAAATCCTTTAGAGGTTGAAATAAACCTTGGTGAGTAGAAACCCACCACTAAAGAAAGGTGTTAATACTACTAATGAAATGAAGTATTTGCATTGCTATATTCCGAACATAATTGAAAACAAAAAGATCAGCTTCATGTAAGGTTTCTATGAACAACTCTTCTCAAAACCATGAGGATTCATAGCCATGGTAGAAGCAATAACAGATGCAATTTTCACAAATAGACTACCTACTATATATCTGTTGTTAGAAGCAGATGTATCATTCCAGTGAGGTAGAGTAATACAGTCTTCTACAGCCTCACGTTCAACTTCTTTGAAAGCTAAGAACCGATAAGCAATCTCCTTGGAAGTCCAAGTCAGTAGAGAGCATATTAGGCCTGCTATTGATCTTGCAACGTC
Source organism: Crucihimalaya himalaica (assembly GCA_004349715.1). Classification (NCBI taxonomy): domain Eukaryota; kingdom Viridiplantae; phylum Streptophyta; class Magnoliopsida; order Brassicales; family Brassicaceae; genus Crucihimalaya; species Crucihimalaya himalaica. The sequence continues at coordinate 2,374,190 of SMJT01000018.1, forward strand.
AGGGACATAGCTGCTAATCTAAGAAAGATAAACATCGACAACAACAAAGAAACCCAGTAAGTAACTTTCCATATACAGACAACATTTTTAACAGGTCCGTACAAGCGCCTAAATGGGATCAAAGTGAAAAAGATGCGCAGAAACTATGCTAATGCATGGATCAGCTAATAACTAAAAATAGGGGCGTACAAAGTGCTTAAATGGGATCAAAGTGAAAAGGGTATGCAGACACTAGGCTAATATAACAAGAAACCCACCACTAAAGACTCAGAAAAGAAACGTAAGTTCTTGAGTGGAGCTTGATTCTGGTTTGCAATGCTCATCAAAGTCCTCTTTCTCCTGATTGCTGCACGATTCCTCATCCAAATATTTATCAGAGTCATGTCAATAACATATGAAGAGGTGTTGAAAATAAAAATTTCCAATACGTAATGTGTTTTTGCCCTATCCCCCAACCCTAAACTTACATGTGTGGTCGATTCCACTCAAATCAATTAAAAAAAAAACAAAGATTACGAAACCCTAAATCGCAAGAAACCCTCAATCGCAAGCAACGGTAAGATTAATCTTACCTGATGGTTCGTCTTCGAGTCAAAGATTTTAAATTGCTGGATCTTCCAAGGCCAGGCTGTGAATATAATAAACAAATCAAATTAAAAATCGAAACATTTGGTGATGATGAAGATCTACGAGCGATGGAGCAAAGTGATGAATGATGATGAGGAAGCTTTGCAAGAGATGGAGCAAAGTGACGATGAAGATGCTTCGCGAGAGATCGCTGCGAGAAACGAGGGAGAGAGAGATCGAGATCGCAAGGGAGAGAGACGGAAGTTAATTTTTTTTTCTCTTTGTTACCGTTGTGGGACTTTGCCTTCAGAAGAAAGGGTTTCTTTTTTTCCTCGCAAATATTCAAGTTCCTATTCAACGATAATTACGCAATAAACTTTATTCAAGTTTCTTAAGCTGATGCAAAATCATATCATATTTATTATAAAAACCATGATTATAATTATTCAATTTTTTTTAACTACGTACTAGAACCAATGTGATTGTCACGTTTGTTTCTATCATCAAAACAAAAATGGTTTTGGTAAGAGGTTTCTTTTGGCTCTATAGCTCGAGGAGGAAGGGAATGAAAGTGCAAGAAGGAACTGTATCACGAAGTAACTTAAGAGTTTTTCTTCAATGAATTTGATTAACAGAAAATATGTTTTACTAGGTTTTTCCTCACACTATTTTCTATTATCTCTCTCAAATATTCTCAAATCAACAACTTTGATTTAGAACCTCTCAAGACACAAAATTACTTAGCCCTCTTAAGTTTGGTAGCTTTCTTTTTCGAAACAACAAAACTTAATGCTAAGAATGTTTTCTCTTATTTGTGCTTAGCTTCTCTAAAGCCTTAGCACCCTATTTATACTAAATAGGTCGTGGCTATGCAACAAGCCACTTTACAATTCCTAAACCTAATAGGAATTGATAATTTCCTTTTTTCTTTTAGGATAAGAAAATTATCCACTATATTTCATTTTTCCTCTCAAAAGATAATTCCCAATAATCTCCAAGCTTCAAGACGTTCTTCCAAGTTTTCTAAATGTTTCTCCAACTCGTCTAGATGTTTCTCCAATCTTCTAAACGATTCTTCAAGTCTTCACATTGATATTTGTTCTTCTGACTTACTTCTTGTACTACTTTTAAGTATATCAGAAAGTAGCTCATCTTGCATCTTCAATCTGCCCCTTTTTAATTTTGAATCTCTTAAGCATCTGCCATACTTAGAATACTTTAGCATCAAACCAAATTCACTCAAAATTCGAAACTCCCCCAGAATTCATCAATCCAAAAAGCAAATGAAGTGAAAAAGAACACTTCCCCAAAATCATAGCTCCTCTAAAATGTAATTGTTCCTATTTTCTCTCCGAGCTTGAGAACTCAAAGTTAAAAACATCACCAAGGACATCCCCATGCCAGAATCACAACATAGTCAAAACTAATTGGAAAATTATCCCCACTTTGCAAACCGAGGTTGATATCCTAGTGTACCATCTCCATAGATATCATCTTTCCTAACCCAAACCTTTATGAGCCTTATACCTTCATAACTAAATTTTTGAATGAATCTGAAACTGTTACGCTTAATATGTCCTTGAACTCCACAATGATAACATATAGGCACACAAAATCTCACATCATAAGCCTTCTCCATTCGATTACTCTCCCTTATCAATCTGAAACACCTTGGCCTAATATGCCCAACAACTCCACAATGATGGCAAATGGGTTGAAATATTCGTTGAGGTTCACTCTGCAATTTTGACTTTTCTTTTACATTTGCAGTATTCGACGTAGTTTCTGTCACAGATGCAGTTTTTGACGCAGTTCCTGATTATTAAGCATCCTTAAATTCTTTTGAGTTTATTCAAGTTGAACTTTAACTTGTGATGCTTCTTCCTCTTTCTCTGTTGCATAGTTTGTGCTTCAATTACCTTAACCTCAAGCTTGAGTTTCTCCGTTCTCAACAATGAAATCTCTTCAACTAGTTTAAGCCAATGTTCATACAACTTCTTGTATTTCATAGCAAATTCTTCATCATCAACACTTTCTGCCTTGCTATTTCTTTCTGTTGCTGTTGTAGGTTCTGATGCAGTTGCACGTTTTTATGCAGTTGCAGGTTTTGATGTAGTTTCAGGTTCTGATGCAGTTGCACGTTTTTATGCAGTTGCAGGTTTTGAGGTAATTTCAGGTTCTGATGCAGTTGCAGGTTCTGATGCAGTTGCAGGTTCTGATTCAGTTGCAAGTTCTGATGCAGTTCCTCTGACACAAACTTGATTTGTCCTGAACTAGCTCCTCCATTTCCAATATAGTCTAAGCCTTTGTTTGTCTTCTTTGTTCTCCCATAACTCAGAATCTTATCAAGTTGTCTGGTTCCGGCAAACATATGGATCTTTCTATATTGTTGATCAAGTTCAGCTAGCAACTTTGCAGAAACCATTTTTTTAGCTTGTAATTTCCTTTCTAGTTCATCCGATTTAGTCGCCACAACCAGTTTCTCTTTGATCAAATCCCGATTCTCTTGCCCGATTCTAATGAGTGCTTCTCAGACCTCTTTGTAGCTTTTATCAAGATCGACTTCCTCTTCTTCCTCAAAATCAGAGTCTGAAACTTCTTCTTCATCAATAAGCTCGGTGATTCCTAAAAAGGCAACAAAGTTGTTTACTTTTTCTTTATCTTCACTATCTTCTTCTTAGTCATCTTCAATATCCTGCATTTTTTTTCTATTTCTCTGATCACTAACACATTCATCTTGAGTATGTCCCAAACCTTTGCATCTTGTGCACTTAATTTCTCGTCTCTTGATCGTCGGACATTCACGAACGAAGTGCCCATAGCCTCTGCATTCATGACACTGCATAATTGTTTTCTTAAATGATTTTCCTTCCTCTGAGCTGAAACGTGTTTGTCATTGTCCTTGTTCTACTTTCCTTAATGCTCGATCGAATCTTTGGACTAACAAACTTACAGGATCTTCTTCCTTGAGCTTTATTCTCAAGAGATGTTAATGTCAATCCTTTGCCTTTCTTTGTTCCTCCTAATTCCATCTCATGAGCTTGAAGCATACCCACCACCTCTCCAAAAGTGAGTTCTTTCGTGTTATTAGACACACGTAAATCAGTTTTATAGGCCATGAATCTTGATGGTAGACATTTGAGAAATTTCTTCACAAGTTTTTTATCTTTGTACTTCTTTCCAAGAGTTAATGCTTCATGAGCTAGAGAACTGATTCTTGAGCTAAAATCATAGATTGATTCATATTCTTCCATTCTTAGATTATCAAATTTTGAAGCCAACATGTCTGTTCTAGAGTTTTGAACCTTGGAGGTACCTTCAAAGTGAGTTTACAGAATATCTCATGCTTCTTTTGCTGTTTCACATCTTTGAATCAATTCAAATTGGTTTCTTCCAACGCCACAGTGAATAGCCGTGAGAGTCTGGCGTTGTATTTTGATTTTTTCAATTCATCATTAGTCCAATCATTCTAGGTTTGGCTATCTCTACACCAGCTTCGTCCCTTATATTAGGTTCCACCCACTTCTCTAAGACAACTTTCCAAGCAAACACATCAATGCCCCTTATTACGGACTTCATTCGTGATTTCCAAAATCCATAGTTTCCATCATCTAGTATCACTTTCATGTTGGTGACGAGTTTATGATAGCTCTCCATCTTCTCCACAGGATCTCACATGTATGTAATCCTCACAAGTGACTGCTTTGATACCAATTGAAAGTGCAAGAGCTATATGATACATAAACTGTATCATGAAGTAACACAAGGGTTTTTCTCCAACGAATTCGATTAACAAAAAATATGTTTTACAAGGTTTTTCCTCTCACTATTTTCTATCATCTCTCTCAAATGTTCTCAAATCAACAACTTTGATTTAGAACCTCTCAAGACACAAAATCACTTAGCCCTCTTAAGTTTGCTAGCTTTCTTTTCCAAAACTAGAAAACTTAATGCTAAGAATGTTTTCTCTTATTTGTGCTTAGCTTCTCTAAAGCCTTAGCACCCTATTTATACTAAATAGGTCATAGCTATAAAACAAGACACTTTACAATTCCTAAACCTAATAGGAATTGATAATTTCCTTTTTCCTTTTAGGATAAGGAAATTATCCACTGTATTTTCTTTTTCTTCTCATAAGATAACTCACAATTATCTTCAACATTCTAGACGTTCTTCCAAGTTTTCTAAATGTTTTTCCAAGTCTTCTAGATGTTTCTCTAATCTTTTAGACGATTCTTCATGTCTTCACATTGATCTTTGTTCTTCTGACTTACTTCTTGTACTACTTTTAAGTATATAAGAAAGTAGCTCATCTTGCATCTTCAGGAAACTTCACCAACAAAAGTGTTTCGTGTGGTGTACGTCAGAGAGAGCCAAAAAGAGAAGCAAAGATACATTGTGTCGGTCTCTTATTGGTAAAGTTCATCTGTTCGTTATATCATGCGACACACTCATGATATTAGTGTTAGTCATAGCTCTCTCATTCGAGAATCTGCGCATGCCCTTTGATGTTTAAACAATACATAAAAGTTTACAATCTTAAGCATTTTTATTTCCTATTGTGATCTGTTGAAACAATGGGTGGAATAATCATACCGACGTAAGAATCTGTACCGATATAAGAAGGATTTTGATAAGCCTTGGTTGTAGTCAAAGCAAAAACAATGAAATAAGACTTTTGTTGAAAGTGGAAGAATTGGTTTCCTAAACACAAGGAAGACTTATTCTTCTATTATTAACAACCGAAACAATTGTTTAATAAAAGATCATAATATGAATTATTAATCGAAGTATTTCCGGTTTGGACGTCTTGGTCTGCTTAATACTCTCCGGTTTGGTACACTTGTTGGTTCACTTGGTTCTGCGGATGCATCAGATTTGAGATGAACTCTGGATGTTCCAGTAGCCACTTCAACAACGACAATGAATGGATCAGCTTTTACTTAGTTAAACTAAACAAACTCTCAAATCTTGATGCAAAAAAAAAATAAAAAAAATTGAAATGTTTGATTATTTTTTGCTTTCTCTTAACCTTTTGAAGAATCTCATAGCTATGTTTAACTGCAGTTTGTACATTTATAAGAAATACAAAGATTAACTCCCAAAAGAAAAACTGAAAGGCAGAGGAAAAGAAACACAGAACCAATTTCAAGCTGTATGTTTAGTCAAGAGAGGAGAAGAAGAAGAAACGATTCAAATCTCGAAGATGCCTTAAGAAGAACCAATTTCAAGCTGTATCTTTAGTCATGACACTCAATACATTACAAAGCTTTTATTGGCTGTCCGAAAACTTTTCTCTTCCAAAAATAATTTGAAATCTCACAATCTGTTTGACGAAATATGAATCCTATAGTCAGAGAGCTCTGGTTTTGGGCTCCATTATGTATAAAAATAGGACTAGATATCAATGGCCAAGGTTTTTTTGGTGAGGGTGAATATCTGAAGTGGTGATGAATATTTAAATTAGGAGCATGGTTTATGATTTTTGAGAAATTTGTTTTTCTAAACCCTAAAGCTAAACCTATATCGTTCATATATTAGAGTGTGATTCACTGATTTGTATTCTTGTCAATGATTTGGTATGATTCCATTCCGTGAAATCTGAAATTCAATATTTTTTAACATGTACATCATATCATTATGGTACATTTATACATCACGTAGTTAATCATAACCACATTTACAAATTTTTGTTCTGGTTCAAATTCTTAAGCTTGTACGAAAGTCTAAACATTAATATATATTTTATACAGTATAAAACTATAAATTAATTAAAAAAATTCGGTTTAGCACACTGAATAAAGCCTCTAAACACTGGATAAAGCCTCTAATGATCTAGTTGTAGCAAAGATTTTTTGTAAAGAGACTCTTTACGTGAGATTTAACGTCTCTTCCGAGGCTAATAATATTGATAACCCATAAAATATGCAATCAAAAGCATCGAGAATCTGAGAAAAAAGAAAAGAAATCCTTTTTGTTAAGAATTATTTTTCTTAGCTCTTTCAAACTCTATACATAATCAAAGATGCATATATCGATTCCATGATCACTAATGTGGATCATGCTTTCTTCTAACTTATCCTGAATCAAGGGTCTAGGTCACGAGAGGACGGGTCTTTCCATGACTCCAATGGTGGCTATGAACACCCAGAAGATGGCACACAAAGCACCCATAATTGATAACAGAAGAAAACCTCTGTTACTGATACGCTTCTTTGCTACGGTGACTTTTCTAGTAGTCACTGACGCTCCATTCAACCTGATGCGGCTGAAGCTAGACATACGCACAAAGGTCTGGTTAAGAGGACCCTCACAGGCAGAGGCTGGTGTTGAAGGTATTGATTCCAATAATTCCCACAGAGCTGATGAGAACTGGCTCTTTGTTCCACCACCATTTTGGCCTTCCTTGTCTTGGGCGTTTACACTCATAGTAGGATTCATAGACTCAGGCATCACACCTAAGCAAATTGGTATCACAATGTATCAGTGAAAAGGCCTAGGTTATTATGTTTCAAGATCTTAACAATAGGGTATGATGAGCGAGGATTAACAAAAAACTGAGTATCATATATACATTTCTTGGTTCAATTCAAAAACAGATGCAGAAAAAGCAGTCTGCTTCGTAGGAAATAACTTCGCAGACAACATAAGTGAATGCTCCAAGATGAGCATGAGTTTAAGACTTTAAGTACCTGTTGAATGCGAAGACACTGCTCCAGAAGAAGACCGTGGCTGGTCAAAGAGAGCAGCGCCAGCCTGACCATCTTCAAACCACATATTGTCAGTGAACTGATTAAAAGTTGTACTACGATGCATAAAGTTATTCTGCTGGTTCTCAAGGGTCTGGTCCTGAAACTGCTGATAAAGGAATTGCTGACTTTGGTCCAATGTGTTGTTAGCAAAATTATTCAGAGAAGAAAGACCTACAGAAGTTCCCTGAAAAACAGGGTCTACAACATCCAAAGACATGGAAATGTCATGGAACAATTGGTCAAATTCATTAACGTCATCGAATTCACCATGGTTCAAGAACTCTGTGGATTTCTCAGCTGGAGAAGCTCCGAGATCAGGGATCAGAAGATCATCCATTTCAATGTAGTCCTCCTTCTCAAAATCTAGAAGAGGTGTCATACCAGAGGTAGCCTCGAATGAGTTTGCTGACTTCAAATGGGACTGAAAACTCGAGTGCCTGTTGTCTTGCTGACCATTTGGCAAGAACTCTCCAACTTTCCAGGGGTCAAGAAACTCTCCAGAAGAATTATTCAGCAATGTGCTCTGTATCTCTTCTGCGCTATTACCCTGCAAGTACAAGTATCCAGTTAGTGAAGGAAGCACAACAGAATGACCAAAGAAACCCATAAGAAAAAAAAAGCCTAAGCCAATATGTTGGTAGAGAAACCATTTTTCTCATAGCAAGGGAGAAGAGACTGACCTGTGGAACACCAGAAAACTCATTAAATTGTCTTGTAGTAATTCCGGGTTCATCTGGAATTTCATTGAGAAGCTTCTCGATATCCTCTAACCCAACATTGACAGGATTGCAAAATTTAGTATCATCCACACGAAGACTGTTCTCATAGCGGACCACAGGATCATCCGGTACAGCAGCGTTATCGGCATCTTCACTATCACTATCAACCCATTCCTCTTCTTGGAACGGAGCACCATACTGTTCACCATTTTTGGGACCAGCCCCACTTTTCTTGTACAGCTTATAAAGGGCATAATACTCCTGAAGAAAAGAAAAAAAGAAGAAAGGCAGCTAAGTTAAGGCAGACAAGAAGATAATTTTAACAATGAGCTATAAACATAATAATACCTTGGCGTTCTTACATCTCCCAAGTTCTTCTTCATCCATGGTGTACTCGTGCATCACCCAGTCAGTCCGCTCACCATTAGGAGCCCGACCTCTATAGAAAACAAGAGTCTTTTTGAGTCCTACCGATCTAGAATTGTACTCGATGACTCGATCCTTTCCCGTTGCCTTCCAATACCCAGTTACAGTGCCTCTACTTGACCTAGCTGCGTTTGGATATTTCCTATTCCTTGGAGTGAAAAAGAACCACTGTCTATCTCCCGTCTTCAACATCGATAGACCTGCATTAACTGTGTTAGAGAACTAATTCCAACATAGATTGTGACTCAAAAATATGAATTATTACGATGACAACAGAGAAAGATGCTAAAAACCAGGAAAACATGGAACGTGAAATCATTTGAGCATAAATGAGAGTAAAGTTCATCAAAATCAGTGATATGAATTTAGCCAAAACGTTTACTTTTTATAGTCAATGAATCATCAACAACCAAAACTAATTGATCACGATACAAAACATGAATCAAAAATCTTATTCAAAATCAAGCAAAGAACAAATGGGTTGAAATTACCAGGCAATTCAGAAGGATCGACTTTGTAAACATCAACAACGCCAATGGCATTGATTTTAAGCTTTCTACCACAGATCTTCCTCTTCAGATAATAAACCACAAGCTCCTCATCAGTCGGATGAAATCGAAAACCTGGAGCGCTAAACTTAACCCCTTTGAAACACGAATCCGCCATCTTCAGATAAAAATCAGAATCGATCGGGTCAACGAGAAGTAGACCCTTAACAAAGAACACACCCTAAACCCCCTTTCTCCTTGCCTCTCACGATTTCAGTGAAGACAACGAGATCAAACCTACATAACAGTAGAAGAAACTGCGGCGATCGAACGGAACAAGAGCGAGAATTGAAATTCTAGGGTTTTTGATAGGCGAGAGCTTTTTTTTGGATTGAGATAAATTTTGGATTGAGTCAAGAATGATTTGGTTGTTTTGTGATATGCGTCAGCTTTTTTTTTCTTTCTGAATAAAGAAGTTTCGGAGAATCTGTTGGGCTTTGGAATACGCCCAAGGGGTTTGTCTAATGTTTAGAATATTTTATTAAGTGGTAAAGTTGAATATTCATTATTGGGTTTTTGGTTGCCGCTATATTTTTCCTTGTTATCATCGTTTACTTTTTGATTTTATGAAATACAACATTAACTTATTTATTTTTTATATTCTTTCGTGTAATTTACAAATTTTTTACAGATGATACAAAACCAATTTAATTTAGTAGTTTACGTAGATTAATCAGCTTAACCATTAAACCCAATTAACGCATGTTTTATTTGCGTCTGCGTTAACAAAATCAATTATTTACTTGATTAACATCAAAAACACAACAAAAATCGATTTGGGGCTTAGGGTTTGAGAGAGAAATTTTTTTTAGGGATTTTTGAAATCAAAATCGAAATCGAGCATGAGCCATTCATCATCGAGTTCCACACGTTAATCTCGAGCTCCTCCTGGTGTTCCAACGAGATGCTGGTGTTGCGAGAGAATCACCATATTTAATTCCAAGTCAGAAGATAATCCAAATCGAAGATTCTACAGATTCGTTGTTGAATTGAAGGTACATTTTGTGTTTATAACTTAATTCTAATTTATTTAGCTAAAATGATTCGTGTCATTGTGTATTAGATGAAAACGGAGGAGCATCTTTTTAAATGGCATGGGTTGATGAAACCTTACTTGAAGAGATAAGAATGTTTGATGGGAAGTATAAGAAGGTTGCAGAGGATGCCACTGATTTTAGAAAGAAGATGATGGAGTTTATGGAGGTCCACAAGGGAATGTTTGAGAAGAAGGAGTAAGAAATGGATAAGAAGATTAAGAAGTTGGAGGAAGAGATGGTGAAGTCAAATTGGAAGAGTGTTGGTGTTATGCTTCTAGTACTAAGCTCCTTTGTATGGGTATGGGGCAAGCTTGTGGCTTGATTGTTAACATTTGTGTTGGTGTTGTTGTTAGAGTTTGGTATAAACTGTTGGTGTTAGAGTGTTAGTGTTGATATTTAGTGTTTGGTATTTAGTGTTTGGTATTGTATGCATTTATGTTTGTGTCTGTATTTTGACAAATCATTTCAAGGTTTGTTTGTTTGGAAAACCATTACCAAAAATCTGACACAATGATATTGCCAAATCGATTACAGAATGTGAAATAGTCATTGAACACAGAATATGAAATAGTAATAGAACATTGATCCGTGTAGACAAAAAAAAAACCTAAAAGATAAGCACCAAAAGCACCAAATCCTACGCACAAACCAGCAGGTACTACCTCCTACTCAAAAAAATCAGCAACTACTCTTCCTTCTTTTAATCATGTGACTCATGGATACTACTTTCTTGTGTGTCTTGGATTGGTTGTGTGAGAGTAATGGTATCTGCTCTTTGTGATGTAGATGCACCAGCCACCTATGTATCAAAACATACCAAATCAGACCAAATATACAAAACAGACCAAGAAGGGAAAAACAGACAAAGCCATACCTCATCCAGCTGCATTGTGGCCTGCCTACTCCTCTTCCTACTCTTCTTCTCAGTTGGAAACTTCTTGCATTCAGCTACATTGTGCCCTGCTTCCTTGCATTTCTTACAATGCATTGTCCTTCTTTTCCTACTAAGTTTCAGTGTCTTTACTTTCTTCCCTTTCTGTGGAGACTCAAACTTACCTTTCTGAGGAGAACTCCTCTTCTTTCCTTTCTTTCTTCCAGGTAGTGTTGGTTCCGGAGGTGCAATTATCAAAACATAGCTATTGTTCATCCAGAACTTTGGCCCTGCAACTGGATCTGGACTTGATTCATATTGTACTTTCCAAACAGTTGTGGCAAAGCATGGTGCCACAACATCAGTAACATCCTTATCAGCATCTATCACGGCTGCATAAGCATGTACACATGGTATTCCAGTAACTTGCCATTTGCAGCAAGAGTAATCCTATTTTCCCTGACTCAAATTGACAGAATGTGAATTATCATCTAGAATCACCTCAAACTTACGATGAATTTCGCAAACACATATGCATCTCATGGCATCATCCTTCTCTGATTCTAGACTTTTTGTGGCATACTCAGAAAATATGCTCATTTCTCTTTGCAATTTGTGCCATTGACTGCCTCTTTATTGTTTCCAACATAGGAACAATAGCCTTTGGCCTTGCTTTGACAATTGTTGCATTAAATGACTCTGTGGCATTGTTGTCCACATCCTCACAACAACTCCTTATCCTGTAGATAGCTCGAGACCAAGTCTTAGGCTCCTCCTTCATAACATCATCAAACAGACCATTACTCTATGCTCTGATCTTATTCAAGTTACATTGATACTCAGCTTGATTGTAGCTCCAAGCCAAGGACCAAATCAATGGTTTGAGAAGATATTTACTTGAATGTTTCTTCTTCAGATTCTCTATTATATGCTTCACACACATCCTGTGCTCAACATTAGGCAGTTCACTCTTCATAGCACTGATGATTCCCTGTAAATGATAAAAGCAAACATGTTAGTATCCATGAGATAGTTCAGATGGGAATACGAATTAATAAAACAGACCAATTACTTACTTTACTCCTATCTGATATCACAACATACTGACTCCCATCACTTAGACCCAAGTCAGCCTTCAATTTGCTACCCATGCCTCTAGATAAATTTGGTTGTTTGCATCATGACCAATAGTAGTCAAAAGTACTCCTTTCACAACCACCTTCAAGAAAGTTCCATCAATCCCTATGATTGGCCGACAAAAGTAAAATCCATTTTTTACTGCACCAAGATAGATATAGAAGAGGTTGAACACATCTTCACCAGCTGCATTTGATATTGTCTCCACAATGACAGTTGATTCAGGGTTTGTGCGTTTCACCTCAGCCACATATCCTCTAAGGTGAGCAAACTGTTGAGCATATTCTTGCTCTAACCACTTCAAAGCCATAAGTTTTCCTCTCTGGCACTGTCCTATAGAGCTCACTAGATTCCATTGATCCTTGATATGCTGTTTAATATCAAGTGGCATATAATTTGGCTTCATCCGTAATTTGTCCATGAAAAGCCTACCAATCACTAGGCTTTTTAGCAGTTTGCATTATCCACTAGGTGTGCAGTTATGATCACCACATTTGGTCTTCAAAACCCACACTTGCTTGGACTCCTCAAATGAGCAGTACACTCTCCATTCACATTTTTTACTCTGAGCACACCTAAAACGGAGACGACTTTTCTCCCATCTATCTTGCATAATGTTCTCCTTCGTCTTCAATGCATGATTCAGCACAACTTCTTTGAACTCAAATCTAGTAAGAAATGTTCTTCCTAAAGCTAATTTATCATTTGTTCCAAACCTAATCTTCCTATCCCTAGTAACTACCGGATCTTCCTCATCGTTTGAACTGTCTGGGATGCAATTCCTTTCTATCATAAATTCATCAAACCAATTTGCTATAGATTCCCTTACCTCGTATTCAAACCTTTCCATTAAATCTTCCTCATCGACATCTGACTCTTTCGTTTCGTCTGAATTTCTCTTCCTTCTCACTTGTCTTCCCCTAGTCTCAGCATCAGAAGCTCCATCGTCATCAGCTGCTCCATCGTCATCAGCTGCTCCATCGTCGTTGGAATCTCCGTAGTCATCGGCATCTCCATCATCTCCGGTCGTTTCTTCATCGCTTTTGGAAACCTCCATGGACTCGAAACGATTCGAATCTACATCACTCCCATTTTAGTTGGGATCATCCGGATCGCTCTCATTAATCAATGGTTCAAACGCCATTAACCTGAATCACTCGTTCTCGATTTCGATTTTGATTTCATAAATCCCCAAATTTGTTTTCTCTCTCAAACCCTAAGCCCCAAATCTATTTTTGTTTTTTTTGTGATGATAATCGGGTAAATAATCGATCTTGTTAACCCAGACGCAAATTAGAAACATGTTAATTGGGTTTAATGGTCAAGCCGATTAATCTACGTAAACCACCAAATCAAACCGGTTTTGTATCATTCGTAAAAGGTTTGCAAAGTACACGAAGGAATATGAAGAATAAAAAAGTTAATGTTGTATTTCAGAGAGTCAAAAAGTTCATGATGATAACATGAGAAAGCGTATAGTACAGAGGGGAATATAGCGGCAACCCTTCATTATTAGTTAATATAAAAGAGAAAGTTGGCTTTTTCATACATGCAGTATACCAATATGTTGAATTCATATATGAAATATATAAGCGTGTTAGAACATACTTTAAGTAAATAAAAATTTAAATATCGGACATAAACTTAAAAATTTGTGCTAAAACATACAAAATCACTAACACCGTTAGTCAACCGTTAATTCATGCTTACGTGACATTCATGTGGCAAAACACGTGACAAAAAAGAAAATTTGCAAAAAAATAATAATTCATGTTTTAGCATTAGAAGGGATTCAAACATCTTACTTCTGGGCCAAATATGAGATACATAACCAAGTAAACCAATTTATTTTATTAGTAAAGTTTTACATGCACATAATTATATCTTATAAACTAATATCCATTAAATTATAATAAATTAAATAAAATATAAAATATAAAATATAAAATCAATTTTACTCTAAATATATAGAAAGTCAAACTATTTTCATAAAAAAAATATACAAGACACAATAAATGAACCATAGAATCAAACCAATTTCACTTCATGTATACATTGTTAATATTGAATGTGCTATTTTCACGTTTTAAAATTGATTAAAATTTTTGGATTGTTTAAACTATATTTAATTATGTGCATGTAAAATTTTACTAATAACATAGCTTGGTTAAGTTGGCTATTTATCTCATATTTGGCCTAGAGGTAAGGGGTTTGAATCACTTAATGTTAAAAAATGAATTTTTTTTTCTTGCAAAATTTATTTTTTGCCACGTGGATGTCACATGAGCATGAATTAACGGTTGACTAACGGTGTTAATGATTTTGTATGTTTTAGCACAAATTGTTTAGTTTATGTTCGATATTCAAATTTTCATTTACTTGGAGTATGTTGTAGCACGCCTATATACTTCATGTATGAATTCAACATATTGGTGTACTGCATGTATAAAAAAGCCAACTTTCCGCTAGCAAATCTAGAGGTATCATCCTTCGCTCTTCTGGTAAGTTGCTCATTGGCATCTTAGACCAAACTTCTTTTGCAAATACACAGTCTTTGAAGACATGAACCGTAATTTCCTCCTCGCCACACCGTAAACAGGCACTATTCTGAATAATATGTCGCCTTACCAAGTGTTCTCATACTCGTAGAGAAACTTTTGCTATTAGCCACAATATATTGCAAATTTTTGGAACTGTTTTAGCTCGTCAAATCAGTCCCTGCTAGTTAAAATCTCTCTTAGCTTGGTGATAACACCATATTTTACACGTTTTTAAGTCTTTATTTTCATATGTTTTAATCTCATTTTGTAAAGTTTTGAGATATTTTCATACATTTGAGTCTCATTGGGTCTCATCTTGCATTTTAGATGTCCTAGGTTGTTTTGTGTCTTCTTTTTGTTCTTTTTGTGTTTATTCAGGTGTTTAGGAGTGGATTGGGTCAAAGGATATGCATAGAAATGGAAGGAAAATGAAGGATGCAAATTTTGGACCAAAGCTAGGAAATGTCAAATGCAGAGTCAATCCAACATGCTTGAAAGATCGAGTCAGACGAATGCCTTCCCTTTGGATTTAGCTTATGGGCTCTTCATGAAAGTCATAGAAAATTGAGTTAACTTTCCAATGGAGGTGGTTTCAGAGAATTTGGAGTTGTGGTTCAAAAGATATGGGCATTTTAGTGAGGTATCGACCGGCATATCGACCCCAAACGGGTCGATAATTCTGAAGACCAAAAATGGGTATTCCCGAGAGTCTTATCGACCCAAGTACCGACCAAAACCAGGTCGATACGTCCTTACCGACCCAGGTATCGACCACACACAGATCGATACGCACCCAGAAACAGAGTTGACCAGAGTTGACCAGTCCGTTTTCCTTTGTATAAATAGTTCATAAACCTATTTTCTCATGAAGTCTTCTTCTTTTTAGAGTGGGTTTCGACCCAAACTCTCTCCTCATGAGATTTGTATTGTTCTTCAAGATTCATGCCACTTTAGAGAAGATTTCTTCAACCCTATCTATATATATGTTTTATTTGTTCTTGTTCTTCATTTTCATGTCTTTTACTTTTGTGTTCTTGATATATTTGTGAGTTGACTTTTCTGGGTTTTTGGATTACTTGATTTGGATGATTTGATGATTGATTGTTGATGTTTAGACTTAGATAAACATTTGTTCTCATGCTAGGAAAGATCTCTATGCTAGAAATGACTTGATCACTCATTTCTAGAACTTATGACATTTATTGCTCACAAGGTGTTTGATAAAATGTCTAGAAAATTTCCAAGCATGCATTTCACTCTTAACCGATGAATTGTTGACTTATATGGACTCATACTTAATGGATTTAATAGATCATCTAGTTGCAATTGGTTATTGGGTGACAAAATAGCCAAACTAGTTGATTTGTAAATGGATTAGCATCATGGGAATAGCTAATCTACTTGAGTGTTCCATGTCATAAGAATGAATGTGAATTGAATGTTTATGCATCATTGGTAAATTGTCTTGATGGTTAGATAATGATGATTTAGGATGATCTTGGATGAGTCTTCACTTAGGTTGATACTTAATGCTAGACTTGACATGATAAACGCGAAGTTTAGTACTACACCTAGATTAGGTAGTTCTAGTTTGGCGTGACGAACCGAACTACAACTACACCTTAGAGTAGTTAGAGTTTTGGTCTCATCCCATGCATTAGGGATGAGATTCGAGTAAGCGGTGTTGGTACTAGATTAGGTTTGTTCATTCGATTCTTGAGCTTAGGCATTTCACACCCGGGAGGAGTTAGATGAATTGCTTGAACCAAACCTTTTGTGAGCTTCTCACATCCTATCCACAGGAGTTGATGAGTAGGGTGATTAGTGAACTAATTGGACTTGATATTCATGCTCATTGATTATTGAATTGCCGAATCCGGGAAGTTCTGTCAAATTCGATCGATTGATGTTGGGGATTATACCCCCGCGCGACGCTCGGCATAATATCTCTCTCGCAAACACCTCTGCTT
>SMJT01000018.1:2392778-2493293 GCA_004349715.1 Crucihimalaya himalaica
TCTATTTATGTGTGTTCCATGTTCTAGGATAGTGTTTAATGCTTCCAATTGATTCATTGTTTGATTGTTAATCATCTCTTTGATAGTTTAATCCATGATCCAGAGCTTTGTCTTTTGTTTTCTTTCTTGCATTTCTTTTACATTTCGATAAAAACATAAAAACCATAAAAATGTTTAGCTCTAGATTAGTTTGAATCTCGTATCTTTGGTGCGTAGTCCTTAGTCCCTGTGGATTCGATACCCTAAGTGCTTCAATGACATACCTTATGATTGAGGTAGTTTCGCACATCGGGTTTTAATTGATGTGCAAGAGCGTAAAAAACTCTGACAATCACTTGGTTCAGTTCTACTATCAACCTGAAGCCATATCCCGACCTAGTAGTATAAACTTCTTTCTTTACTGGAAGCCATACTAATCTTGTAGAGCTTATTGGGAGTTGAAGTATCGAATCCTTATACTGAGGAATTATTCTTCTTATTTCCTCCTAATCCAAAGGTTAGAATTAGGTATCTTCAACTCTTCAACCCGTTGATATATTCCTTCAATAGGAGGCGACCCAATCAGAGCAGTGGGAGAGGAGGTTGATAGCCATGGCTCCTTCCATATCTTTATATTTGAACCATCCCCGACCTGCCATTTTAAGCCCAGCCTAAGAATTTCTCGACCAGCGGAAATGCTTCTCCACCCATGAGATGGATTAGAAGGACAACCAGCCACCATAAAAGAGGAATATTGGCAATACTTACCTCACAATACTTTGGCAAATAGAGACGCATGAGCTTGTAGCAGACGCCACCCTAACTTAGCTAGAAGGACATCATTAAACGATTGAAGCTCCCTAGATCCTAGTCCTCCTGCATTCTTAGGGAGTGTCAATTTATCCTAAGAAATCCAACTCATCTTCCTTTCATCCAGTTTCTCATCCCACTAGAAACGAGTTAGGATAGATTGAATCTGTTTACAGATAGATATCGGTAGTTTGAAGCGCGTCATAGAGTATGTTGGCTGATATATCATGGTTTTTACCCGTTTTTAAACATGATATAAGCCCTTTTATTGAGTCTTTTGAGTATTTTTAGAGTCTTTCAGAGTCTTTTCAGGAATTAGGAACAACCGGAGCTAAATTGGATTTATCGAAGTTTCTGAAGCATCTTGGAGCTGAAGCAGTTCGGGAAACTGAGGTTCAGTATCGATCGACAACCATACAGTGTCGATCGACACCGACATTTGGAAGAAACGTATTTCAACATTTCTTTATCGATCGATACCGATAGCCAAGACAGAAAGAACTCGTGATCCTCAGCAAGTTCAAAGAACCAGAAGATTTCCTTATTTGCAATTTAGCCCTAGACGTGTTTTTAGCTTTATAATTAGGTTTTTCAGCCACTTGGAGAGGGAGAACTGATTCTTGGAGATAAAGATTTTTGCAATAGAGTTTTGGGAGAAGAACCTTGAACCCTCTTTGTATTCTTACTCTATTTTTACTTTATGATATCTATTTTATTCATGATGTTTGTTTCATTCACCATGTCTGAGTAGATTCCATGTTAGGATTAGGGTTATTAAAAAGTATTTGATGAAATGTTAAATTAAATATAATTGTTAGGAAAATCTATAGAGTTCTTCACCTAGACTTGAGATTATTGCTTATTCTAGCTTCGCGACCTAGAATCTGATATTAGGTTGATTAATTAACACGAAAGTGTGATTAATTTCCTGAACTAGTATATGGTGAGCAAAAGACCTATTCGCAAGGAAATTTGGTTTAGGATTTTGTGAACAATTGAACCTGATCATTAATGCTTGTTTGAATTCATAGGATTTGCAAAGAAATTTGGAATTCTAGGTTTAGACATAGATAATCTTCGCAGCGACGGTTGGTTGATTTTATATTTGTGTTTCAAGTTCAAGAACGTTGCTTAATATCTTCCTGACGTTTCATTTGATTTACAATTCTGATTTACCTGCGAATTTCTCTAGGCTTAGCGTTTTCCTTATTGATCTTACTACTTGATTTTAATCGTTTTGCTATTTTAATTATATTTATTTTACTTAGCTTAATTTATATTCTAGAATTTATTGAGTGATAATCTTGAGTCTTTGTGGTTCGACCCCTAGAATACTACATCTACTACTTAGATACTTTAGGGTATTATATTTGAGCATATCAAATTTTGGCGCCGTTGCCGGGGACTCTAATTTCACCATTAGATTTCAGTTTAGAATTTCGACTAAGTTGTCGAGCATCGATTGACACTCTTTAGGTATCGATCGATACTCGTCTTATTTCCTGTTACCTACATGCTTTAACTTATGTGTTTCAGGTGTATGCACAATCGTGAGACCAGAAGAAGCAAGAACAAGCACTTGACTAATCTATCCAACAAAGAACTAGCTGATTTAGAGGGCACGATCAGAAGACAGAAGAAGCAGACAGAAATGAACAATCCAATTGTGCTCGCTCGTGATGAAGCTGGGGTTTTGAGAGATCAGGAAGGTCATCTGTGTAATGAGCAAGGACAAAGAGTTGATGCAGAAAGAAACATCATTGTCCCTGCACCGGTAGCCAACAAAGTTATCCCACTAGCTGTGCGTGTGAATGTTGGGAATGCTCAGGTTAATCGCGCCAGGACGCTTGGGGAGTACAACAGACCCGATCAGTTCTATGCCAATCGGTCTGCGATTCGTATTCCCACCTTTCAGAGGAATGACTTTGAGCTGAAGCCTGCATACTACACTCTTGTAGGCCAGCACCCTTTTCATGGTCTTTCTCATGAACATCCCATGGATCATATTGAGAGGTTCGAAGATTTGGTCACTAGTATCAAATACAATGGAGTGCCCAATGAGTTCCTCTTCTGTAAGCTCTTCCCATACTCTCTTGGTGGGGACGCAACTTACTGGCTGAAGCATTTGCCTCCTGGGTCTCTAACTACTTGGGAGGAGACTAAGAATGCGTTCCTGAACAATTTCTATGATGATGCGAGATCCGAAGAGCTCAGGAACAAGATCTCCCAATTTTCTCAGGGAGCGACTGAGGCATTCAAGGCTGCTTGGGTGAGATTCCGATCTTATCAGAGGGATTGTCCTCATCACGGTTTCTCACATGTTCAGTTGCTGGGTATTTTCTTCCGAGGGATCGATTGGAGGTATCAGATGGCTCTGGACGCTGCGAGCAATGGAAATTTCAACACGAGGTATCTTGAAGATGCTTATGTGCTGATCGAGAACTTGGCATCTAGCAACAACACCAAGAATGCTGACTACGAGCGGAAGAAGCAGAATGGGAACGCCGACGGACTGCATATTGCTGAGGTACATGCGAAGCTAGATTCGGTTCATAATTTGTTGATGGGCAAGCTGCAGAAGGCAGTGCACTTTGCTGAAGAAGTCGAGAACATAAATGAAGGTGAAGTAGAGGATGTTAACTACATTGGTGGTAATGGATTTCATAATTCGTCGTACAACCGCGGTTTCACCAACAACTCTCAAAGAGGAGGATTCAAGTCTGACTTTAAATCCACGAATTTCGGAGCAAACTCTTTTGCTCATAAACCATTCTAGAACAGTGGGTACACTCTCACCTATGGAAATTCATCTTACCAGACACCACCTCCCAAGACTCAGGAGAGCAAGGTTGAATCCATGCTTGAGCAGATTCTTGAGGGGCAGTAGAAGATGACTGTCGATTTCAATGGGAAGATGAATGCCTTGTACACTGACCTGAATGGAAAAATCGAAGCTCTTAACATTCATGAGAAGAAGCTGGAAACTCAAGTTGCCCAGACTGCAGAAACAGTTAAGAGACAGGATGGTTTCCTTCCAGGAAAGACGGTGAATCCAAGGGAACACGTTCACGCTATTACCTTGAGAAGTGGAAAAGAGGTTAGTCCAGGATTGAAGAAAACTTATTCTGCAAAGCAGCTCGTCGATCATGCTGGAGACGACGATGATGAGATTCCTGGAATTACTCCAGTATCGATCGACACTCACCCAGTGTCGGTAGATACCAACCTACATTGATCAACACCTATTCAACGATCTGTAGAAGCAGTTGCACGACCACCAACATCGATCGACACTCACCCAGTGTCGGTCGATACCAGTCCAGACATCGAGAAAAAGCAAGCTACGGGGAACATTGGGAGGATTTACGTACCTAAGATACCTTTCCCTCGACCTCCTACCAAGACTAAAAAGGAAGTAGAAGAGGCCAGATGCATAGCAATGCTAGAAAAGTTAGTTGTTGAACTCCCTTTCGTCGACACTATCATGACTTCACCAGCTTTCAGAAGATATATCAAGCGAATGGTGTCAAGTAATGTGAATCTTGAGGAGGGAGTGCTGAGGATTACTCACGAGTGCAGTGCGATCCTACTCAACAAGATTCCAGAAAAGCTACCAGACCATGGAAGTTTCGTATTGGACTGCACAATCTTCACTGAAAGGTTCGAACGCTCCCTTTGCGATTTCGGTTCTAGTGTTAACCTCATGCCGTATTCAGTAGCTAAGAGAATGGGGATGACAGACTTCACACCCACTAGGATCTCTCTGATTCTTGCTGACCGCTCGGTCCAATTTCCCGAAGGATTACTCGAGGACGTTCCAATAACGATCAGAGACTGTTTTGTCCCGACTGATTTCATAGTCCTGGAGTACGACGCGGAGCCAAGAGATCTACTGATTTTGGGCAGACCCTTTCTAGCCACAGCAGGCGCTCTGATTGATTGCAAAAATGGAAGGATATCCCTTAACATTGGTGATCTAATCATGACCTTCAACATGGAGAAGATGATGAAAAAGCCAACCATTGATGGGCAAACATTCTTCATCGATACCTTCAGTGATATATCAGACGAGTACTTCATGACGTTACACCCTGAGAACCCGTTGGAAAGAGCACTGGTTTTTTCAGATGAAACAGAGATGAATTCCAGTGAGGTTGCTACTGGGTACGGCACGATCCTTGACAACAGCCCTGAAGCATCGATCGACACCACTGAGAGCATCGATCGACACCAGCTATTTTTGCTCGAGGAACTGGTTGTCACTCTTGCGCAATCTGATTCGTTTGGCGACTGGAGTTAGGAAAGAGCTCCTAAACTCGATCTTAAACCTCTTCCAGCCAACCTGAGGTATGTCTTTCTTGGCCCTAACTCCACCTATCCTGTGATTGTTAATTCTTCTTTGAACAACGCAGAGGTCGCTTTACTGCTGAGCAAGCTGCGCAAGTATCGCAATGCTCTCGGCTATTCTCTTGATGACATTTTAGGTATATCACCGGATTTGTGCATGCATCAGATTTATCTGGAGGACGAGTCGAAAGATTCAATCGAACATCAAAGGATGCTTAACCCAAATCTGTAGGAAGTTGTAAAAAAGGAGATAATGGAGCTTCTAGAAGCAGGGATCATCTATGTCATCTCCTACAGCAGATGGGTCAGTCCATTTCATGTTGTACCTAAGAAAGGAGGATTCACTGTGGTAAAGAATGAGAAAGACGAGCTGATCCCGACGAGAATGATCACTGGGCACCGCATGTGTATAGATTACAGGAAGTTGAATGCACTACTAGGAAAGACCATTTCCCACTGCCATTCATCGATCAAATGCTGGAAAGGTTGGCAAGTCACCCGTAATACTGCTTCCTAGATGGATACTCAGGTTTCTTCCAGATCCCGATACATCCAGACGATCAAGAAAAGACGATGTTTACATGTCCCTACGACACATTCGCTTACAGGAGAATGCCGTTTGGGTTATGTAACGCTCTAGCCACTTTCCAGAGATGTATGATGTCGATTTTCTCAAATATGATCGAGGAGTTCATGGAGGTGTTTATGGATGACTTTTCAGTTTACGGATCTTCATTTAAGGGCTGCCTAGACAACTTATGCAAGGTACTACAACGGTGTGAAGAGAAACATCTAATTATGAACTGGGAGAAGTGTCACTTTATGGTTCAGGAAGGCATTGTTCAGGGACACGAGGTTTCTGAGGCTGGGATCAAAGTTGACAAGGGTAAGATTCAGGTTATAACAAGCCTCCTGCCACCAACATCTGTGAAGGACATTCAGAGTTCCTTTGGTCACGCCGGTTTCTATCACCGATTCATTCATGATTTCTCCAAGTTAGCTTGCCCACTTACTGCTCTTCTCTATAAGGATGTCACCTTCGATTTTACCCCTGAGTGTCTTGTCGCATTCGAAAAGATCAAGAAGGCGTTGGTTACTGCTCCTATTGTTCAACCACCAGACTGGAACCTCCCCTTTGAGATCATGTGCGATGCGAGTGATTTCACAGTTGATTCTGCCAGTGCATAACATCAGTATTGATCGACACTCACCCAGTGTTGGTCGATACTCTCACGAGATTTTACAGTCTCCCTGTGTCCATAACTTTAGCATCGATCGATACCCGTTATCTGCCACTGCTGTTTCGACTCCAGATCACTCTTCTGCTGAGGAATCTTTGGCTGTCACCACTCCTGTTGAACCATGGTATGCCGACATAGCAAATTATCTTGCTGCGGAGTACGAACCAAAGCATCTCAAGAAGTATGAGAAGAAGAAGTTTATGCGGGATGTCAGACGGTTCTTTTGGGATGAGCCTTACTTGTACAAGCACTGTTCTGACAGGATTTACAGAAGAGGTATTGCTGAGACTGAGGTGCCAGAGGTTCTATATCACTGTCATGGATCTGAGTATGCTGGGCACTTTGCCACGTTCAAGACAGTCTCCAAAGTTCTTCAAGCTGGTTTCTGGTGGCCTACACTGTTCAAAGATGCTCACGCTTTTATCTCACATTGCGATGTCTGCCAGAGGAGAGGGAAAATCAGTAAGCGACATGAGATGCCACAGAACTTCGTCCTCGAAGTCAAAGTTTTTGACTGCTGTCGATTTCATGGGACCGTTCCCTCTGTCGCAGCAGAATAAGTACATCTTGGTTGATGTGGATTACGTCTCCAAGTGGGTGGAAGCAATTGCTAGTCCTACCAACGATTCTTCCGTAGTCCTGAAGCTGTTCAAGACCATTATCTTTCCTCGATTTGGAGTACCTCGGATTGTTATAAGTGATGGTGGCACTCACTTTATCAACAAGATCTTCGAAAAGCTGCTGAGGAAATACGGCATGCATCATCGCGTCGCCACACCTTATCACCCTCAGACAAGCGGAGATGTTGAGGTCTCCAACAGACAAATCAAAGAGATTCTGGAGAAGACAGTCGGCGCTACACGGAAGGACTGGGCCACGAAGCTCGACGATGCACTTTGGGCGTACCAGACCGCCTTCAAGACACCGCTCGGCACCACACCATTCCATTTGCTATACGGGAAAGCACGTCATCTTCCAGTTGAGATCGAGCACAAAGCAGCCTGGACTACCAAATTGATGAATTTTGACATCAAGTCTGCTGCTCAAAGGCGATTGGTTCAACTGAATGAGCTGAATGAGATCAAACACCACGCATATGAAAACTCCAAGCTGTACAAGGAAAGGACTAAGGCATATCACGACAAGAAGATCCTTTCTTGCTACTTCGAACCTAATGACCAGGTACTTCTATACAACTCTCGTTTGCAGTTATTTCCTGGGAAATTGCGTTCTCGTTGGTCAGGTCCCTTCACAATCAAGGAAGTCTGCCCACATGGCGCAGTCGTGTTGCTGAATGCTGAGAGAAAGGAGTTCACTGTCAATGGACAGCGGGTGAAACACTATTGAGTAAAAACTGCTATTCTAGATGGCCACATAATGCCTCTAGCTGAACCACCAGCTACCTAAAAGATCCCAATGTCGAGCTAATGACATTAAACAAGAGCTTGGTGGGAGGCAACCCACTGGTGAGTCAGTACATAAGTCTTTTCTTTCGTTTTCATTTTTGTTTTTGTGTCTTGTGTCTTCACGTGAACCAGGTTCAGATGAGCAGTATCGATCGACACCCATCAGTATCGATCGATACTACGACCAGGGAAGGACTGTGCTATCTTGTCGCGAGTATCGATCGATACCACTTATGGTATCGGTCGATACCCGTCGCCCAGGTAGGTTTCTCTATAAAACCCTCGAGTTTCTTCTTCATCTTCTTCATTCATCCATCGATCGACGCCGCTCTCAACCTCCGATTTTCTCTCACAAGTTTCTCATTTCTTAACCGATTTGATCGATTCCAAACTCCATTCCGATCGGAATTTCATCCCCATTGTCATTCTAGCATTCACTTTCTCGATCTGCAAGGTAATAAACTCGAAATCTCAACTTCTAGATTTGGTGCCAGGTTTGACAACACTCGATTCTGCTTCCTCTGTTTTACTTTCCTGCATCGTTTCATTTCCTGGATAGTTATAGAGGCATGATGACACCATAGATGGGATTAAATTGGCTCGATTTGCACGCTGATTTTTCTGCGAATTTTGTTTCCTGACAATGTATGAAAAAAATTGTGAGAATGAACTGGAATGAACCGAATGTGACCTGCTAAGTTGCTGGACTGTTGAATGTGTCAATTGTTGCTGAGTTACTCGCTGCTATTATACAGTATCTATGTGATGATGTGGTGATTTGTTGTTGTCTCGTTTTGTTTGCAGATGGCACCACGAAAGAAGCCACGACACTCGAAAGCCTCTGGCTCCAACCCACCACGCCACGAGTACAGTCAGCAGGACTCCGTGGAGGCTTTCGATGGATCCTTCTGGCATGCCGGCGTTCTGACAGCTTGCCTCACCAACGATCATTACAGGGTTCTGAAAGGAGGATTCACCAATGACACGAGTCCTCAGAGTTTTCTTGTGGTCCACGTCAGTGACCTGAGAGCTGCACCACACCGCACACCGTCTCTCTCTGCCCCTGTTATTGCTGCTAGGCCTCCCTGGCCTAAGTTTGAAGGGAAGCAGATCATTTCGAGGAGAGCATGGGCCGGTTTGCCTAAGGAGGAGACCAAGAGCGAGGCCTGCATCTATAGGCCAATCGCCAAAGAGTGGAACGACTATGATACGTTGTTCTACAACGAGTGGCTGCGTGTTGCTGTGGTTCCTACGCGCTTCATTGACCCTCACACCATGCGCCGTCTGGGCATCGACGTGGAGCTCTCAGCCATGCTCGACAAGAACAGCTTGAAGAAAATGTACTCGCGGAAGTACGACCTCTACCCTGACCTTGTCCGCCAGTTCCTCGCGACAGCACGCGTCTACTACAGAGACGAGGTCCACCGTGACGCTTTGGAGGGCACTCTGACCTTCCTGATTCGAGGCGTCTGTTACAGGCTGCCAATCCCTGACCTCTGCGACATCTACGGTTTCGACCGCGACCTCGGGCAGGTAGCTTTGCCTACTCAGTTTCATGATGTCCAAATTTTCTGGAGACACATCGGTCTTAGAGCCTACCACTCCAAGACTACCACGCAGATGGACGTTCGCCAACCCACTCTTCGTTGCATCGTCCGCATACTGAGCACCACTCTCCTCTGCAAGATGGAGCTAAACAAGTTGCGGATTTCAGAGCTGATCCTCCTATACAAAGCTGTCGGTGACCTCATTCCTGAGGATCGATATGAGTGGCCCGAGTTGAACCTCGCGGTCAACATGGGCGCCGTCTTCGCGCACCACTTGGCTCTCTGAAGACCAAGCCTTTCTCCAGACGCAACTACGCCACTGCATGGAAGCCAAGTCGGTCGGCAGCCTCCTCACTCCCATCTTCGAGCATTTTGGTATCTCCACTTCAGAGTGCTCGATTGTCACAGCTCGCTCTCTCATGGATGAGCAGCATATGCAGCACATGCGTTGGTTGAAGCCAACTCGGCGTTGGTGTCTTCCCACGACTGACGGCGAGCTCTTTGTGCAGCTCCCCAACCGAGCTCTGACCACTATTGGCGGTGACCCCTCCCAGCTGCACTTCAATCCAGATCCTAGCTTACTCTCGGTTGCTCCAGCTACACGTGTACGCGCTCCGCCACGCATTCCCTCGACTCCGGCAGTTGATGATGCCTCACCCGCTGCTGACTTTGCTGGAAGTCAGCCCCGCCGTTCACAGCGCCGACCGACACCTGCTCCTGCACCTTCATTTCCTCCACCCCTGGATCTGCCGATGGAGATTGCCACCTTTCAGATGTACGTGGTGGAGAGCTTACAGAACATTTGGGCCGCTGTCTCTCGTTGTATGTATAGCCACTTCAGCCGTGCTCATCCTTTCTCAAAAGTATCTTTTTTCTGGGAACATGGTTAACCAAAAATTATTATGTTTGCGATTCTTCATCCACCAATGCAGAAAATGTTTCCTTGGTTTCACGTTATTTCTTTCCCAGTTCCTTTTCTTTTCTTTGTCTTTGCATTTGAACTCTTATGTCCTATTGTCAGTACTCTATTTGTGTTGAACTTGTGGCTCTATCATGATTTTGTTGCTTCTAACTTGTGTTCCAGTGATCTAACAGTGCTTCGATCTAACATTTGGTTCTCTGGACACGATTTTGGGCATCAGTTTCACGACCAAAGGTCCCTGTATCGATCGACATATTACTGGTATCGGTCGATACTTGACAAGTATCGATCGATACCGGTTAGGACATCGATCGATACCCAGTATCACACACGAGTAACCTTTGTGCACTCCTTCAGCCACTCTGTTCTTTTGCTTTCTTTTGCCTCCTCTAGGCTAGATAACACTGGGGACAGTGTTGTTTAACTATGGGGGAGGTAGTTAATGATAATGTGTTTGTTTTTCTTAGAGTAAGTTATGTTTGAGTCAAAATTTGTTTTCTTGAGTCAAAACATGTTGGAGATTATGAACTTTTGCTTGAATCCATTGCTCTGACTTTGCTTTTAAGTGACCAGTGATACATAATCAGTCCTGGATCGACTAATGAAAAATCCAAAGACTGACCAATCAACTAGAAGCCTCCCATGTCTCCAGCAGATTTCTTCTAAACCATGAGCCAAATTATTTGCACTTCATCTCTGTGGTTAGTGTTTACAGAACTTGATTCATCATTCATATCTGACAAATGAACCCATGTGTTTGAAAATTATAGTATACCTCTCTCTTGACATACGTTGATACATATAATGCATAAAAGATGAGATGATTTCCGCCGTGTAGAGGGCTAGGAACACTTCCTGTGATCCCATTGTTCTACTTGGATAAGGAATGATCACACAAAGGTCTGAAGCAAGGGGTAGGAACATTTCCGAGGACCCCGTTTTTCGCCCTAAGGCTTTTGATATATTGAGAGGGGAGAACCGGGGATTCGGTGGCAATCACCATCAATACTCGCGTCTCAAACCTTGATTTGTATATGTGAAGCTAAATCCAAAATTAAGAGTATGAAAAGAGATAAGTCTGGGGGAGAGGAAAACAATACCAAAGTATGAAATTTGGGTTGTTCTATTGTCATGATATCATATGAGGAAGAGTCTAGAAAGTTATTGAACATTAGATGCAGTGATGAAACTGGCAATGAAAGGTTAAGTATGTTGATGCTGTGAGATAATGTGTGGAATCTGAGAAGTTGCGAATGTCTACGGAGAAGTACATGGTGGTTAGATTTGAAACTGATTAGGTGATATCTGGAAAGCTTGGAAAAAGAGTCATTACAATGCTTCAAGAACAGGTGAGTCTCCGTGTTTTCAAACCTCTTTGTCTGGTTTGGTTTTCTGTTTGCTTGAAGGCAAGCAAAGACTAAGTCTGGAGGAGTTGATATATCATGGTTTTTACCCGTTTTTAAACATGATATAAGTTCTTTTATTGAGTCTTTTGAGTATTTTTAGAGTCTTTCAGAGTCTTTTCAGGAATTAGGCACAACCGGAGCTAAATTCGATTTATCGAAGTTTCTGAAGCATCTCGGAGCTGAAGCAGTTCGGGAAACTGAGGCTTAGTAACGATCGACACCCATACAGTGTCGATCGACACCGACATTGGAAGAAACGTATTTCAACATATTTTTACTTTGTGATATCTATTTTTACTTTATGATATCTATTTTATTCATGATGTTTGTTTCATTCACCATGTCTGAGTAGATTCCCTGTTAGGTTTATGGTTATTCAAGGTATTTGATGGATTGTTAAATTAGATTTAATTGTTAGGAAAATCTATAGAGTTCTTCACCTAGACTTGAGATTATTGCTTATTCTAGCTTCGCGACCTAGAATCTGATATTAGGTTGATTAATTAGCACGAAAGTATGGTTAATTTCTTGAACTAGTATCTGATGAGCAAAAGACCCATTCGCAAAGAAATTTGGTTTAGGATTTTGTGAACAATTGAACCTGATCATTAATGCTTGTTTGAATTCATAGGATTTGCAAAGAAATTTGGAATTCTAGGTTTAGACATAGATAATCTTCGCAGCGACGGTTGGTTGATTTTATATTTGTGTTTCAAGTTCAAGAACGGTGCTTAATATCTTCCTGACGTTTCATTTGATTTACAATTCTGATTTACCTGCGAATTTCTCTAGGCTTAGTGTTTTCCTCATTGATCTTACTACTTGATTTTAATCGTTTTGCTATTTTAATTATATTTATTTTACTTAGCTTAATTTATATTCTGGAATTTATTGAGTGATAATCTTGAGTCTTTGTGGTTCGACGCCTAGAATACTACAGCTACTGCTTAGATATTTTAAGGTATTATATTTGAGCATATCATTGGCATAGACGAGAGGATAGCCTTCAACAAAACCTGTTTACCAGCAGGAGACAAAACCTTGTTGTCCAAAAATGAGCTCTTTGCAGACCTTATCAACGATTGTAGCAAAAACATCTTTCTTCTTCCGTTTAAAATTCTATGGCAAACCCAAATATTTACCAGTCCCTCCCTCTGTTGTAATCCTCAGAGCTTGCATAACTCTTGTTTGTTTGCTGTTTAGGCGTCTTAGATGAAAATGTTATGGAAGACTTTTGGAGGTTGATACATTGTCCAGAAACTATAAATTCAAATCTATAGAATAAAACTCAGTAAAATAAAGTCAGTTAAAAGTTGTGTATTTTGATACATTTTACAGAATAGCAGAATTTAATAATATAGTACCAATATATATTTTTATATTTAATTGCCATTTAATATTTAAAATTTAAAATTTTTTAATATATTAAGTAATATTTGATTAAAAATATATATAGAAATATAAAGAGTATACTAAAATTTTTAAAAATTGTGAAAATCTAAATATTCTTCTAAAAAGTGTATTTTTCATTTTGAACAATTACTTCTTCTTTTTTTTTGTCACTTAAATATTCATGTTAATATAATTACTCATTCGGAAATTTTTATTTTAGTCTAACGGATGATGATTGGGTAAAGGATTTAGACGAAATGCTTGTATTTTACATATTTTTCCTTTGGATATTTAAAAATAGATAAAATGATAGAAATGTGTTCTTCATATGTCTCCAAATATTCGTTCTCGGTGTTTTATCATGTGCATTTATTTTTCTCTAATCAAATGAATGTTTTTATCATTCTTGGAAATAGATCAAACCCTTGCTAATCCAACGAAACACAAAACCAACATGAATCCATATCAAAATAACAAATTACGAAAATGAAAATGCTAATTGATATGTATAATGACACCATGAACCAACAACTTAAATCTTTCCCCATTGACTAACATATTCTAAAAATTGGAGTGTTAGATTTTTTTTTGTGTGAAAGTACTCTGGTTACATAAATGATACGTCTCCTTTCTCACTACGAGAAGTAGCTCATATTTCTATGACTGGAATCGTCAGAAATTTGTCGGAGAAGTAGCTCATATTAAAAGATGCTTTTCAGACTTGGAAGATTTTTGACCACTTTCCATCAAAGATATTTGGTGAGAAATTTCGACCACCGATTATCAACGTAGGAGGAAACACGCTAAAAAAGTCATCTCTTGAACTCAAAATCTTTGAGTTTAAAGCTTTGAGACGATATATGATACCATGGATCCAAATTTTTAGCATGAGAAGATATTTGATACCATGGATCCAAAATTTGAGCAAGAAAACAACTTCTAGCCTCCACTATTCATTACATAACAACACTACAACTTCTAGCACCCTCTAAATTCTTTCGGCTAGCCACCTTTTCTTGAATAATTTACTCTAGATCTACAAAAAGTTCTTCATCTTAAGCAAGTCGGGACAAGAATTTTTGAAACCATTTTAATTTTTCTTCGATTTAAAGATCTGATAGCATCATCATTGTTCTTGGAGTCACCAGATTTATCTGGCCAAAAACTGTAAACAAAAGAAAAAACTAATAAAAACAAACAGTGATGCCAACACCAAAAAAGTGTCAGACACCAGCAAAAAAAATAAAAAATAGGTCAGACTAAGTCGAATAGATAATCTTGTAAAGAAGAAGATAAAACACACAGCTTCTGAAAGAAAAAGTCTCTCTAAAGAAGTTAATAGGAGAAATATTTTGGCAAGATTTATCTAATTAGTTTACGAATGATTTTATTTATACGTTATCATTTAAGATGTTTTGTTCTTTTATATATTTTTGGTAATTCAATGAAATCAATTATTACGAATCTTCGTTTTTATTCGGTCAAAACAATAATCTACAACACTAATTTTAGTAAATTAATCATTAAGAAACTTTAGGACTTCTTTGACTGATTTTTTGTATGTTCTTAATTTACACTTATCCATTTATTTCCTTCGTGTACTATTGTAGCTTTATTTTGCATATCGTTTTGGTAACCTAATAAATATGATATCCAAAATGTTTAGAATTTTTTTAATCAGGTCTTGTTTTCCTATAAATACATGCCTATCTAACTTTCTTATACATACCAAAATCCATCATAAGAAAAAAGAAAAATAAAGATCCCTTTAAAAAGAAAGCGTATTCGCTTACCGTCGCTTTCAGCAATATTAGAGATTTCGCTAGCTATCATTAAACATAGGTACTATGATAATTATATAATTTTATGATAAATCATCATATATTATTGTCTAAGAATTTTAAAAAATCCAGATTTTAGTTATTTTATCTGACATATAAACAATTTTATACTAAGAAACGACCTAAAATACACAAAATTCTTTATTGATAAATAATTACATAAAGAAACATAAAAATTTTGTTGTCTACCTGATTTTTAATCTCAAATTTAAAATATTCACTCAAAATCATATATGATATATATACTTTATTTTTTGGTAGTAAAATTTTATGACTTATGATAGTGAGATATTATTTTCTATTTCCAAAAGTTTTATCTTTTTCCGTTAATTAATGTACGCTCAACAAGCTGGATTTTTGTTGATATTCTTTCTTATTTTCAGAATATCGATGTTTGAATAAGAGATAATGGAAAATAATGAAGAAATGAATGCACAACCTGAATTATCAGGCAAAAGTAAGAACTTTTAAATTTTTTTACTTGTATGAACATTTTTTTGTGGTAATTTTGTTTTTTTAACCAGTTGATAAAACCAAGACATATATGTATGAGCAATTGTGGAATAAATGTGCGGGACCTTTGTGTGATCTTCCAAAACCTGGAGAAAAAGATTATTACTTTCGTCAAGCGCACATCGAACTCGTCTCTCTCTCTCTATATATATATATATATATCTATATGTTTCCTCTGTTTTGTTCCCCTGTTTTGCTCCTCTGTTTGGTTTGTGAAACATTTTAATGAAATTTTCAGGTTGAGGCCAATTTTTGATCTTCCTTCTAAGCTTCGATGTCGCGTCATATCCATCGAGCTTAATGTACGTTTCTTGATGTTCAATGGAACACACATGGGCAACACTATCTTATTTTGTATGATTTATTTAACCATAGAAAGACCTAATTTGTTGTTTTATATGTTTATTTATAGGCTGAAAAAGATTAGGATGAAGTTTATGCACAAATTTAATTTAATGCCGGATACAACAGTGAGGGACTCCAATAACGCTAATTGCAAAGTTAACTATAATTTTCTATAATTTTTTTGATATCGTAAATGTTTAGAAAATTTTAATTCCTATCACCGATGAAGACAATAAAAAACCAAAAGTTTATTCTTTTGGTAAATTGTTTTAACAGCGTCTGACACAAGCACACATGGAGGATTATCTATTCTCAAAAGACATGTCACTGAACGTCTACCTCCGCTTGTATTTAAGCTTAGTTTTTCTAATAATTAAATTGAAATTAGCTTCATTATAATATGTGTCTATTCAATTTTTGCTCTAGGATATGTCAAATTGTTGCCCACACAAGAACTTATTGCAAAAGATCTCCATGGTTATGAATGGATATTCAAACATTCCTTTAGAGGTGTTGAATATTTTTCTTCTTCAAAAACCAATGAGTATAATGATTAGTAACTAATATTTTTTTTTTGTATATTGGTACACCGTAGAGACATCTTTTCACGAGTGGTTGGAACGCGTTTGTAATAACAAAATGTTAATTCTTGGGGATACTTTTGTATTCCTTAGGTATACTTTAGTTTTTAGATTTTGGATCTTCATGGAGAGAATGGGGAGCTAAGAGTTGGGATTAGACGAGCAGGCATCAACTAAGCCACATACCTTCATCAGTAATCTCAACACAATGTATGAAGCATGTAGTAATTACTTCAGTCGTGCATGCATTTAATAACCAATCCATAATCATTGTGGTTTATAAGCCAAGGTTATTCAAAAAACTAATTAATTTCACATTTATTAGTCTGTCAAAATATCATGAGAATAAATTTTGAAACAATTGGAAAAAAAAAGATCTTTTAACATCAATTTGTCTATGTATGACCTATTTTGCTAAGTTTGATATCAACTAGGTTTTATATTTATTAAAACTCAATTATGCCCTTAACTCAAAATTTAATTTTCAATCAAAACAAAAAAATGTCTTCGACAAATTGGGGCGCGACGACGAAGCGTTTACAGAGGAACAACTTCCTTCTTCTTCTTCTTCTCCGACCGGCCATGAACACGAGGATCCATATCAAATCCCTAATATCCGTCGCCAATTGCCTCGTTCCATCACTTCTCCTACAGCTTGTAAACGATTTCCCCTTTCTGGTTGCCGAGGTATCCATCACTCTCTCTGGAGATCTTTCTTTGTCTTTAATTTTCGAATTTTGACGTCTTTTTGGTTTGACATTTCTGGGTTCGTGTTGATTGATTCAATTGTTTTATTTCCAAGTTTTGTTTTTTTAGTTGTCACCGTCTCAATGTAAAAATCTGTGTTACCTAATCAATATAATTAAGCGAGGATGTTTGTTATGTAGCAAAGCAACTTATCCTTGATTATTTGATGTTTTGTTTTAAAATTGTTTATTGCAGCTAGGAATTTTCCAGCTATGAGGTTTTGTGGTAGAATTTTTATAGTAAGACTGCTAGTGAGGTTGATAAGCGAGCAATGCAGCTTCTAAAGGTTCTTGAAACCAAGAGAGATGAATCTGGAGAGCTATTGTTGGATTAGATATTGAGTGGAGACCAAGTTTTAGAAAAGGTACTTATATTCTTGCTTTTTTGTTTTTTTTTTTGTCGATTCTTTGAAGAAAATAATCTCTCAGTTTGTGCTTGTTGGGTCTTATCTCGGTGTGTTCTTGATTTGTGTCTGTTTGCAAGTTTCATCTGTTTTGATTCTAGTTTTTAAGTATGCTATGTGCAGTCAGATGCATACGATGGTTCATTTAATCTCTAATAGATGCATGTCTTTTCTGTTTCCTCTTTTAAAATCTTGGTGAGATAATGATAAACATTCTCTTGTCTTTAGATCAGAAAGAGCTATGATTGTTGTCTCCTTGTTAAATTCAGAAGAAAGTGTAGATGCCTCACTTGTGCAGTTTTGTGTAGTCTCAAATCTAATTGCTGCAGGCTTTTCATATGCTACATTGTTCTACTACTTTGTAATGATAGTTGCTTGATAATTTCTCGTGAAGTTGTAAACTTTTTATTGTGGTCCTGCATTAAAGTTGAAACTCTATCTCCGTGTGGAGTTTGCTCTTTTCGGGTTGTAGGTTTGGAGAGTTTATCCTAACTCAAACCACGCATTATCTTTTGGTCGACAATTCAATAGATTATTGTACTTTGAAACTCAATTATGGATGCTTCAACTACCTCAATTCAGTGGGACATATTCATGAACTCTTTGATGTTTGCTAATATATTATTCTGAAAGAAGTTCTCATGATCTGACTAATGATATTTTGTGAAAATATGACTGCTCAGGTGTTCTCCCGGGGAAGGTTGCAACTGTCCAGATATGTGTAGATAATAATTATTGTGATGTTATGCACATAGTCCATTCTGGTATCCACACAAAGGCTCCAACATCTTGTGAGGATTCAACACTTGTAAAGGTTTGTTAATTTTTTCTGAAGTGATCAAATATTCTTGTTTTCCGCCATGTGTGCTCAATTAACATAGTTCTGATTCAAATAGGTAGGTATTGGAATTGACGGTGACTCTGTTAAGCTTTTCCATGATTATGGAGTTCTCATCAAAGATGTTGAGGATCTTTCAGATTTAGCCAACCGGAAAAATTGGTGGAGATTCAAAAAAAATTGGGGCTGCCTCACTAACAGAGACACTTGTTTGTAAAGAGGTATGCGTTATCCACCTCGTTGGGTTGATTTCTAAAGCTTGATTTGAATTTTGGAGAACAATAGTGAGAATTGGTCTATCATTTTCCGCTGTCCCTAAATCTATCAAAACAACACTCTTTTGTTCTGCTGTTTCAAAAGTTCTTCTATTTAGAACCATTGGAATCTTGATTTAATTTCGCTTAAACAGCTAAACTGTTACTTTGCAGCTCCTGAAGCCAAACAGAATCAGGCTCGGGAACTGGGAGGTTTATCCTCTATCAAAGCAGCAGTTACAAACTTACAATACGCAACAACGAATGCTTATGCTTCAAAGGACCTTCCTGATGCTGTCAATGGCTCATGACGTGAAGGAGGAAACTTAAAGATTAGCCTATAACCCACCCCCCCCCCCAAGAATTAGCATCAAACGATATGATGCATTTAATCTAGTCCAGTCGATGCAATTCTAATAGGATTTGCAAAGGAAATTTGAACATTGTATCTAGTTGCAGTCCATTAATCGGCACTCATGCTCGGCCTAAATAACTCTGTGGTTTATGGTTGATATAAGATATAATTCTAATTATTGGATAAGGTCCTAGTACGGTTTACCATCTAGATACTAATGGTATGCTCTTATTAGATCGATGTACCGTCTCTTGGGTACTCTTGTAACGATCTGGAGCCAAAGAAAAGCTTTTGTAAGCTCTGAGATGATCAAAACTAACATCTTAAGTTCTCTAGTTTGAAGTTTGAATACTGGCATAGAATACTTAAGTTCTCACGAGACTCCCAAGCTTGGGAATAAGTTAGCTCGTATCCGTAATCTGTACGAATAATATTAATGATATCATTCGGTTTAGGCCTTTCCTTCACACCGTCATAATTATGCATAATGAGATGCCCAATTGTTCTTGATGAAGGTGTCCTACAAAATCTTTTTTTCTTCGAAGCGGCACAAGTATGGTTACCCACATACTTGTTGATTTTGAAATATGTAGACCCCTTTAAACACTCAGCACGAAGACTCAATTTGCAAACCTTATCTATGCAGCGTATACACCATAATCTTGTATCAAACTTTGTAATCTTGTAGTCGCAGTTATACCTCATCGCATAAATTTCAAGAGTTGCCTGTAAAGCCTCCTTGCTTCTGAAATATTGCCCCTTAGTTACCATTGAACCTTCCACCTTCGAACCAACCCCATCACTGAATTTAGCGTCATTTGAACTCTTGACGAAATCATCATCCGGCTTATCTTCATTCACCAATATTGCTGCTAAATTTCCAGGCATAGTACCATCTTCGTCACCATCACTTGGATCACTTGTCTCCTTATTCAAGTCAAAATTGACTCCACTCTTGCAGTCGTCAACTATACCTTTAAACGTCACACATAACCTTATAGTGTTTTTGCTTTTCAAATATGCAACAAAAATTTTCACTTGTCGATCATTCACCATAACAACCGGTGGAGAATCAATACTAAGATCTGTGGGTAAGTAACAAAATTCCACATCAACTTCACTCTCTTTTATTCCAAATTCTTCTGAAACCATCATCTTCAGTTCTTCAAGAGTTGTGGTGGATTGCAAAGTAAGTAATCTAGCACGTTTTTCTTCATCAACAATAAATCTACATTCTTTGTTGTCATACAATCTCCATACACCACATATTACGTAGATTTGCAGCATGTTGATCAAAAAATTTGAAAACTTACGAAGAACTCATGGCAAAGGAGGAAGAAGAAGAAGAAAATAGGGGAAACTTTAAGGGTTTTGATCGATTTTCATCATTTTTTGGAAGAAAAGTCGATTTAAAAATTTTAGAATTCGGATTCTAAATTTTTTCATAACATAATCAAAACGATAAATACGTAATCTAAACAATATATTTGATTTTCCATAAATTAGATTTTGTTTCCTTATTTGTAGATTCAGTTATTATTTTTAAGGAAATCTAATTATTTTCAGAATACATATTCTAAAATTCGTAGAATACATATTCTATTTTTTTTAGAACATAGAGTACACCGTAGAATACGTATTCTAAACTCCTGAATATGTATTCTAAATTTCGTAGAACATAGAGAATTCTCAGAATACGAATTCTAAATTGCGTAGAACATGTATTCTGAAATTTCAGAACAAATATGTGTTCTAAAATTTTCAGAACATGTACAAGTCGTAGAATACGTATTCTAAATGTTTTAGAACAGACAAAAAATTTAGAAAACGAATTCTACACTTTTCGGAAGATCTAATAACCTACTTATATGCGACCAAATCAAAAAAATGTTTTCACTAAATCTTCTTCAAACCTATCTATCTACATGATTTTGTAGTTTTTTCATATAAAAAATATCAAAATTTTAATATAGGGGTAAATTAGTCAAAAATGAAAATTTAGAAATAAAGGTGTAGATGGACAAATTTTTTTTCAGAACACCTTTTTTCCAAATGTCCCATAAATTTTTCCAACAAATACGTTTACATTTTTGTTTTTCAGATATCATTAGGTCAAGTCAGTTTGTTGTTAGCTATGACAAATATGTTGATGCAATGAACAATAAATTTAATGTTGGGTCGAGATTTAGGATGCGGTTTGACGGTGATGATTTTTCTGATAAAAGGTAACGTCTAATAAAAAAATTAATTTGTTTCCAAAATATGTTATCTACATAACACATTTTGCTATATTGATAAAGATACCTTGGAACAATTATTGGTGTAAATTATTTGTTCTCTTATTGGATAGATTCAGAATGGCGAAGCTTACAAGTAATATTATATTCATACTCTAAATACATTCTTTCAAAATACGTTTTCGAGGGTAATAAATAACATATAACTAATTCACAATATTTTTGTAGGTGCAATGGGATGAGCTTTCACCTTCCAAGACCTGATAAGGTTTCACCATGGGAAATCGAGCATTTAGTGCCTTCATCAAATATTTCTCAATCAACGTTCCTCAAGAAAATATGTTCTCGTCAACTTAATGAAATCGGTGAAAGACATTTTTATAATCATTTGTCTTATAAACCAAAGCATCCTTGTGAATACCTTTCACATTCCAATTATTTCCATATACATGTTCAACATCATCACTTTGTTGGACATGCCAGGAAACTGGACAACCGAGCATGAGTTCTCCGATGAGTATTCCTTGGATTAGTTATCCTGATGCAGTTGACGATTCCAAATTTCATTCTGGTGGGCTGATGAGTGACCTAGTCTCAACCTTGCAAAAACCAATGAAAGAAAAAATAACTACCGAAGCAAGCACTAGTTGCGCAGTGTTTAGAGTAGATCTAGCCACACCCTCACAGACTAAAGAACCCATGGGTATGACATCAGCACGAGAAGTCATACCAAGGTGAGCATTAAATTATCATCTTCATACTATTTATGTATGACCTTTTTATAATGTGACAACTTGTGCATCCGAACAAGCATCTGTTTCAAAAAGTTTTCTTATTTTTTAATTTTTTTTTAATTTTAGTTTGATACATATTAGTTACCTTAATATTTGGAAACATCAAACATATTTTTTATAAGAAATTTTCATAAAGCTTTCATGATGTGGTGTTATTGACCAGGTTCAGATGCAAGGTGTAGCCATAGGCAGAGCTGTGGATTTAACTGGTATTCATGGATATGATCAGTTGATAGTGGAACTAGAGGAACTTTTTGATCTCAAAAGCGAGTTACGAACCCACAATCAGTGGGAATTAGTTTTTAAAGACAATGAAGGAGTTATGATTCTTGTTGGGGATGATCCATGGCCGTATGCTTCTTATATTTTTCTATACATTGAATGTATCTTAAAGTATTGCGAAAATGTATGACATTGAATGTTGTGTGCATGCATTGAGTTCTGCAACATGGCGAAGAAAATAAATATATGCTCAAGAGAGGAGGTAAAAAAATGAAGTCCAAAAACAAATTATCTTAAGCTAAATCTACAATTTTAACATCTTCTGACGTAGAACCAAACGTCAAAATAGACATTTAACCTCTCTCATTGTTTATCTTCAATCAACTTTCATCTTAAACATGTTTTTTTTTCTCATGTTTTGGGGTTTTGTTATGTTGAGTGAAAGAGATACCAAAATCGGATTTTAAACAAATGCAAAAGACTTGAAAGGGTTATAGAGTGTAATTGATGTGTCTTTTTATGATTTTTGTTGACAATGATGTTATTTTTTGTATGTCTGTAATATGTATATATTGATCATTTAAAAATAAAAATTTATCCATGGTGCATCATCTTGTGCTTTCTTGTTTTCTTACTATATGCTTATCGTTGCTACTAGTAATGGTTTAAGAGTATGAAAGTTCAACATGACCAAGAGACCATAGATTAGAAAAAGAAAAAACAAGTAGAATGAGTGGTTCAGTTTAAAAGGAGGAACTAAGTTCTCAACATATGCAACAGGGGGAGCCTTAAGACTTCAGAAGCATTTGTTGTTGATTAACTGGTACTTCAGGGTTTTAAACTGGGTTAAAACTCACTGAGTACCTGAATATCTTGTAAATTTGTGAGGATGATTTGGAATAGAAACCGTTTCAATGTCGCCCTTGTAGTTGCATGTCTTTTTCTCATTTTTCAGAGACTTGTTTTTTTTTTTTTGGGTTCTAAATATGATATCTCTTAATTATCTATATTATTCTCTCACCGTCGAGAACACAACAAAAGTTGCATACTTTATCCAAATTTAGGGTCATCTTTTTCCTCTAACTCAAATTATCAAATATTCGTAACCACAATTTTACAATTCAGGTAAAGTTTCCCTGTTTGTCTCTTGTTCATCTCTAAAGGCATTTCCAATCCCACTCCAAATCTCATACCAAACTCCATTTGTAGTAAAATCTTCTCCAACCCCACTCCATATTCAGCCTAAAAATGTTGGAATCCCATTTTTTCTCCAAATACAGAGTAATCTCATTTTCACTTAATTTTGGAGTTGAACTTTTTTCATATATGAAGTAGTCCTTAAAATCTTAAGTGATTTAATATTTAAAGCTATATAATTTGTTTGACAAACAAAATTTCAGATTCTTATATTATTTTTTAATAGAAAATTTATAGACATAAAATCATAAACTGATAATAAATTAAAAAAATAAAAAATGAAAAATATATATAAGAGAAATTTAATACAACAACGATTAGTGATTTAATGAGTTAATAATTCGGTAAACCACTTCCGGATCCAATCAAATCCACTTATTTGCAATATGAGTTTTATTCGTAAAATCTTCATTTTTTATTTGTAAAATATTTGCATAAAAGCATTAGAAAAAGTAATTTTCCTATTATATTATTTATCAATCAAAATTTAATTTGAAAAAAGTGAATAACATGTTGAAATTCGTAGAAAAGTACAAAAAAAAATGTTTCTTCACCCAATTATGTTTCATTGGATTCAAGAAGGAAGCAGTTGTGATAGGTAGGGCAGTCGTGGTTGGGAAATTTCACGGTTGGACGTGAATATGAGTTGTTTAAGTCCGCGTACGTCTCAAAATATTCGTTCTCGGTCTTTTGTCATGTGCTCTTATTTTTATCTAATTAATTGTATATTTTAGTCATTTCGTGACACTGATCAATCCCTTACTAATTCAACGAAACACAAAACCAAGATGAATGCATATCAAATATACAAATTACGAAAATGAAAATGGTAATTAATATGTATAATGACATCATGAACCAACAACCTAAATCTCTCCTCATTGACTACCATATTTGTTGAGTGTAAGTTTTACCTCAAATGGATACCACAAGTGTACAATAACACTGCTATAGTATTTAGGGATCGAATCCACAAGGACCAAACAAATACACTATGGATTATAGCAAATCAAGCTTAGATAGGATAAGAAATATGATTTTTGGTTTTCTTTTCTAACAACTTAAAAATAAAAAATAAAAAACAGTAGGATAGAGCATTGGGTATAGGACTTCTAAACAAGCAAACATGTAAATTCATGAAAAAGCATTAAGATTCGTTCTAGAACTCAAACATAAATATTAGCTACCCTAATCTCTTAGAAGAAACTACTTTGCAAATTAACCCTAACAACTAAACTCTCATTTGTTATTAAGATTATAAGCAAGCATTATGTAAAGGTTTGATATGTTCACAAGGGTTTTAACATCAACTATCGTTTGCTAGATACGCCTTTCTCACTTAGGCTAGTTCTAATATTTCAATACCACTTTTGGTTCCCCAGAGAAACATCTAAAGACATAATTTAGACTTTTGCTTTAATATTAAGCATTATAAACAACATTGGTGAAGAACACAAAAATCATTCTCAATCAATTAATCATGCATATAAACTTTTCTAAATCATTATATTAGAAACCCTAACCTAACAGAGAATTACTCAAGCATAGATCTAGTAAACAAACAACACAAGGATGAGAAAACCTCATAATTGTATTGCAAATGAACTACAAAAGTATAAGAAATATCTAAAACAAAAAAGTAACTCTCACAAGGTGTTTTTCGCACTAAGATCTGTCTATGGCTACTGTTGGACGAAGCCAAGTATTTATAGTATGAAAGAGAAGCCTTAAAAATCGAGAAAAGAAAATGTACTTAAAGTATACACCGATCAGTGCAAAGCACAACCGATTGGTTTTTCATGGACTTCTCAACAAATCGGTGCCAAGCACAACCGATCGGTTCTCGTCTTTGTGTTTTTCCTCTTCTTCAACTCTTTAAGCCCAATTCTTGTCCAAAATCTTCTCTTTTTCACAACAAGAATCTATATAATATAATATTTGAGACATCATTTTCTCGAAAGGAGCTCATCTAGGCTATCGTTGAAGTGTTGAATGTCGAGTTTGCCCTCTAAAAAAACTTTAAAAGACGCAGACGGATATACCCACCCTTGGCAATGTCAATTTGACCGATTTACATACACTTTGCACATTGATTGTTCGAATTAACTAAATAAATCATTCGATAATAATTAAATAAAGGATAAATTCTTTCACTGATTTTTTTTTATAAAATATTAATATATATATATATATATATATATATATATATATATAATAGGATATTGACAAATATAGCTCTGAATCTTTAATAGATATATTATTATTATTTTATATACCCAAAAATAAAAGGAAATATTCCTCTAAATTAATTCGGTTCTCAAAAATTAATCGAGAAATTTAATAGATATATTTAATATGATGAATTATATTATTGTTCCACGTTTCCAAAAGAAAAAAAGAAAAATGTTCCTAAAAATCTTAAAATATTTTAATACAATAATGTCAAATATATAATTGTAAATTTTAAATAATTATGTTATTGTTCCATATTTTTACGAAAATAAAAGTTAATATTCTTTTAATTTGACATGGATAATAATGAACAAATGACAGTTTTACAAATATTAAATGTTATGATAATGATTCGTTTCTAAAATATATAAATATTTATTTTTTGGATGTAGATATCTTCATAGAAAATAAAACCTAAATCATACACTGCCTCTTAATTTTATATAAATACCTAGCCAAATATTTACTTTCAGATCATAACTAACCACTATTTTTTCTTTGATATTGCTATTTATATTTGCCACGATAGTTTTATAAAAATATTAATATTAGTGGTGTCGACGTTTACGTATGATCGTAAGTT
Source organism: Crucihimalaya himalaica (assembly GCA_004349715.1). Classification (NCBI taxonomy): domain Eukaryota; kingdom Viridiplantae; phylum Streptophyta; class Magnoliopsida; order Brassicales; family Brassicaceae; genus Crucihimalaya; species Crucihimalaya himalaica. The sequence continues at coordinate 2,418,971 of SMJT01000018.1, forward strand.
GGATTTTCATAGCAGGTTGGATTTGTATAGACAAGCCGAAACAACGACATGAATCGATCCATAAAATTTAGGATGTTGTTTTGACCGATCTACACGTCATAATCTATATTGCATATATAATATTCTATCCTTTTTAATTTGAATCTTTGAATTGCTCTCTCTCTCTATCTCTCTCTTTATTGCTCTTTGATATTTTTTTTAATTTTACCTCACTTTCTCGAATCTGATTTATTGTAAGATAAGGGAAACACTTTGCCTTATCCGAAGGGATTTACGCCCAAGACCGTGGCGGATTATAGACCAATTGCTCTTTGCAACGTCTATTATAAGATCAATACGAAAATCCTAACTAAATAATTGCAGCCTGTCTTTCCAAGCCTTATCTCGGAGAATCAAACAGATTTTGTTCCTAGCCGTGCGATAGCTGATAATGTCATCATTACTCTTGAAAATTACACTACCTTAGAACTTCTAAATCTCTTGTCCATGGTTCAATGGCAGTGAAAACAGACATGAGTAATGCCTGTGATCAGATTGAATGAGGTTTCTTAAAGGTTGTACTTGAAAATCTTGGTTTCCATCAAGTATGTAACAATTGGGTTATGGAGTGCGTTACTACATATCTTATTCCTTTCTCGTAAATGATGTTCCTCAGGGGAGAGTGACTCCATCACGAGGATTGAGGCAGAGAGATCCTATCTCTCCCTATCTATTTATTCTCTGTACGGAGGTTCTATCAAGGCTTTTTCGTAAAGCCCAGCAAGAAGGAAGTCTAGCGGGGATTCGAGTTTCGTAGCATAGTCCAAGAGTGAATGATTTAATCTTTGTGGATGATACTATGTTCATCTGTAAGACGAACAAAGCTAATTGTTCTGCTTTGGCATCGATAATTAACCAATATGAGAAGGTATCCCGGAAATGTATCAATCTTCATAAATCTTCAATAATATTTTCCTCCAAGACGCCTAGCCAACAAAAAACAAGAGTTATGGATTCGTAAGGAATCAGTATTGAGTGAGGGATAGGAAAATACTTGGGATTGCCGAAGAATTTTGGGCGTAAAAAGCGGGATATCTGTGCTGCCAATGTTGATAGGGTTCGCCAAAAATATCACTCTTGGACATCTTAATTTTTTTCTCTTGGCGGTAAACAAGTTCTTTTGAAAACTATACTCTCTTCTATGCCGACATATTCTTTATGTTACCTGTATCCATTTGTAAACAAAGACAATCCATTCTCACTAGTTTTTGGTGGGATGATAAGCTGGATTTCTTGGGATAGAATGACACTTCCAAAGAGCGCATGCGGCCTATGATTCTGAGATCTTCAAGCATTCAATGATGCTCAACTAGCTAAGCTTGGTTGGCACTTCTTACAAGATCCCGAATCTCTCTTCGCCAAAGTCCTTCTTGGTAAATACTGTCATGATTTATCTTTTATGCAGGCTGGTAGCTCTTCGAATCAGTACCATGGTTGGAAGAGTATTCTCGATGGTCGAGAAATCCTTAGACTAGGATTAGGTTGGCGATTTAGAGATGGATTAAATATAAAGTTATGGAAGGATCCCTGGCTAGCTAGTTCCTCTCCCATTACTCCAATAGACCGTCCTCCTATTGAAGATATGGAATTACGAGTAGCAAACCTGATAGTTCCTAATACAAATGTTTGGAACTGGGAATAAATAAGAAAAATCATTCCTCAATATGAGGAGTAAATCTGTGCTTTACCCATAAGTTCTATTCGTAGAAAGAATTCACTAGTTTGGCTCCTGGTAAAGAAAGGTGTTTTTACTACAAGGTCGGGATATGTCTTCTGTTCTACGTTATCATTGGGTCAAGCTGAAAATGACTTTAACTAGCAAGACTGATTTGGAGAGATAAAACAGTTCCAAAAATTCAAAATTTGTTGTAGCGAATAGTGAAGAATTCTCTACCGGTTGAGGAAAATTTGGTTAGACGACAAATCATTCAAAGTGCGGTCTGTACACGTTGTGGAGAAGCTGAATCTACGATTCATGTTTTTAAGGACTGTAACTTTGCAAAAAAAGTCTAGACTAAGGCGCCAATTAGTGGATTTTCCCGGGATCGATTAATGGTACCACTAGAATTCATTACAGCTCCCCGTTTTATGAATACTCAACCTCCGACTGACATAAGTACTTCTTTGTTCCTATGGATTTGCTGGAATATTCAGACAGCAAGAAACAATCTAGTCTTCTCAGATTGAGTGTTTGAACCTTTAAAAGTTGTGCCTTAATCTATAAAAGATGCAAAGGAGTGGACTATGGTGGAAGATAAACCTCCTCAGGTGAAAGGTTTGGAGGCAACGACAACTTCACCTATATGAAGTATTCTTGTTTTGCAGATGCATGGTGGAATACCACGATTCGAGAGAGTGGGCTTGCATGGATAATACGATCAAATGATAAGGTTTTAGAGCTGCGTAGATCAAAGCGGCAAGGAAATGTACTATCGACATTGGGAGCAAAAACATTGGCTAAACGCGAAGCATTACGAGATCATAAGACTCATCATTTTAATGATGTTCTAATCCTCTCAAACTCTCTCCAATTGATCCAGATTTTGAACTAAAGGATACTCACAATGATATCTATGGCTTGTTGGAAGACATTAGAGATCTTGTTTATTCCTTTTCTTCTTTAAGCTTCTCTTTTGTTTCCCGCTTGAGTAACACCGACATAGATTTTCTTGCAAAGTCGTCTCTTGTAAACTCCTTGGATTAATTTTAAAAATTTTGTTTTGTGACAAAAAGGGGTCAATCACATGAATCTGTTTGGAAAACTGTGGTTTACATCTCCAATTTCAAATTATTTTACTACTACGTATCTTCTGATTTCAATTCTTAGTTTTTCTCCTCAATTGCCGATGTCGTTCTTTCTTTTCGAGCATAAATCGTTAGATCCTTTATTGCTCAATAATAATATTAATCATATTAATAATCTTGAGAGTAATTAGTCTGATTATGATACAGAATGATTATGATACAGAATAGAGGGGCTTATAAATAAATAAATAAATAAGGAGACATGTCGACGGTTGGAGATTACTGGTTTATTCAACGGTCAGGATTGCTTAAGGAGATTTAGCCGTTGAGTAAAGTCACGCATTCTTCATTCTCATCATCTGAATCATTTAGAGTGTTATTTTTAACCCAAATAATATCGCAAGTGTACAATAACACCGCTATAGTATTTAAGGTTCGAATCCACAAAAACCAAAACAAATACACTTTGGACTATGATAAGTAAAACATAGCTAGAGAAAATAAATATTATTTTTGTTTTTCTTTTCTAACTACCTAATAAAATAAACAATAGATAGATATGTTGGGTAAAGGAAATCCTAAAGGAATTCTAAACAAGCAACATACATGTATTTGAGAAAGCATTATAAACCATTCTTGAAATCAATCACAAATATTAGCTACCATAATTCCTAAGCAATATATACTACTAAGCTAACAATCCTAACAAAAACTTCCATTTACTATCAAGATTAAAGCAAGCATTAAGTTTGCGATTGATAGGTTTACAAAGCTCCCTAACGACTTCCGTTGTCTAGGAATACTTTACACACCTAGACTACAATTCAACGTTTCATTGCAATGTCAGTTGTCCAGAAACGCCTAAAGGCATATTCAGACTTCCGTCTAGAATAAGCATTAATAACAACTTAGGCGAAGAGTCAAAGAATCATTCTCAACCTATCATGCATAAGTACTAATCTAAAACATCCTAACATGAACCCTAAAACCCAACAGAGAAGTACTCTAGCATGGTAGAGATAGAGCAACATGAAGATGAAGAACACATAATCATATTGCTAGATCTACTACAAAGACTAAAAGTAAAACTGTAAAAGAAAGACATTAAATTAAAACTAACAGAAGTATTTACAAGGGTGTTTTTTCGCTCTAAGGCTTGGTGATCTACAACTGAGGGTCGAGCCCTCTTTTTATAGTGCAAAGGAGAAGAGAAAAATGGACGTTAAGAGAAATGGAAAACTTTCGAAATATCCAAAATGGAAGTTTCCCGGAACTGCTAACCGATCCGTGCAGAAGTGCTTTGCAACTAATCGGTTCTTCTGGTCTTCTCAACCAATCGGTGCTAAAGGAAACCAATCGTTTTGCACGTCCGAATCTTCCTTTCTTCTAGGCCACTTGAAGCCCAATTGATCTTCTTGAAGTCCATTTGACGCACTTGAAGCCCATTTTAGCTCTAAATCTCTCTTTTTCGTCTTGAAGCCCATTTTCCGCGAAAACACACAAAGACTCAAAAACTATATTTTTCTTGATGAAAAGACACAAGATTAGTCATAAAAAAGACCCTAAAAAAGAATAAAAATAGGGCTCAACACATTCCCCCAGACTTGAATCTTTGCTTGTCCTCAAGTGAAGAACAATAAAAACTCGAGCCCAGAGAAACAGTCAAGAACGGGAGCTAGAAAAGTTTTGGGAAGATACTTACAGTGGGCCTTCCCTCCGTAGACTCAATTAAAATGAGTTAGAGTAGAACCTACTTTCTATACTTAATTATGAAATTATCAATATCCCATACTCTAAATCCCGATATCACAATAAACTCTCAAAATCAATGAACTTAACCTTTGAACATTTAGTTAGAAAGTGCTTGCACTCTCAAAAAGGGGTTTGAACATGACGTGGTGTAGGTAAGGAAGTTATAAACGTGACTCAAGTGTTTAAGGCTTTATCCTAAAGTCTAGGATACAAGTAATTATGCATAACCTCAGTGAGACACGAACCAATTGATGTATACATAGTCTTGCTTTCACTAAGACTACTTAATAAATCTCAAAACCCAATGAAATCCCAATAAATGCTAAGAAATCCTCTTTGATGCCTTTTTAATAAAACTTTCACTTTTTCCGGTTCATTTTTCTCCTTTCCTCATAAATCTCAAAAAATAATTGAAAAGGCAGAACCGGCTATGTCATACAAAATCAAACATCAAAAATGACATTCCCAACATTTTCTAGCAAGCCTAAAAATATGTCATAAAGACTTAATCGTACAGTGGTTTACTAATCATCCCAAAATTATAAAAAAGAGAAAGGCAGGTGAAAATTTCAAAGAAAACGAAAATTAGAAAAGTTTAGTCATAAGAAAAGAAAAAGTACAAAGATAAGGGGTTATATTAGTGAGATCACTGTAGGTGAACTCCGTCTCATCAAATTCGAGTAGCGGCTCCTGAGAAAAAGTGGATGCGTAAGAGGGCACCTGAGAGGCTGCATGGGTCGGTCGAGGCCGTGTGGTATGGGTTTGCTGAGTGGGGCGATCACAGAGATCAATAGTAGGAGGCATAAAATCCACTCAAAAATGCGAGGTGATGTCAGTAAGGTCTTGCAGGAGAAAGAGCTGCGAGTACCTGAAAATCCCTATGTGGTCCTGGAATTGAAAAACTGGAAGTGCCTCTGACTAAGATGGCCGGATGATAGAGATGCTCTCGATCAATAAACTGCAGTCTACGCCAGAGTGTGGGATGTGGGAGCTCGATCCTAATGGTCTCAAGAATGGGGGTGACGAAGCTCCCGTAGTAAATGTCACGTCTCTTCTTCGTAAAAAAACCTGGCTCCATCAAGCTCAGCAGCCAACAATGCTTCAAAATCTATATCATGCTGCACTCCATAGCAGTCATCATCTAGATCCTCGATGTACTTGCAAACTGCCTCTTGTAGCATCCAAAGCTCAGTAGTCCTTAGAGTCCTGACCTCGTGTCTACTGTAGAGGTGTTGCTAATGAACTTAGCAACCAAGCATAACAAGGGGCTTCTAATATTAGCCTGCTTCCAGGCCCCAAAAACGTATGTCCCTGAACCGATGATGTCCCAAAACTCTGCATGATTGAAGACAACGCCAGCACGTGCCTCCCGTAATACGTGGGAACCCAAAGATGTCGTAGAGCTAATGGATGGATAGCTTGTGAAGCAGCCCAGCGATGAAGAAGCTAATCCATCCTTTGGAAGCTTCCTTAATGGCTTTAGGTTAGTGCACCAATACAGTTATCAGAAAGTCCCTCACTGGCTGCTCGTATGAAACCCAAGACCTAGAAGGGAACGATCCAAACCCAATCATGCCCATCAATCCTATGGACCTCCTCCGCCTAGCTCCTCTAAGACCTCATCCTGCAGAAATCTCGTAGGATGGAGTTTGCAGCTCTCCATCCCACCACTGGCAGGGATGTCCTCATCGCTTGTCACTAGATGATGAGGGGGCATGCTCTGTGGGCAGGATGCCCTGGTGTGTCTCGAGCTCTCGCCTCGTTTCCTAAAAGCCATATCTGCAAAAGTAGAAAATAAATATGAAAACTTTTTCAGGAATTTGACAGAGATTTACAAAAACAGAAAACCTTTCGAAAAATTTCTGGAAAATTCCTAAAAATTCAAGATAGGATGTATGACTCCTAAAACTCCATAAATAGATCAAACTCAATTAAAATGCAAAAATTCCAATTTTAAGCAAATTAATCATTAAAATTTAGAATAAATCCAAATTAATTGAAACAAAAATCCAAAATCCTCAAATTCTTCTTATAAAATCATGGATAACTCATAATCAATCATCATAAACATAATTCAAGCTCAAAAATTCAAAACCCACCACACAACATTTTGGAGAATTCAAAATTCTCATCTAAAAATCAAAACTTCTCAAAACTAATCCACCTAATCCATTTCTTAGTCTTCTAAGCATCATTTCTAACCCAATAATCTAGCTGAACATGCAAGGAATCCAAAGCCTAAGATCCCACATGTGTTCACACAAAAATCGGACCATAAACTCAAAAATTGAATGGCTTACCTCAACATAACGGGAATGAGACTAAGAGAAATTGATAGAGCTTGAAAAATTGAGCAAAAAAGCACCCAAAAATCGTTGAAAATGGTTTGAAATTGAGAAACTTATAAGCTTTTGAAAAGTTTGAGAGAGTTTTGAAGGTTTTATAGTGAAAAATGGTGGTGGGTTTCGGGGAAGAAGAAGAAGGAGAAGGGGTCGACCGGTTTAACCCGGTCCAATTCGAGCGAATTGACCGGATTAAACTAGTTTTTAATTTGAATTTCACCTGGGCGCCAACCGATCGGTGATGGTGGGCAACCGATCGGTTGGTGAGAGCTTTAGAACCGATTGGTGAGTCGGTTGATGAGTCGGTTGATGAATCTTGACGCTAATTGATGAGTCGGTTGGCTAGCCGTGGCTTGGATTCTAGCCGTTTCTCTAATCATCATACATATCTCCATCCTTGTTCCTTCGTTCATTTTCTGATTTATCGAAGACCCGTTTTGACGGTCTTTTCTTTGAAGCAAAAGTGGACGAAGAGCGATTTCACCAGCATGGAAAAGATTAGGAGTATTGAAGCCTCCCAAAAGGGCCCCAGTAGGCCCAAAAAACTTTCGTCGACTGATCGCTTTGTTGTGGTAATCGATCAGTCTTCAGATACGTCCATAACTGATTGGTGGTTGACGAGTACCAATCGGTTGACTTGCAGCTACCAAACCAATCGGTTTAGTTCCAGCATCATTCAGTTGAGAGATGTTCTCAGCAATATTCCCGTCAATTATTTCATCCGGTCCGTCAATTATGCGTTCCACTCCATCGATTCTCTGGCACTGTCTTCCCAAATGTTCCATTCTTGCTAACTCTTTGTTATCTAGTGGTAGCAAATTGTCAAAACTGCGGTTCTTTCGTTGCATATACCCACCTGTCTTCCCAAATGTTCCATTCTTGCTTACTCTTTGTTATCCGGTGGTAGCAAATTGTCAGAATTGCGGTTCTTTCGTTGCATATACCTTCGAACAAGAGATAGAAGAAGGGATAACTGAAAAATAAAATAAACAAGAAAATAAAACCCTAGACAAAATTCTAATTATTAATCCAAAGGCACTCGGCAGTGCGAAAACTTGTTGAGTGTAAGTTTTACCCCAAATAATATTGCACGTGTACGATAACACCGCTATAATATTTAAGGATCGAATCCACAAGGACCAAAAGAAATACACTATGGACTATGATAATTAAAACTTAGCTAGGGATAATAAATATGATTTTTGTTTTTCTTTTCTAACAACCCAATAAAATAAACAATATATAGATAAGTTGGGTAAAGGAAATCCTAAATGACTTCTAAACAAGCAACATACATGCATATGAGAAAGCATTATAAACCATTCTTGAACTCAATCATAAATATTAGCTACTAAGCCAATAATCCTAACAGAAACGTATGTTTACTATCAAGATTAAAGCAAGCATTAATGTTAGGATTGATTGTTCACAAAGCTCCCTAGCGACTTCCGTTGTCTATGAATAATTTGCTCACCTAGGCTACAACCCAGCGTTCCATTGCAAGGTCAATTGTCGAGAAATGTCTAAAGGTATATTCAGACTTCCACCTAGAATAAGCACTAATACCAACCTAGGAAAAGAATCAAAGAATCATTCTCAATCTAACATGCATAAGTACTAATCTAAAACATCCTAACATGAACCCCAAAAACCAAACAGAGACTTACTCTAGCATGGTAGAGACAGAGCAACATGAAGTGAAGAACTCATAATCATATTGCTAGATCTACTATAAATACTAAAAATAAAACTCTAAAAGAAAGACATTAAATTAAAACCAAGAGAAGTATTTACAAGGGTGTTTTTCGCTCTAAGGCTTGGTGATCTACAACTGAGGGTCGAACCCTTGTTTTATGGTGAAAGGGAGAAGAGAAAAGTGGAAGTTTAAAGAATGAAAAACTTCTAAAATCGCCAAAATGGAAGTTTTCCGGAACCGCCAAAAACTTCTAAAATCGCCAAAATGAAAAACTTCTTTCGTTGCATTTCAATGGCATTTCCACTTAAAATAACGAAATTGAAAAAATTGTACAAGAAATGTTGGATAGTGGAATTATTCAGCCAAGCTCAAGCTCCTTTGCTTCCCCTGTGGTGTTAGGAAAGAAGAAGGATGGCACTTGGCGCCAGTGTGTGGATTATAGGGGCTTGAATAAGCTATCTGTGAAGGATTGCTTCCGTATTCAACTTATTGATGATCTTATGCCCTTGCTACATTTCATAGATTAATGAATGCAATCTTCAAAAAATTCCTCAAGAAATTTTTGTTGATTTTTTTTATGACATATTGGTAATTTTTGTTGATTTTTTTTATGACATATTGGTCTATAGTGAACCAGTGGAGGTTCATTTCCAGCATTTGAATTCTGTTTTGGAGGTGATGAGGGAACACAAATTTTTTCCTAAGAAAAGCAAATGTGCTTTTGTTACTTGAAGAGTGGAATACCTTGGTTACTTTATCGAGGAAGGAGGAGTTTCAACAGATCCTGCAAAGATCGAAGCTGTTGTCTATTTACATGTTCCAGCTACTTTGAAACAACTCAGGAGTTTCTTGGGGTTGGCTAACTACTACTGACGGTTTGTTAAAAAATTTGGACACATTGCTCGGCCATTGACATTACTCACCAAGAAGGATGTATTTGTGTGGTCTGATGAAGCTGCTACTGCTTTTGCTTTGCTCAACACTACTTTCAGCTCAACACCAGTAATGGCCTTCCGTAATCAAGCTTTTAGAGCGGAGAAAAATGCTTGTGGAAATGGTATTGGAGTTATTTTGATGCAACAAGGTCATCCTCTTGCATTTATTAGCTACCACTAACAATGTAAAGAACTTCATTTGTTAATTTATGAGAAGGAATTATTCGCAGTTGTGTTTGCAGTTCAGAAATGGAGACACTATTTGTTAAATGGACATTATGTGATTAAAACGGATCAGAGGAGCTTAAAGTATCTTTTGGATCAGAGACTTAACACGCCTGTACACCAATAATGGCTACCAAAATTTTTGGAGTTTGATTATGAGATTGAGTATAAAAAAGGAAAGGAAAATTTGCTTGTTCATGCATTTTATCGTGTGGAGGGTTGAAAAGTTCTTCATATGGCATTGTCAGTCTTGGAGTGTGATATGTTAGAGAAGATTAACTGATTAAGGCAAGTTATGAGACAAATCAAAACATTAAGGCTCTTATAATAGAATTGAAAGTCAATTTGGATGCTAAAAAGCAATTTGTTTGGTCTAAACGATTGTTGAAAAGGAAGAGCAAGTTAGTGGTTCCTCATGATATTGCACTCTTCAATTCTATATTAGAGTGGCTTCACTATTCAGGCATTGGAAGGCACTCGGGTAGAGAAGGTACTAATCAACAGGTTAAAAACATAATTTACTCGAGAGGTATGTCTAAGGATATACATGCCTACATCATAAGTTGCTTTGTGTGCCAACAATGCAAGTACGACACGACCGCTTCTCCTGGTATGTTACAGCCTTTACCAATTCATGCTGTTGTATGGTCAAATGTTTCTACGAATTTCATAGATGGGCTGCCCCCTTCATTTGGAAAGGCTGTTATACTGGTGATGGTGGATCGCTTAACAAAGGCTACTCATTTTTTAGCTTCAACGCACCCTTATGCATCTGTGTTAGTTGCACAAGTGGCTCTGAATTATTCCAGTGCATACCATCTCAAATTGATGGTCAAATTGAGGTGGTTAACAGATGTTTAGAGTAAGTGGCTCCCTCTTGCTAAATATTGGTACAACACCAGTTTTCATTGTGCAACACAAATGATACCTTATGAGGATATATATATATATATGGGAAACCTCATATGTATGGAAATATTTGTGATAGGCTTTATTAAACTCGAGGAGTAAACTAGCAAATTACAAAGAATGTTTCTCTCTTAAAAATATTTAAAATTTTTTTCCTAAACGAGAAAGAATCCTGTATTTCAGAGGATTTTCTGGTTTTTAAATTTGGTCTGGTTTCGCCACGTTAGGAAGGCTATGGTCGGCGAGCCGAGGGCAGGACTTAAGCGAGCTCATCTAGGTCCACTACCCCGTTTTTACGTGTCAAAGCTGACTCCGGCGAGCTTGACCTCGTGGGGGAGATGTCGATTATGTCTGGTTTTAACACTCCGACAGTTGTTTGGATGCTGCTGCAATTAAACATCCCGCCGTTTCTAACTGAAGACCAGGCTCTCGAGATATTTTCTTTCGTTCCCATTCCTATTGATTATGTTAATGAGGATATCTCGCCTGAAATGGATTTCGCCGGCCAAGTGATTGGTTGGGAAACTCAGTCTACTATTTGCGTTGTAACAAAATCGTTATCTCAGAGTGGTCTCCTTCAGAGTGGGATTTACATCATAGATCCAAGTTTGAAGGACCAACGTCCTTGGAACCCTCCGCAAAGGCTATGTTTATGTGTATGAAAAATATTTCACAAATTGTCACTTCTGGTTTCCACAACAGTCTATGCCTTCAGGCTATTGCAGCCGACGGAAGATGGAGCTTCAGAACGGGATATTAGAGGAGCTGGGCCTTAAGGAGGAGGTCCACATGATGCTGGAGACGATAGGGTTTTGGTACATTTCATACCAAATGCTAGGATATGTACGCGAAGCCAGTCCAAGATTTTCTGGCTTTAGTACAGGTACATATTAGCAAGAATGGAACGTTTGGGTGGAGAACACTAAAGGATTAGAAGGATAGATCACGTAACTGACGTTGATGGTGCCTTTAAAAGAGCTAGATTGGACAGAAATGTTGCTGAGAACATCCATCAACCGATCGGTGCTGGAACTAGACCGATCGGTTGGGACCTATAAGAATCCGATTGGTGCACGTCAACCACCGATCGGTTATGTACCCGTCAAGCAACTGATCCATTATCCTAACAAACTGATTGGTTTGCGAGTGGTTGCTGAGCTTGCTTAGGCTATCTTTGGAGACTACAATGCTCCTAATTGGTTCTATGCTGGTAGAACCACCATCCATCACTAGACTCTCGCACCAAGCCTTCGATGATTCAGTTGGTGAAGAAAGCGATTTTCAATAGTGTTGCTCATGAAAACCTGATAGACCATGTGGAGAACTTTGAGGATCTTTGCAGCACATCAAGAGCGAATGGAGTTTTACAAGACTAGCAATTCTTGACCCTTTTCAGGTTTTCCCTTAGAGAAAAAGTTGTGAGACGGATGAGACTCCTAGAGCCGGGTTCCATCACCCATATTGAGCATGCTAATGCTATTGAAGCTTAATTAAAAGTGGATTTAGAATCGTCAACCGATCTGTGCAACCTTATCACCGATCGGTTCACAGGACTGCGATAACCGATCGGTGCAGCACCTTAACCGATCAGTGAGATTCTTATATTCAAGAAAATATGGTCCATCCTGATTTCAAATGTTCAGAGGGGGCTTCATTGGACGATTCATATGGTGTTCAGAAGGTTTAAAGTGTTCTTGAGCGTCCACCACATCTCCACAAGGCTTTATTCAGAACCTAGATGGTCGAGTTGGGAATTGGTAGGTTCCTATCGATTTTCATGTTGTGGAGATGAGCAAAGGTTCTAATATGCCTTTGCTACTTCTCAACAGTTGGTACAGTTGTAGATTTGCCTAATCAGAGGATCGCCTTCTCCAATGACGATAAACAAATGTTCTACAACACGATCCCTACTCATAAAGTCGCTGACCATGCCTCATGTCTCACAGTAAACAATGGGAAAAACTTGGATGTCATAACAAAGGAAGAAATCGGTAGTAAGAATGAGATCAAAGAAGTCTTAGATGGAGAGAAGAGACAAGCCAAAGATTGAGAAGGTGATTGGAAACTCTCTTCGGAGTTGAAAGACAAAGGCCAATAGATGGCATGATGAACAAGCTCCATTGGCCATCAACAACAGTCAAAACCTCTTATTGGAGCGCACCAGATGTCAGAAAGGCCAGCTATACTACTCAAACGAGTGAGCCATTGAGACGACAACCGATCGGTGCTTGGGTTACACCGAACGTTTGGAAAATCATTCCGAAGCCGCCATCCTTTGTATTATATTTCCTTTTCATTTTCTTTTGCTATTTAGTTTTCTTTGAAAATTTTCACCGCCTTCTTTCATTCTTTTACACCGTGACGGTGTAATTCAAGTCTGGGGGAGGGTACGGATGTACCACTTGGTTATTTTGGTTAACATTTTCAAAATTTTAATTAGTATTTTGTAGTAAATTTAGAGGATTATGAAATTTTTCGAGAGACTTGCTTTGGGACGACCTTCCAACAACCTATTCAGAACCATGTTAGAAGTATAACAGAAGTTGGAACGTTCATGAGAAGACACAATATTCAAGAAAGTTCCTATCACATTGAAACTTGAATGATTTGAACTTAGTATTATCTAGTGAAACATTGAACATGGACTTAGTTTATCTCACTTAGGGGCTTGGTAATCATGTTATGGATAGATATCCAAAGTTGCCTTGTTTTTATCACTCTTTTGACCTTTGAATAGCTAGGCTAATCTTTAGCCTAATACCCACCTTGCACCGCACCGTAAAAACCCTTTTGTTCCAACCCAATGCATTCTTTTGATCATCTCCATATGTGCATTCATGTGCATAAACTATGGAGTATACGGACCGATATAGCTAACCTTTCACTAGGATTAGGGATGCTAGACGTAGAATTTTGGGATGATTAGTAAGCTTTTGTAAGATTAGATCTCGTTGACATATTTTTAGGACTTGCTAGATAATGCTACAAAATATTGGGATTATCGTTTCGATGCTTGATTTTGTATGACAGAACCGGTTCCACCTTTCCTCTGATAAGAAAAAAAAATGAACAAAAAAATGAAAAAGAAAAAAGAAAAAAAGGAAAATATATTGAGGAAAGGGGAAAGAAGGAACCAGAAAAAAGTTAAAAGTTTCATTGTAAAAAGCATCAAGGGAGTTTCTTAGTATTTCTTTGGGATTTCATCGGGTTTTGAGATAAATAAGGTAGTCTTAGTGAAAGGAAGGCTATGAATGCATCAATTGGTCTGTGTCTCACTGTGATGATGCATAATGATTTGCATCCTAGATTATTAGGATAAACCATAAACACTTGAGTCACCTTAAACACTTCCTCACCAAGACCATAGGATGTTCGATATCGCCTTTTTGAGAGTGCACGCACTTTCTAATTGAATGTTAAAAGGTTAAGTTCATTGACTTCGTTGTAACCTTTTAGAGTATGGGATATTGAGTCCCTTGTGATCTCGTGATTTAGAGTATGGGATATTGATAAGTTCATGGTTAAGTATATAAACTAGGTTTTGTTCTAACTAGTTTTGTTGCAGTTCGCGGAAGGAAGACTCATTTTAAATATTGTTCCCAAAGATTTGTGAGCTCCCATTCTTCAAACCATTTCTCCGGGTTCGATTTTTTGTTACTTGCTTGAGGACAAGCAAAGATTCAAGTCTGGAGTAATGTGTTAACCCCTATTTGTACCGATTTTTAACTATTGTTTTGATATACATTTTGAGTATTTTCTTGAGTTTAAATAATTTTTTAGTGTCTTTTAGTGTTTTCTTCAGTCTTGATAGGTTTTGAGAAGCTTTGGAGTAAATGGAGAGTTTTTGGATCGTTTCGGGTAAATGGAGATGCAGGATTGTTCAGAAGCCTCAGAAGTTTGGCTTACGATGGAAAACTTCCCACCGTTGGATCTTCTTCATATTTTTACACAAGATAGCAGAGGATGTTAGATTTCATTTACAAGTGGTTGAAAGGAAATTTAACAGTGCGATCAAAGGTTATGGCCATTCAACCGACCAGTGCTCTCCCGAAACCGACCAGTTATGAGGCTTAAGAAAACCGATCGGTTATGCACCAGCACCGATCGGTTGGTGGAACTTCCAGACAAGTATTATGAAGCCCATAACAAGCCCAAGTCGTCCAGAACTCATCCCTTTCAGAAAACTTCCATATTTCTCACTGGTGGGGCTTCTGAAAGATTTCCATTTTGGTGTTTTGGAAAATTTACATTTTTCTCTCCTTCTCTTGTTCTATAAAGAAAGGGCGTGAACCTAACCTCAAAGCAACAAAGCCATTGAGAAATAAACTCATTGTAAATACTCTTCTTCTAGTTTTATTTTTCTTGTAAGAGTTTGTCTTTAGTTTAGTAGTAGATCTAGTAGTATGGCTATGAGTCCTCCATAGTCATGTTACTCTATCTCTAGCTTGCTAGATATGACTCTCTGGTAGATTTTAGAGTTCCTGTTAGGTATTTTTAGGTATGTAACTATGCATGATATGAGAATGATGGTTATATCCTTTGCCTAGGTTGATTCTAATGCATACTCTAGACTGACCGCTGAGTATGCCATTAGACGTTTCTCGACACGTGACTGTGCAATGGAATGTTGGATTGTCGCTAGGAGAGCAAAGTAGTCCTAGAAATGTGACATTTCTAGGGAGCTTTGTGAACCTATCAATCCCGTACGTAATGCTTGCTTAGATTCTGATAGTAAAGTGACATTTCTATTAGGATTGTTGCATAGTAGTTATCACTACGGAATTAGGGTAACTAATATTATGATTGAGTTCTTTGAAGGTTTATAATGCTTTCTCTTATGGACGTATATTACTTGTTAGATTTGCTTAGGGTTCCCTGTACCTAACTTATCTATTTTTGTTCATCTTAGGTTGTTAGAAAATACAAAATCCTTTTTAATTTTTCTAGCAAAATTTTAGTCATTATAATCCATAGTGTAGTCGTTTTGATCTCTGTGGATCGATACCTAAGTACAATAGCGGTGTATCGTACACTTGCGATAATATTTGGGGTAAACTTTTATGCACAACATAGCCGATCCAAAGAATATTCTCTTAGATATCCTATTGTGATAAGGATTTAGGAAGATTTACATTATTTGGTGTTATAAATTTGTCAATGATAAACATTATATATATGTATGTTAGATCTTATATCAAACACAACTAAATAAACTATTTCTATTCTATCATATTCTACTTGCTATCCAAGTTATCTCCAATAAGCTGGAAAAGGAAACTGGGTCATCCTGTACAACAACATTATCGGCATCTTCACTATCACTATCAACCCATTCCTCTTCTTGGAACAGAGCACCATATTGTTCACCATTTTTGGGACAAGCCCCACTTTTCTTGTACAGCTTGTAAAGGGCATATTACTCCTGAAGGAAAAAAAAAAGAAAGAAGAAAGACAGCTTAGTGAATTACAAAGTAACGAACGAGACCAGAAGATAATTTTGACAATGTGCAGTAGCTATAACAATACCTTGGCATTCTTACATCTCCCAAGTTCTTCTTCGTCCATAGCGTACATCACCGAGTCAGTCCGCTCACCATTAAGAACCCGACCTCTATCGGAAACATGAGTCTTTTTAAGTCCTACCGATATTGATTTGTACTCAATGTTTTGATCCTTTCCCGTTGCCTTCCAATACCCAATTACGGTGCCTCTACTTTACCTAGCTGCGTTTGGATACTTCCTATTCCTTGGAGTGAAAAAAGAACCACTGTCTATCTCCCATCTTCAACATCGATAGACCTGCATTATCTCTGTTAGAGAACTAATTCCAACATAGATTGTGACTCAAAAAATATGAATTATTACGATGACAACAAATATAGATGCTAAAAACCAAGAAAACATGGAATGTGAAATCATTTGAGCATAAATGAGAGTAAAGTTCATCAAAATCAGTGATATGAATTTAATAAAAAATTTTACTTTTCGTATTGTCAATGAATCATCAACAACCCTTACTGATTAAAACTAGCAAAACTAGTATTACTGCATGAAATTTTGGTAGAGTTTTGGCAGGGTACAATGAGCAACAACTTCATCATACATTTGAAATGCCAAGGTCAAATATATAGTTTAATGTTGAAGACACCAGTGGAGTAAATAACTTTGTCGATGATAGAAGCTAGGATATACAAGAAGCTTGCATTAGATGAAAGCAAGGGTAGATTGCAGTTGAGTTATATTCCATTGCTGGTGGGATGTGAGGAACAATTTACTATTTCTAGTGATGAAAATATGTGTTTACCTACCATCCATTGATAAAGAAAACCGTAGATGCATTTTGTTTGTGAAGGTCATTACTATATCGAGTTTGCCCGGGCAACTGTCGAGAGCGGTGAAACGTTCTTTTGGTATGAACTATGATGAGTTGCATTCAAATGATGATGAAATCAGAGCTAATGCCATTACTCTGTACGTAGACAACGAACATGCAAAATAACAACATGAGGTGATAGAGGATGATGATGATACTAGAGAGGGTGGAATTGTATCATGTGATGAATGTGTGGATTCCGATATGGAAAGATCGGATATGTATGATGATTATGTTGAGCTTCCACCTGTTGTAGAATCTAGTCAGTTTATAAAGGCATGGGAAGACAATTTGGGTGTGAGTGGAAGTCAATAATTTTCAAATAAGAAGGCATTGCAAGATTTTGTGGATAGAGCCGCATTTGTTAACTGCTTTGGTTTTTCTATAGCAAAGTTGGATAAGGTGCGCTTAGTGCTAAAATGTCATCAACAAAGCTGTAAATGGGTTACGAGCTGGAAAGATGGCAAATACATATATTTTCTCAATTAAAACGTACAACAAGATGCAAACATGCTCTCGGGCTAGTCAAAATACAAGCAACATTGATATGCTCAAATATAATACCCTAAAAGTACTAAAGCAGTAGCTGCAGTATATTAGGGGTCAAACCACAAAGACTCAAGATATCACTCAATAGATTTCAGAATATGAATTAAGCTAAGCAAAATCAATGTAATTAATTAAAAATAACAAACGATTAAAAATGGGTTGTGAGATCAATGGAGGAAAACGCTAAGCCTAGGGAAATTCGCCGGTAAATCAGAATTGCAGATCAAACAGATTGTCAAGAATATGTTTAGCACCGTTCTTGAACTAACACGAATAGAAAACCAACCAACTTTCGCTGCGAAGATTATCTATGTCTAAACCTAGAATTCCAAATTTCTTTGTAAATCCTATGAATTCAAACAAGCATTAATGATCAGGTTCAATTGTTCACAAAATCTTAAACCAAATTTCTTTGCGAATAGATCTTTTGCTCATCCAACACTAGTTCAGGAAATCAATCACACTTTTGTGCCAATTAATCAACCTTATATCATATTCTAGGTCGCGAAGCTAGAATAAGCAATAATCACAAGTCTAGATGAAGAACTCTATGGATTTTCTCCCAACAATTCAGTTCAACCTAACAATTCATCAAACACCTTTGAATAACCCTAAACCTAACAAGGAATCTACTCAGACATGGTGAATGAAGCAAACATCATGAATAAAATAGATTGCATTAAAGAATAGAGTAAAGAGTAACAAGAGGGTTCTTAAATCTTCTCCCAAAACTCTACTCAATCTCTATCTCCGGGTATGAGTCTTCTCTCTAAAAGTGTCTGAAAAACCTAATTATATCCTAAAACACGTTTTGGGCTTAATTGTAAATAATAAAGTCTTCTGGGCCAAAGAGCAGAATCTTCAAACTTGTAGACAGTCGCGTTCTCTTCCTTGGATGTCGGTATCGATCGATAGAAAATCAGCGATTCACGTTCCTTCCAAGTGTCAGTATCGATCGACACTAGGTGGTGTCGGTTGTAACACATGCTTCATATCGGCTCCAACTGCTTGATCCATGTTCAACTTCAAAAATGCTCCAGAAAGCTTCAATAAGTCCAATTCAGCTCGGAACGTACCTAAATCCTGAAAAGACTCTAAAAGACTCCAAAATACTAGAAAGACTCAATAAAAAAGACTTATATCATGGTTAAAAGCGGGTAAAAACCATGATATATCAATGTCCCCAGACTGAGCCTTTGCTTGCCCTCAAGCAAACAGAAAACCAAACCAGAGGACGAGGTTTGAAAACACGGAGACTCACCTGTTCTTGAAACACTGCAATGACCCTTCTTTCTAATGTCTTCTCATTACTTCACCAGTTCAAAATCTAACCACCGTGTACTTCTCCGTAGACATTTGCAGCTCCCTAGACTTCACACATTATTTCACAACATTATCCATAAAAACTATCAATGCCAGTTTCATCACTGCGATCAATGTTTAAGAACCTTCTAGACTCTTTCCCATACAATATCATGACAAAAGAATCACCCAAAATTCAATCTCTTCTTTCTGGTATTTAGTTCCTCTCCCCCAGACTTATTTCATTTCATGCTCTTTTTTTGTTTTTATGTGCACATACACATCGAGGTTCGATACGCGAGTATTGATGGTGTTTGCCACCGAATCCCCAGTTCTTCCCCTCTCTATGTATCAAAGGCGCAGGCAAATAGTGGTATCACGAGAAATTTTCCAACCTCTGTGTGATCATTCCTTCTAAGCAGAATAATGGGATCACTGGAAATTTTCCTAACCCTCCACTTGTAAGAAAATCATTTCATCTTTTCGTGCTTAATTCATGGACTTAGAGTGAGGAAGAGGTATAGCATTACTTTAAAACAGATGGGTTCCTTTGTCAGATATGAATGAGGAATCAAGCTCTATGAACACCAACCACATCGATGAAGTGCAAAATTTTGGCTCAGGTTTCGATGGACTCTGCTGGAAACATGAGTGTCCCCTAGTTAACTGGTCAGTCTTTGGATTTTTCATTAGTCCGATCTGAAATACTGGTTCTGTAACAATGGATACTCAGAAGCAAAGTCAAGACAGTGGAAGCAAGATCATAATCTCCTACAAAGTTTTGACTCAATAAAAATTTTTTTGACACAAAAACAACTGACTCTAAGAAAAACAAACACCATGTCAGCAAATTCCTCCCCCAGACTTAAACAATATTGTACCTAGTGTTATCTAGCCCAGATATGGCAAAAGAAATCAAAAGAACTGAGTGGTTGGTGAAGCGCACAGAAGTTACCCGTGTGTGATGGTTGGTATCGACCGACACTGGGTAGTATCGATCGATACCGAGTGTATATCGATCGATACAGAGACCTCTTTTTCGTGATACTAATGCCAAAAATTCGTGCTAAGTGATCCAAATGTTAGAGTGAGCACTGTTAGATCATTGGCACACAAGTTAGAAGCAACAATATCGCATAAAACCACAAGTTCAAGATAAAATAAAAGTGCTGACAGGAAAACATGATAGTTCAAAAGAAAAGAAAAATAAGAGGAAAAAGAAAAAGAAAAGAAACGTGAAACCATAGGAAGCAGAGAGCCTAATCATCTGAGGTGTCATCATCGGAAAGATCCCAGTGAGATGAGGGTCCAGGGGCTGATGGTGAACGAGCATCCGCAGAAGACTTGCAGCTGCAGCGAGAAACAATGGCCCAAATACTCTGCAAGCTCTCCACGACATACCTCTGAAAAGTAGCGGTCTCCACGCAACTCCGGAGGGGTAGGAAATGAAGGTGCAGGAGCAGATGTAGACGTGCGTCGTGGACGACGAGATCGACCTCTAGCAAGGTCGGGAGTGGGTGCATCCTCAGCATCAGTGGAAGCAGGGGGTGCGCGAGGCGCAACACGAACGCGTGTGGCCGGGGCAACAGAGAGCAGGCAAGGGTCTTGATTGAATCGCAACCGAGAAGCATCCCCATCGATAGTGGTCAGCGCTCTGTTGGGGAGCTGCACTAAAAACTCTCCATCAGTCGTGGGGAGACACCAACGCCGTGTTGGTTTCAGCCACCTCATGTGCTGCAGATGGTGCTCATCCATAAGGGAGCGAACTGTGACTATCGAACACCCTTATGTGGAGATGCCAATATGCTCGAAGATGGGAGTGAGAAGGCTGCCGATCGACTCGGTCTTCCGCGCGGTGGCGTAGTTGCTTCCCAAGAAACGCTTGATCTTCAGAGAGACCAAGTGATGCGCGAAAATGGCTCCCATGTTGACCGCGAGGTTCAACTCGGGCCACTCATATCAGTCCTCTGGAATATGGTCGCCGATGGCCTTGTGGAGGAGAAGCAGCTCAGAGATCCGCATCTTGTTCGGCTCCATCTTGCAGAGGAGGGTGTTGCTCAATATGCGAACGATGCAGCGGAGAGTGGGGTAACGAACATCCATATAAGTGGTGGTCTTGGAGTAATAAGCTCCAAGACCGATATGCCCCCAAAAGACCTGGACATCGTGGAACTGAGTAAGCAGAGCTACCTGCCTGAGGTCGCGGTCAAAACCTTAGATGTCGCAGAGCTCAGGAATCGGCAGCCTGTAGCGTACTCCCCGGATCAGAAAAGTCAAAGTGCCCCTAACGCGTCGGGGTGAAACTCGTCCCTGTAATGGACACGTACAGTCACAAGAAATTAGCGGACCAGATAAGGGTAGAGATCATACTGTCACGTGTGAAGTGTCCCCATGCTAATCTTGTTGAGCATGTCAGAGAGCTCCATGTCGATGCCCAAACGGTGCATCGTATGAGGGTTGATAAATCGCGTAGGTACCATCCCTACACGCTGCCATTCGTTGTAGAACAACGTGTCGTACTCGTCCCACTCTTCAGCGATAGGCATGTAGATGCAGGCATCGCTCTCCATCTCCTCCTTAGGTGTGCCCGCCCAGGCTCGTCTCAGGATGATCTTCTTCCCATCCAACTTTGTCCAGGGAGGCCTATATGTAACAACGGGTGCTGAGGGAGATGATGTGGTGTGTGGTGCGGCTCGCAGGTTGCTAGAAAAGACCACTAGAAAACTTTGGGGACCGGTGTCGTTGGTGTAGCCTCCTTTCAAGACCTTGTAGTGGTCGTTGGTGAGACAAGCCATCACCACTCCCGCGTGCCAAAACGACCCATCGAAGGCTTCGACTGGATCCTACAGATTGTAGTCATGTTCTGCTGGGTTAGAGCTTGAAGCATCTGAGTGTCTCGGCTTCTTTCGGGGTGCCATCTGCAATCAAAGACAAACCAAAATCAAGTCACACCAAAATTTCTCTGTCATGCACTATAACAATACAGCAACAATCAACAATAATACGTCCAATTCGAATACCAAATAAAAAATCACAAACCGTTCTTCACAATGTCAGGAATCAAAAATCTCAAAAATTCAACTTGCAAATTAAGCACATTCAAACCTATGGGGGGGGGGGGTGTCGAAATTCCTCTAAGACTACTCAGGAAGTGAGAAACATTCAAGAAGTGAAGGTACAAGAGGCAAAAATCGAGTTCTACAAACCTAGTGTCGGATTGAAAAAGGCAGATTTCGAGTTTCATACCCTGCAGATCGAAAGAATGGATTCTAGAATGAAAATGAGGATGAAAATCCAATAAGATTGGGCGTTGGAATCGCTCAAATCGATGAAGAAACGAAGAAGTTGTGAAATATTTTGAGAGAGATATCAGTATCGAGCGATGGAGAAGAATGAAGAAGAAGAAGAAAAACCCGGTGGTATTTAAAGGAACTTACCTAGGCGGTGGGTATCGACCGATATCGTAAGTGGTGTAGATCGATACTCGTGGCAAGCTATCGCTCCTTCTCCGTGGATGTGGTATCGATCGATACAGACATGTGTCGATCGATACTGCTCAGCTGAACCTGCTTCACGCGAAGACACAAGACACAAGACACAAAACCGAAAATAAAAATGAAAGCAAAGACTTATATACAGACTCACCAGTGGGTTGCCTCCCACCAAGCACTTGTTTATTGTCATTAGCTTGACATGGTAATTGTTCAGGCATTGGGTGGTTCAGCCAGAGCCAGTATGTGACCATCTGGGATTGCGGCCTTCGCCCAATAGTGTTTCACCCGCTGTCCATTGACAGTGAAGTCCTTACCTTCAACATTTATCAGCACGATTACACCGTGTGGGCGGACTTCCTTGATTGTGAAGGGACCTGACAAACGAGAACGCAATTTTCCAGGAAACAATTGCAAACGAGAGTTATACAGAAGTACCTGGTCATTGGGTTCAAAGTGGCGAGAGAGGATCTTCTTGTCGTGATATGCCTTAGTCCTTTCCTTTTACAGCTTCGAGTTTTCATCGGCAAGGTGTCTAATCTCATCCAGCTCGTTTAGTTGAACCAATCACCTCTGTGCAGCAGACTTGATGTCAAAGTTCATCAGCTTGGTAGCCCATGCTGCCTTGTGCTCGATCTCAACTAGAAGGTGACACGCTTTCTCGTACAGCAAGTGAAACGGTGTAGTGCCAAGTGGAGTCTTGAAAGCGGTCCTGTAGGCCCAAAATGCATCGTCTAACTTCGCAGCCCAATCCTTCCATGTGGTGCCAACTGTTTTCTCCAAAATCTCTTTGATTTGTCTGTTGGAGACTTCAACTAGCCCGCTAGTCTGAGGATGATAAGGAGTAGCCACGCGATGATGCACACCATATTTCTGCAGAAATTTTTTGAAAACCTTGTTGATAAAGTGAGTGCCACCATCACTTATGATGATCCGAGGTACTCCAAATCGAGGGAAAATAATGGTCTTAAACAGCTTCAGGACCACCGAAGAATCATTGGTTGGACTAGCAATTGCTTCCACCCACTTGGAGACATAACCACAACAACCAAGATGTACTTATTCTGCCGTGACGAAGGAAAGGGGCCATAAAATCGATGCCCCAACAGTCAAAAACTTCGACCACGAGGATGAAGTTCTGTGGCATCTCATGTCGCTTACTGATCTTCCTTCTCCTCTGGCAGACATTGCATTGCGAGATAAAGGCGTGAGTGTCCTTGAACATCGTAGGCCACCAGAAGCCTGCTTGAAGAACCTTGGAAACAGTCTTGAAAGTAGCGAAGTGGCAAACATACTCAGACCCATGACAATGATACATCACCTCTGGTACCTCAGACTCGGCGATACACCTTCTGTACATCCCATAAGAACAGTGCTTGTATAAGTAAGGTTCATCCCAGAAGAACCGTCTTACGTCGCTCATAAATTTCTTCCTTTCATACTTCTTGAGGGGCTTTGGCTCCTCCTCTGCAGCAAGGTAATTGGCTATGTCAGCATACCAACAAATATTTGAGAGCAGCATGATCGGTATGAACGGTCACCTTGCTCCCAATCAGATAAGAGCGAAATTTCTCAAAAGAGTAAACGACCGCTAGTAAATCCTTCTCTGTAGTGCTGTAATTCCTCTAAGCATCATCCAAATTTCTGCTGGCGTAGTAGATAACATGGAGTTTCTTGTCCTTCCTCTGACCTAGAACTGATCCAACTGCAAAGTCGCTCGCATCACACATAATCTCGAAAAGGAGGTTCCAATATGGCGGTTGAACAACATGAGCACTAACCAATGCCTTCTTAGTCTGCTCGAATGCGACAAGACACTCGGGTTTGAAATCAAAAGTGATATCCTTACATAGAAGGGCCGTTAGTGGGCGGGCTAGCTTGGAGAAGTCCTTGATGAATCGTCGATAAAACCCGGCATGACCAAGGAAGCTTCTAATATCCTTCACAGATTATGGTGGTTGAAGGCTCATCATAACTTGAATCTTGGCTTTTTCAACCTCGATCCCAGCCTTAGAAACCTTGTGCCCCAGAACAATGCCCTCCTTAACCATAAAATGACACTTCTCCCAGTTAAGGACCAGATGCTTCTCCTCACACCTCTGTAGTACCTTGCACAAGTTATCTAGACATCCTTTGAATGAAGATCCGTAAACTGAAAACTATCCATGAACACCTCCATAAATTCCTCAATCATGTCTGAGAAGATTGACATGATACACCTCTAGAACGTGGCTGGAGCGTTACATAATCCAAATGGCATTCTTCTATAAGCGAATGTGCCATAAGGACATGTAAATGTCGTCTTCTCCTGATCATCCGGATGTATCGGGATCTGGAAGAAACCTGAGTACCCATCGAGAAAGTAGTAGTATGGGTGACTTGCTAACCTCTCCAACATCTGATCGATGAATGGCAGTGAAAAGTGATCCTTCCTTGTAGCAGCATTCAGCTTCCTATAGTCGATACACATCCGGTGTCCAGTGATCGTTCTTGTTGGGATCAGCTCGTCCTTCTCATTTTTCACCACATGAACTGGACTGATCCATGAACTGTCTGAGATGACGTAGATGATCCCTGCTTCCAGAAGTTTCATAATCTCCTTTTTGACCACTTCTTTCATATTCGGGTTAAGCCTCCTCTGATGGTCGATCAAAGCTTTCGAATCGTCTTCCAGATGAATCCGATGCATGCATAGGTCCGGTGATATACCTAAAATGTCATCAAGAGAATAGCCAAGAGCTTTGGGATACTTGCGCAGCTTGCTCAGCTGTAAGGCGACTTCTGCGTTGTTCGAAGAAGAATTGACAATTACATGATATGTGGAATTAGGACCAAGAAAGACATACCTTAATTTGGCTGGGAGTGGTTTAAGTTCGATCTTAGGAGCTCTCTCCTCACTTTAGTCACCAAATGAATCGGGTTGTGTAGATGTGACGACCAATTCTGGTGGAGGCAAATGGTGTCGATCGATGCCTCTTGGCTGTTGTCAAGCATCTTGGCGTATCCAGCAACATCGTCACTTAAATATACCTCTGAGTCAGCTGAACATACTAGTGCTCTCTCTAGCGTGTTCTCAAGATGTAACTTCATGAAGTACTCGTCAGATATGTCGCTGAAAGTGTCAACAAAGAATGTTTTCCCATCAATGGTCATTTTTTTCATCATCTTCTCCATGTTGAAAGTCATGATCAAATAACCGATGTTAAGAGATATCCTCCCATTCTTACAATCGATCAGAGCTCCAGCTGTTGCTAGAAAGGGCCTTCCAAGAATGAGTGGATCCTTTGGCTCTGCGTCGTACTCCAGGACAATGAAATCAGTTGGGACTAAGCAGTCTTCGATCGTTATCGGAACATCTTCAAGTAATCCCTCGGGAAATCGAACTGAGAGATCAGCTAGAATCATGGAGATTCTAGTAGGTGTGAAATCTGTCATTCCCATTCGCTTGGCCACGGAGTATGGCATAAGGTTAACACTGGAGCCAAGCTCGGAGAGAGACCGCTCAAATCTTTCTGTAAAAATTGTACAATCCAATACAAAACTTCTTGGGTCTTGCAGCTTCTCTGGAATCTTGTTGAGCAGGATAGCACTGCACTCATGAGTAATCCTCATCACTCCCTCGTCAAGGTTCACATTCCTTGATACCATCCGCTTGATATATCTCCTGAAAGCTGGTGAAGTCATGATAGCATCGACAAAAGGAAGCTCAACAATCAACTTCTCTATCATTGCCCTACATTTGGCTTCTTCCACTTCCTTCTTGGTTTTGATAGGAGGTCGAGGGAAAGGTATCTTAGGCACGTAGATTCTTCCAGTATTCACCGCAGTCTATTTCTTCTCGACTTCTGGGCTAGTGTCGATTGATGCAGGTGGCTTTGAAACGTCCTCGACAGTTCCTTGGACAGGTATCGATCGATGTTGTCTAATATCAGTCGATACTGGATGGGTATCGGTCGATACTGGTGTGATTTCAGGAGTTTCATCGTCGTCATCTTCAGGAAGATCGATGAGCTGCTTTGCAGTATAAGCTTTCTTCACTCTTGGACTGACTTCTTTTCCACTCCTCAAGGTGATAGCATGAACATGTTCCCTCGGATTCACTGTTTTCCCTGGAAGAAAACCGTCTTGTCTCTTAACTGCTTCAGCAGTCTGAGCAACTTGAGGCTCCAGCTTCTTCTGATGAATGTTGAGGGCTTCAATCTTTCCATTCAGATCGGTGTACAGAACGCCCATCTTTCCGTTGAAGTCAATGGTCATCTTTTACTGCCCCTCAAGAATCTGTTTAAGCATGGATTCAACCTTGCTCTCCTGAGTCTTGGGTGGCGGGGTTTGGTAAGATGAATTCCCGTAAGTGCGAGTGTAACCGCTGCTCTGCATCGGTTTCTGAGCAAAGGAGTTTGCTCTGAAACTTGAGGGCTTGAAATCCGACTTGAATCCTCCTCGCTGAGAATTGTTGGTGAAACCTCTGTTGTTTTTGAACTGATACGATTGAATCTGAAAACCATTACCACCAATGTAGTTAACGTCTTCTGCTTCACCCTCATCTATATTCTCGACCTCTTCAGCAAAGTGTACAGCCTTCTGCTGCTTTCCTATCAACAAGTTGTGCACTGAATCCAGCTTTCCGTGCACCTCAGCAATCTGCAATCCATCAATGTTCCCATTATGCTTCTTTCGCTTGTAGTCTGCATTCGTGGTGCTATTGCTAGACGCCAAGTTCTCAATCAGCACATAAGCATCCTCGGGATATCTCGTGTTGAAATTACCATTACTCGCAGCATCAAAAGCCATCTGATATCTCCAATCAATCCCTCAAAAGAAAAAACCCAGCAACTGAACATGTGTGAACCCGTGATGCGGACAATCTCTCTGATAAGATCTGAATCTCACCCAAGCAGCCTTAAACACCCCTGTTGCTCCCTGAGAAAATTGGGAAATCTTGTTTCTTAACTCCTCGGATCTCGCATCGTTGTAGAAGTTGTTCAGAAACGCGTTCTTCGTCTCCTCCCAGGTGCTCAAAGATCCGGGAGGCAACTACTTTAGCCAGTAAGCTGCATCCCCACTAAGAGAGTATGGGAAAAGCTTACAGAAGAGGAACTTTGGGCACTCCATTGTACTTGATACTAGTGACCAAGTCCTCGAACCTCTCAATGTGATCCATTGGGTGTTCATGAGAAAGACCGTGAAAAGGGTGCTGACCCACAAGAGTGTAGTATGCAGGCTTCAGCTCAAAGCCATTCCTCTGAAAGGTGGGAATACGAATTGCATACCGATTGGCATAGAACTGATCGGGTCTGTTATACTCTCCTAGCGTCCTGGCGCGATTAACCAGAGCATTCTCAACGTTTCCGCGCGCAGTAAGATAGCACAACTTCGTTGGCTACTAGTGCAGGGATAACGACGTTCCCCTCTGCATCAAGGCGATGTCCTTGCTCATTACACATATGAACTTCCTGATCTCTCAAAACCCCAGCTTCATCGCGAGCGAGCACAATTGGATTGTTCATCTCTGCTTGCTTCTTTTTGTTCATGGCTTTGCGCTTTAATTCACCTAGTTCCTTGTTGGACAGATTAGTGGACTGCGTGTTTTTGTTCCTTCTGGTTTCACGATTAGGCATACACCTGAAACACAAAAGTTAAAGCACCTAAGTAACAAAATTTAAAAGGAATTGCGACGAGTATCGACCGATACCATATGGGTGTCGATCGATGCTCGACAAACATAGTCGAAATTATAAGCTAAAATATAATGGCGAAATTAGAGTCCCTGGCAACGGCGCCAAAATTTGATATGCTCAAATATAATACCCTAAAAGTACTAAAGCCGTAGGTGCAGTATATTAGGGGTCGAACCACAAAGACTCAAGATATCACTCAATAGATTTCAGAATATGAATTAAGCTAAGCAAAATCAACGTAATTAATTAAAAATAGCAAACGATTAAAAATGGTTTGTAAGATCAATGGAGGAAAGCGCTAAGCCTAGGGAAATTCGTCGGTAAATCAGAATTGCAGATCAAACAGATTGTCAGAAATATATTCAGCACCGTTCTTGAACTTGAAACACGAATATAAAACCAACCAACTTTCGCTGCGAAGATTATCTATGTCTAAACCTAGAATTCCAAATTTCTTTGTAAATCCTATGAATTCAAACAAGCATTAATGATCAGGTTCAATTGTTCACAAAATCCTAAACCAAATTCCTTGCGAATAGATCTTTTGCTCATCCATTACTAGTTCAGGAAATCAATCACACTTTCGTGCCAATTAATCAACCTAATATCATATTCTAGGTCGCGAAGCTAGAATAAGCAATAATCACAAGTCTAGATGACGAACTCTATGGATTTTCTCCCAACAATTCAGTTCAATCTAACAATTCATCAAACACTTTTGAATAACCCTAAACCTAACAGGAATCTACTCAAACATGGTGAATGAAGCAAACATCATCAATAAAATAGATTGCATTAAAGAATAGGGTAAAGAGTAACAAGAGGGTTCTGAAATCTTCTCCCAAAACTCTACTCAATCTCTATCTCTGGGTATGAGTCCTCTCTCTAAAAGTGTCTGAAAAACCTAATTATATCCTAAAACATATTTTGGGCTTAATTGTAAATAATAAAGTCTTCTGGGCCAAAGAGGAGAATCTTCAAACTTGTAGACAGTCGCGTTCTTTTCCTTGGATGTCGGTATCGACCGACACCATAAGTAGTATCGATCGATAGAAAATTAGCGAGTCACGTTCCTTCCAAGTTTCAGTATCGATCGACACTAGGTGGTGTCGGTCGATACACAGGCTTCATATCGGGTGTCAACTGCTTGATCCATGTTCAACATCCAAAATGCTCCAGAAAGCTTCAATAAGTCCAATTCAGCTCCAAACGTACCTAAATCCTTAAAAGACTCTAAAAGACTCCAAAAATACTAGAAAGACTCAATAAAAAGGACTTATATCATGGTTAAAAGCGGGTAAAAACCATGATATATCAAACATGAAGAGGAAACGCACACCACAATTTGTTGCCTCTCTTTTGCATGGTGATTATCCATGAAAAATGGAAACTCCAACTCCTAAAAGTATCATTGATCTTGTTGAGACAAAATATGGTGTGAAGATATCATACTCCACAGTGTTGAGAGGGAAACCCAAGCTATTTGTGATTTGCGTGGTAGCTTGGAAGAAGGCTATAAGATGTCATATTGTTATTGGTACAAGTTAGAGTTTGTCAATCCTGGTACAATAACAAGTGTGAAATTGGATGAGAAGGGAAAATTCAAGTACCTATTCATAGCTTTGGGAGCTAGTGTTGAGTGTAAGTTTTACCCCTAATAATATCGCAATTGTACGATAACACCGCTATAGTTTTTATGGATCGAATCCACAAGGACCAAAATAAATACACTACGGATTATGATAAATAAAACCTAGCTAGGGAA
Organism: Crucihimalaya himalaica; assembly: GCA_004349715.1. Lineage (NCBI taxonomy): Eukaryota > Viridiplantae > Streptophyta > Magnoliopsida > Brassicales > Brassicaceae > Crucihimalaya > Crucihimalaya himalaica. The sequence continues at coordinate 2,448,772 of SMJT01000018.1, forward strand.
AATAAATATAATTTTTGTTTTTCTTTTCTAACAACCTAATAAAATAAACAATAGATAAATAAATTGGGTAAAGGGAATCCTAAAGAAATTCTAAGCAAGCAACATGCATGCATATGAGAAAGCATTAAAACCATTCTCGAACTCAATCGTAAATATTAGCTACCCAAATTTCTTAGTGATAACTACTAAGCTAACAACCCTAATAAACACTTTTATTTATTATTAAGACTAAAGCAAGCATTAAGTATAGGATTGATAGGTTCACAAAGCTCCCTAGTGAATACTTTTCTCACTTAGGCTTACAACCCAACGTTGCATTGCAACTTTTGTTGTCGAGAAACATCTAAAGGCATGTTTAGAATTCCGTCTAGAATAAGCATTAATAACAACGTAGGTGAAGAATCAAGATATCATTCTCAATATAACATGCATAAATACCCATCTACAACTATCTATTAGAAACCCTAAAACCCTACAGAGAATTACTCAAGCTTGGTAGAGTGGAGCAACACAAAGATGAAAAACTCATAATCATATTGCTAAATCTACTACAAAACTATAAATAAAACTCTTAAATTAAAGAACATTATATTAAAACTTAATAAAAAGTATTTACAAAGTGTATACCGCTCTAAGCCTGGATGATTTTAGAGGAGGGGTTGAGCCCTCTATTTATAGTACAAGGGAGTAAAAAAAAAATGAAAAAGAGAGAAATGGAAATATTCCAAAATTGCCAAAATGGAAATTTTCTGAAACGCCCAACGGATTGGTGCAAAGATGCAATCGATCGGTTCGTTTGGTCTTTACAAACGATCAGTGCTAAGTGCAACCGATCAGTTTGCGTCTCCGAGTTTTTCTTCCTTTTGGTCCACTTGAAGCCCAATAGATCCACTTGAAGTCCATTTGATGCATATGAAGCCCATTTTAGCTCTAAATCTCTCTTTTTTTTTTTTGTCTTCAAGCCTATTTTCTCACGAAAACCCAAAAAGACTCAAAAACGTACTTGTTATCGGTAAAAAGACACAAGATTAGTCGTAAAAAGGCTCTACAATCAGTAAAAATAGGAGTTAAAAAATTCCTCTAGACTTGAATCTTTGCTTGTCCTCAAGTAAAGAACAATAACAACTTGAGATCGGAGAAATGGTTACAAGAATGGAGCTAAAAAATATTTGGGAAAAATACATACAATGGGTCTTCTTTCCACGCACTGCATCAAAACAAGTCAGAGCAAAACCTTTTGACATGAACTTATCAATATCCCATACTCTAAATCCAAGAATCACAATGAACTCTCGAAATCAATGAACTTAACCTTTTGACATTTAATTAAAAAGTGCGTGCACTCTCACGGAGGGGATGTCGAACATGCTATGGTCTTGGTAAGGAAGCATTTAAGGTGACTCAAGTGTTAATATCTTATCCTAAAAATCTTGGATGCAAATCATTATGCATAATCAAAGTGAGACATGGACCAATTTATGCATACATAGCCTTTAATGCATTCTTTTATAAACCCAGAAATATCAAAACCATCTTAAGTATCTCAAACCCCGATAAAAACCCAGAACTGTGCTAAAATTCCCTTAATGCATTCTTTTTACTGAAACTTATACTTTTCCGGTTCCTTTTTTTTGGTCACGAAATAGAATTTTATTTAGATAGCATAGGGTACAAGCACCGACTTAGCAACAACATCTGCTGTTGAATTATTCGATATAGAAGTAAACGAGAAACTAATGTTAAAGAAAGACTTAGCAATGTCACTAATGTCTTCTAGTTAACCATAGATTTCATTGTGAGATTCTGATGAATTCAGAAGTCCAACCAAAATCTGATAGTCAGAGAGAATTTGGATACCATCCTGATGCTTTTCATTAAGCGACAACAATGCTTCCCGGACTGCCATGGCCTTTGCCACCAAAGGTGATCGTATATGTCTTGCAATCGTCGCTGAAGTATACTCCACGGATGAGACGCTTGTTTGATAATCCACGCAAAGCCGCATCTAAGCGAAGCCAGGTTGTTGTTGACTTTGGGCCCAAGAGCTTTCCTTTTCTAGAGACTCTTCTTGTACTCGTCGGGGTTGTTGTATAGACTCATGTGCTGCTGCCCTAGCTTTTGCCTCCAATATGAACTTTGTGACTATCTCCACCGGAGAAAAAGGCTTTTCCTAAAATGTATCGCCCATTTCCTACAATCCGGCCTGAACCTTTGGGTAGGCTCCGCAGGATCAACAACAATAGCTGCACGGAGTACGGTAGAATTCGAAGAGAAGCTTGTTCCTAGCAGTCCAAATGTTCTAGCAAATCCATGGAAAAAGGGATATTGAAGTACCAATAGGTGGCAATGCTACCATATCCTTAGCATAAGTGATCAGGTTAAGATTGAGCCGTCTTCATCAACAATATTTAGGGGACTTGGAACTGACTCCTAAATTTCATTAACAAATGGACAGTCTCTAAATATATGAAGAGTTGATTCTAGCTAACCACACCTCTTACAACTTGCATCTTAAGTGATATTTCGCCTAACTAGGTTTTCTCCTCTCGAAAGTGAATTCTTCACCATTCGCCAAAGAAGATGTCAGACCTTAGGAAGAGTCTAAGCACGCCAAATGAATTTTTGCCAATCAAAATCTCGTTGTTTTTGGCTAACATTAATTACTGCTCTTGTCCCATATCCCGATTTAGTCGAATACTGACCATTCTTCACAGGTAACCAAGCTCTACGATTCGGTCGCTTTGTTGCACTTAGTGGAATTGAATAAATGATATCTTCATACTGAGGTAGTAACCTTCTTATCTTAACAAGGCTCCATTGATTTATAGAGGGATCCTACAAGTCACTCACAAAGAGCTCATTAGCATTTAAAGGGGCTGGCCCTATTGTAATCACAGGTACGTCAGAAGATAACCATGATTGGGACCAAAGCTTGATCTGAGTACCATCACCGATACGCCAGCCCAAGCCTAATTTTAAAACTTCTCGACCAGCGAGAATGCTCCTTCATCCATTTGAAGAGTTCGTCGGACATGCGACCTCCATAAAAGAGGAATTGTGACAATACTTCCCTAACAAGACCTTAGCAAACAGGGAATCTGGCGATTGTAAAATTCTCCATCTAAGCTTTGCTAGGAGAGCATCGTTAAAGGATTCAAAATTGCGGAACCCTAACCCTCCTGCATTCAAAGGCTGCGTTAGTTTCTCCTAAGCAATCCAGCTCATCTTCCGTTCATCCGGTTTATCATCCCACCAAAAACGAGTTAATAGGGCCTGATATTGTTTGCAAATAGAGACCGAGAGCTTGACGCAAGTCATCGAATATGTAGGCATCGACGAGAGGATAGTTTTTAATAAAACATGCTTTCCTGTGGGCGATAAGAATCTTGTAGTCCAAAAAATGCTCTTTGTCTCACCCTATCCACAATATTCGCAAAAATATCTTTCTTTTTAATTTCTTGCCAAAATTCTCTAGAAGGCCTAATTACTTGCCTGACCCTCCTTCCAAAGTAATACCAAGATAACCCATAACCTTGGTCTTCTGACTTCTAGTTACCTTTGAGGAGAAAGTGATTGAAGATTTTTGCAGATTTATACACTGCCCTGATGCCAGCTCATAGCGCTTCAGTATTCGAGCGAGTTCTTCACAACTAGCCTGAATTGTTTTACAAAAAAAACGAAGTGTCATCCGCAAATAGAGGATGATTAACTCTGGAGCTATGTAGCGAAACTCTTATCCCTAGAAGACGTCCTTGTTGCTGAGATTTTAGGCATAAGCCAGACAACACTTCGGTACAAAGGATGAATAAATACGGCGATAGAGGATAGCCTTGTCGTAGTCCCGAGACGTTTTTAGCAGTCCTTGAGGCACACCATTAATTATAAAAGAGTACGAAACAAAAGTTCTACACTCCATAATCCAATTAGTCCATACAGGATGGAAACCAAACTTTGTAAGCACAGTTTCTAAGAAACTCCATTCAATGCGGTCATAGGCTTTACTCATATCGGTTTTTACCGCCGTATGACCATAACCCTCGCCTTAATTAGATGTTCTCAGATAATGAAGAGTCCCATGAGTGATGAGTACATTATCAGTTATTGCTCTCCCGTGAACAAACGCTGTTTGATTTTCAGAGATTAAACTCGGCAGAATAGACTGTAGCCTTTTAGTGAGAATATTTGCTACAACCTTGTAGTACACATTGCATAAAGTAATAGGTCTGAAATCCGAAACCTTTTTAAGAATATTTCCTTTTGGAATTACCCTAATATTGGTAAGGTTCTGACTAACCGAGAAAATCCCAGAAGTGAAGAAATCTTGGATTTCTTTAACTATATCACAACCAATAGAGCTCCAAAAAGTTTGGAAGTAACTTGCAGAGAACCCATCTGGTCCTAGCGCTTTCTTGGGGTCGATAGCAAACAAAGCTAACCTCACTTCTTCTGGAGTCGGTATCAAAATGAGTCTATCATTCATCTCCTGCGATATACGTGGCATTAAAACTTCATTAGCCATATCAATGTCACCTAAAGATTTACTCGTGAATATATCACGAAAGTAATCCGAGATTGAACTCGTAAACTCACGCTCCTTAGGAAATGCTTTTCCATATTCATTCTCTAATACCGTGAGCCTATTCTGGACTCGCCGAGGTTTTGTGACTTGATGTAAAAATGCTAAAGTTATATCTCCCTCTTGCAACCATAGTACTCTACTGCGTTGCTTCTGTAGCGCCTCCTCTGCCTTATAAACCTTATCTAATTCGGATTTCAGTTTTTCGATGAGTAGATCCTGTGGAGTACTTATAGAGAGTGCTTGCTCCCCCTGGTCTTATAACTCTTTCATTTGTTTGTCAATGTTGAACTTCTGTTCCTTCGTCCAAGCCACTGAGCTCTGTCTATAAGCCACAATATTCATTCCAATCGACTGATCACTGCAGTCTCTCCAAGTATGATCAATCAGCCTATAGAAGTCCTCATTAGAACATAGTCAACGATCAAAGCGAAACATTCCTCTCCGCTTAACTCTAGAATCATCAATGAACATAACTAGAAGCCGGTGGTCAGAGCCTTCAAATCGTAGATATTATGCTCTACCAGCAAGAAACTCTTCTCTCCATTCCAAATTAGAAATAGACCTATCGAGATGAACTCAAACAAAATGATCATAGCGCATACCACACCAAGAGAAAAGATTACCACAATGGTTAATGTCCCATAGACCATTTTGAGAAAAAAAACTCCTGAAGTTCACAAAGGAACTCTCCTGTTGCATAGGCCCTCCCTTCTTTTTTGTATGATCAACAATGTCGTTAAAGTCCCCTATTAAAAGCCAGCCTCCCGTCCGTGTAGATGCTAATAAAGAAAGCATATCTCATACTTTGTGTTTATTGCTAGCAGGATGTCCATAAACAAAAGAAAGAAAAAACATTTTATTTTTATACACTATCCCAGTGTCAATGAAATTCGCACAAGACGAAAGGATCTCAATATTAACATCACTCTTCTAGAAGAGTAGTAATCCACCACTTAAACCAATGGGTAGAACTGTGAAATGATTAGCATAACCCATCCATCGAAAGACATTAAAAACAAAGTCATCGGAGTTCTTTGTCTACGTGAGGACCATTATATCTGGAAATAAACTAAGTCTTATTTCCTTTAAGCTTCGAACTGTAAGGGTGCTCCCAAACCCTTGATAGTTCCAACTGGTTGTAATCATTATAAACTTGACGTTTTTCGGGAAACCGTCGAACCGTTACAATTAGCTGGCACTAAGGCCTTATGAATCGAAGCAACAAGAGAAGTGTTATCAACCTCAGCCTGAGGTACTTTAAGAGAAGAAGGCCTTCCAACAAACACAAAAGTGTCGTCAACACCAAAGCTGGCCTTCTTCCTTGGAGAACACCGGCTAGGAGCCGTTTAGTGCTTCTTAGCCAAGACTCCTGAGAGTGAACTAACCGATCTTCTAGGCCGAGGTGTAATTTTTGGCTTCACCCGCTGTTTAGAACTAGTGTTGAACTAGGTTCAACCGCCACTTCGAGGACCTGTTGTTGTTGCTTTTGTAAAGCCAAAGGTAAAGAGGGGGGGGGGGCTACCTCCTAAAACAACAAGTCAGTGTCCAACAAGTCATCATCCTCAAAGTCAATACCTGTGGAGTCCAATTCAGCTGCCAAGTTCTTCTTTGTTTTGGGCGAATGTTCTCTTTTAGAACCTCCTGAAGGTGGGCCACTCACAGTGATTGTAATATCCACCTCCCCCGAAACACCTAAGCGATTGAAAACAGAGGAACGGGGAACAATATATATTTCTATTCTCTCTAAAGCAGGCGTTCGTTCTCTCACTTTCGGTGAAGCTTCTACCTCCAAAGGAGGCTCTATTCAATCTAGGGTAGTTTGTCTTGTTCTTGTAATCTCTGCGAAACCCTGCTTTACATCCAATTTTACTCTCTCTTTGTCCTTTGTAATGATAGTCGGGGGGACTTTTTTATTTGCTTCTCCTTGTGGTGGGGGCGGCAACATCTCAGTCCTAGGCACATATCGTGTTTCATTGGACACTTTAAGAATGGAATTGTACCTGTTGTCCCTTGCTTGATGAGTGTAGCGCTCAATCCTTGAAGCATTGTGTACATGATCTACTTGCTGCCTATTGTTCCTTTCAACGAAACCAGACACAACTTTCATAATCTTAGAACAATTCTCTTTATCAGAAGAATGATGCCTCTTCTCCTCTCAATGCCCCTTATCACCATAGCTACTCCTCACAAGATTGACACGGGGTACAATTCGATGAGGAGAGTAGCTAGGCACATAATGTCGTGGACCTCTCATTTGTCTCTTTGGTGAAGGGGATCTATCCCGGAAAGTGTGAGCAGGTAAGCGACGTCCCAAAGGAGATGGGGAACGAGTCCTCTTGTTCCGATATCTAGCTGAAGCACTCATATCTTGAGTCTGAATATGTCCTTCTACAAGGGGCATCCTATCCTCTAGTCTTTCTATCCTCACATTTTTGCTTTGTAGCCTCCATGATGTGTCGAGTATTGAGGTAGTTAGTGTCATCAGCCTTTGCGTAGGGTGATTTTCCTTCTCGAACCAACTTCTCTGGGCAGGAGCTCTCCTCATAAATCAGAGTCATGCAGGTGAAGCAATGTTTCTTGAGATCCTCATATTCGAAGTTTATAAAAAATTTGTCGCCTTTAGGAGTACGCATACCCTTCTATGTTATCAACGGCTTGAAAGCATTCGGTTCAACGCGTACTCTTGTTTCACTGGGATCATAATCAAGTGTATGTCCAATAGTATCTCCTATTGATTTCAATGTCTTAGAGTTCTAGTATTGCAATGGAATGCCATTCACCCTTATCCAGAAAGGGATCCTCGAAGGGAAAGCATGGGAGTCAATAGGCTCCCATCACTGAAGGAAAAACATCCATTGCTTGTAATGAAAAAGGTGCTCTCTTCAACACAGATCTTCTTCGAATTTAAATCAAAAGATAAACTTGTCTCTACCAGGTTCTCTGCCTATAACACTTGCTTTTATCGGCAATATCGAAGGCATAAATCCGAGTAGACCCTTCAACTTCTGAACATTAGGATTAGTAACTCTGCCAATAAGCGTTAAGCGATTCGCCGCTATCAGCTCCGAGTTATCTATGTTAGGAATAATGATTGGATCTTCTCGACGCCACAATCTTGATGAGCGCATAACCTGATGCTGAGACATTACTCTTTGCAAAACAACGTAAAGAATAAGAGGAAGATCGAAACCAAGCAGTGATGGAAACTATGATATTCGAGGATTGAAAAACCAACATACGTCAACCAAGAGCTAAAATATCGTCAAGAAGAAAGTCGACTCAGCAGGTCCAGTAGCTTCTTGATTACTGGTAGCTAACTAAAGACCCATCAATTGTATGAAAAACAATAAATCTCTAAATAAGAACCAGAACTAGAAGTAACAACTACCTTTAAAGGGGATCTGATGAAGAACGAGTCTCGACGAGGCAAACCAGACCAAGACGACGGTGTGATGTCAAAAAGCTTGCCTCCGAAACGGAAACGTAGTAGAACCCAAGAGTAGTGTCAAGACATCGAGCTAAAAACATATCCAATAATCAGGTAGGTAAGCCTTCAAGACGGCGGAGTGAAGGAAAAGCAACGAGAAAACAACGCAACCACAGCTCTGTATAAAACAAAAACAATCTGGAAAGCCTTTAGCAGATCAAGTAACAAGGAACAAAGCAAGATCAGAAGGAAATCGCCATTGTAGGAGCCATGGATCTGCAGAAAAATTAACACAAAGCCGCACAGACTGCATAGAGCAGTACTAGCCAATGGATGACAACCAAACTCCAGAAGCACACCCGATCTACACGCCGAGACAAAGATCAGAAGTGGTGGAGGAGGCAGCCAAGATCGGCCGTGTGATCGCCAGAGGAGCAGCTAGGGTTTTATTTAAAGGGTTTTGTTCTGGTTCCTTTTCTTCTCCTTTCCTCAAAACTTTCTTTTATTTGGCTTTACAAATGAGGTGAGATGAAACCAGTTCTTGTCTTACAAAATCCAGCATCAAAATGAATTTTATAATTATCTATTATTCTTTAAGCAAGCTGTGGAAATTCTGTCAACAAGACTTAACGTACATAAGCTTATTAATCATCCCAAAAACATACGTCTAACAACCCTAATCCTAATGGAAGGTTAGCTATGTCAGTCTGCATAGTCCGTAGTTTATGCACATGAATGCACGTAATGGCGATGTTCAAGAGAAATGCATCGGGTTTGAATAAAAGGTTAGGGTAAAAGGCTAGAATAAAGATGAGCCTAGCTATTTGGAGGCCAAAATGTGTATAACTCCAAATATCTGATCCATAACATGATTACTAAGCCCCTAATTGAGATAAATTCATTCTACGTCTGATGTTCTACTAGATAAGGCTAAGTTCAAATCATTCAAGTTTCAAAACAGTAAGGACTTTCCTGAATATTGTATATGCGCGTGGTCATTGTTAACCCCTATTTTTACTGTTTATTTAGGTCCTTTTGTGACTATTCTTGCGTCTTTTAACCGAGAACAAGATAATTTTGAACCTTTTTATTATTTTATTGGGAAATGGGCTTGAAGGCCAAAGAAAAGGGATTTGGTGTTTAATTGGGCTTCCAGAAGATTAAATGGACTTTCATAGGAACAAACGGGTTTCCAAAAGATCAAACGGGCTTCAAGATGGACCAAAAAGAAGATGAGCTTGAAGCCGCATACCGATAGGTAAGGGCAAGTACCGATCGGTTGGCAAAGCCTCATAGACCGATCGGTTATGCCTCTTCACCGATCGGTTGGCGAGCATTTGTCAAGTTTCCATTTTCTCGCTTTCAGATGTTTTACATTTTTCTCTACTCCCTAAACACTATATAGAGGGGGCTTGACCCTCAGTTGTAAACACACCAAGCCATTGAGCAATAAACTCATCCTTTTTTCTCTCTTCCTTGCCGGGAGGGCGTAAATACGTTTCTTCTAGTTTTTTTCTCTTTTAATAGTTTTGTCTTTAGCGTAGTAGTATGGCTATGAGTTCTTCATAGTCGTGCTACTATATCTCTACCTTGCTAGATATCATTCTCTGCTAGGTTTTAGATTTCCTGTTAGGTAGTTTTAAGTATGTAACTATGCATGATATGATGATGATGGTTAGATCCTTTGCCTAGGGTGATTTTAATGTTTACCCTAGACTGACCTCTGAGTATGCCATTAGACATTTCTCGACATATGACTGTGCAATGGAACGTTGGATTGTACCCTAGGTGAGCAAAGTATTCCTAGAAAAGTGACATTGCTAGGGAGCTTTGTGAACCTAAAAAATCCCGTACTTAATGTTGCTTAGATTATGATAGTAAAGTGACATGTCAATTAGGATTGTTGCTTAGTAGTTATCACTAAGGGATTAGGGTAATTAATGATTATGATTGAGTTCTAGGATGGTTTATAATGTTTTCTCTTATGCATGTATATTACTAATGGAGAACCATAGTAATGCTGTTGGGATCGTTGATGAAGCTGCTGAAAACGGGAATGTTGCTGGACATAACCGTCAACCGATTGGTTATGAAAACGAAATGATCGATTTTGAAGATGATGGGAAACTAATCAGTGCACAACCACCACTGATCGGTTATGGTGACATTAATCAACTGATCCGTCCTCCACCACCACCGATCGGTCAGTGTGATGAAGTTGAGCCCACTTTAGGAGACCACAACGCTCCTAATCTGTTCTATGTTGGTAAACATGCGATTCAACCTCCTACGCCTTAGAGATATGACTACCAGATCGAGCCTTCGATGATTGCATTGGTGAAGCAATCAATGTTCAATGGGCTACCTTCAAACAATTTAATTGACCACATTCAAAACTTTGAAGATCTCTGTAGCACCACCAAGACAAATGGTGTGTCTCAAGACTACCAACTCTTGACCTTGTTCAAATTATCCATTGGCGATTAGGCTTAGAGATGGTTAAGACTTCTAGAACCGAGATCCATAATCACTTGGGATCCATAATCACTTGGGATCCATAATCATTTTTCGAAGCATGGGATCGCTTTAATGGATACCTGAAGGATTGTCCACATCATGGCTAACCTAATGAGACTCTCTTCATGTCTTCTACCAAGGAGTCTCTGAGAAGTTCCAAATGGCACTTGACACTATAAGTCAAGGGAACTTCGCATCAAACACTATTTGGGGAGCTAATCATCTCATCGAGAAATTGGCGGCAAGTAATAGCAACCAATGTCCTGAGTATGGTAGTTCAAAAAGGGTTGTTGTTAAAAGTGTGGAGACTAACGGGTACCAAGAGCTTAAGGAGAGAGTGGAATGATTGATCAAGCTTTAGAAAAAGGAACTAAGCACGCTAATGGATGATGCGGAACAAGGAAATGATGCTGATGATGGGTACTACGAAGGGACTTAAGATATTAACTATGTTGGTGGACGTGGCTTTAACAATTTCAACAACTTCAGGAACCACCCTAATCTCTCATACCGGAGCACGAATGTTGAAAACCCCCATGATCAAGTCTACCCTCTGAAACCTCAGGGATACCAAAACAAAGGAGCTGCTTATGGTGGATACAACTTCGAACCCAAGCCTCAGTACAGCGGATATAGCACACCAGGGACAGTCTCAACTGAATCCACCAGACAGCAAACTTGAGAGGATGACGCATCAACTGATGGTGAGCCATAAGCAAAGCGCTGAAATCATCAAAGTCAAAATGAATGGAATGTACACATTTCTCAATGGAAAGATTGAAGCTGTGAACACTTATGTCCGAGTTTTAGAGACTCAAATTGCTCAAGTAGCTTCCAATGCTAAAGTACCTCTACGAATGTTTCCAGGGGCTGAAGGGAACCTTAGAAAGCAAGTTAGCGTTGTCGAAGCTATATAAGAAGAGAGATTGGATACGCCAACCAATCGGTGTGGGCACTGCACCGATCGGTTCCATAGGGCAACATTAACCGATCAGTGCAACGTCCTAACAGATCGGTTGGATACTTTCATCCGAAAGAAGAGAGGTGAGGCTGAGTCAGCATATTCAAAGAGTGTTCCTGGAAATGTTCATAGGATCCAAGAAAACTCGCGTATCTACAAACCAAGGGAGCCTTTCCCTTGCTATGTTGACAAATTAATAGCTAATGGGAAGATATATATGTTCAAAAGAGTCCTAGGAGAGTTAACTGAAGGAATGACATATGTGGAAGCAGAAGCGAACTTACCCAATATCAAGGAGGTCTTCAAGTGTGTGTTGAAGAGTGGAGAAGGTTTAGGCGAGTTAAAGAGAAAACTTATGAAAGAGAAGAAGGTCTTGAAATAACTCCCTAAGCTTCAGGATCCCGGAAGATTCGCACTAGTTTGTGCGGTCTTTGGCGTCCATTTTGAATACTCGCTTTGTGACACAAAATCGAGTGTGAATCTCATGTCCTTCTTTGTTGCCAAAGGGCCCGAGATAGAGAATTTCAATGATCCTCCATGCATCTTGAAGTTCGCCAATGCTTCAATGTCCAAACCCCAAAGATTTCTACCCGGTGTGCTAGTGCGAGTAGAACATTACCTAGTACCTATAGATTTTCAAATAATTGAGATGATTAGAGAATCAGAGATGTCGCTGCTTTTGGAAAGGCCATTCCTTAACTCGGTTGGGCCATTATGGATATGCTTAAGCAACAAATCACATTCGATCTAATTGACAAGGAGGTCCATTACTCGCCCATATCACCTTCGGCCCATCAAGATTCAAAGATCGACGAGGAAACCAAGGAATAAGGACCGGAGTGAGCACTACAAAGTCAAGCTCGAGACTCAAAACAAACGATGAATGGGAGGCAACCCATTAGTTTTCACTCTTTCTTTTCACTTCTCGTTTTTAATTACTTTCATTTGAATTATTAACTATCTGCATTTTCAGTTTGAATGGTAAGTTTGGATTATTCAGAACCTTTTAATTCTGAAAATCATAGGTTTTACGCGTTAGAAACAAGTGCAAAATCGTAGAAGGCAAGATTTCAGAAATGCCTACTGATCGGTGAACTCCCAACACTGATCAGTATAAATTGCTCTGTCAACCGATCGGTTACACTCCAAGACCTATCGGTTGGCGCCCAGGTAAAATCGGAAAAACGGTTTAATCCGGTTAATTCACTTGAATTGAACCGGACTAAACCGGCCACCTCCCTTCTTCTTCTTCTTCCCCAAAAATTCATCACCATTTTCACAAAACATGCATTTTTAAAACCTTAAAAACTCTCTCAAAAGTTTTCAAAATCCATAAGTTTCTCAATTTCAAACCGTTTTCAACGATTTTTGGGTGATTTCCACTCCATTTTGAATCTCTATCCATTTATCCTACTATCATTCCCGATCTATTGAGGTAACCCACTCGATTTTCATGTTTGAAATCCGATTTTTGCATGAATACTTGTGACTTCTTGGGTTTTTGATTTCTTGCATGTTTAGCTTGATTGTTGAGTGAGAATTGATGCTTAGAAGGTTAGGAAATGGATTAGGTGGTTAGATTTCAAACTTTTTTGATTTTTTAGAGAGAATTTTGAATTTTTGAAAATGGTTTGTGGTGGATTTTGAATTTTTGTGCTTAAATTGTGTTTAGGATGATCTGTTTTTAATAATCCATGCTTGTAGGAGAAGAATTGGTTGAATTTGGATTTATTTAGAATTTTAGGGATTAATTTTCCTAAAAATTCAAATTTGTGCATTTTAATTGTCTCAAAATCAATTTAGGGAGTTTTTAAAAGTTTAATATGCTGCAATAATTATTTAGGAATTTTTACAAAGACGTTTCGAAAGGTTTTCTGTTTTTGAATATTTTCTACAAAAGTTCATACAAATCCCGACAGGACTTATGCTTTTCACTAATTTTGCAGGTAAGGCTCCTTGGACTCGAGGGGAGAGTTCGAGGAACCTACCAGAGACTTGTTGGCTTCTGTAGAGGTGCACTACCCTACAGCGCTTGAGGATGCATGCAAAGGACGGATCCGTTTTTTCATCGTAGAGCAGCTCTACAAGATCTCCATCCACTAGCTGCGACATCTTTGGTTTCCCAAGGCATAGGGAAAAACCTGCTCTGCTAGTTTACGAAACTGACACGTTCTGAGTTCTCATTGGTTTAGGCACATATGTTTCCTCTACTTGGAAACAATCTCGGATTAGGAGTCCCGTGCTCCGTTTGTTTGCTAAGTTCATCAGCAACACCTTCTACACCAGACATGAGATTGGGACTCTCAACACTGCTGATCTTCGGATGCTGAGAGAGAGAGTTTTCCACTATTAGCCGCAAGACTTCCACTAGGAAGAGGGGCGATATCTACCGGGGACCCTCGTCACGCCTATTCTTGAGGCGATCGGACTTCAGCTTCCTCCTCCCACATTTGAGTGCAGACGGAGGTTCATTGATAGAGACTACCTCTACCACGCCTCCATTCTGATATGAGGCAGTTCTGTATTGCAGTTTCATGACTGCGGAGGTCATTACAGATACATGCAGCTTCCTGCAACATCTTACGGACATCGCTCTACACACTCAGGTAGACTTCATGCCTCCTACTGCCACACTCGCGCCACTCGTCTCTGTCAGACACGTGCAGCTGCTCAGGCACCACATCGTGCGTCCACTTCGTCTCAGGGACCACTTCTCAACTTCGACGATAAGGAGTTCACCTACAGTGTTCTCCCAGACACTGCCAGCGACCAAAAGATGATCAGACATGTTGTGGCGGTCTCGGAGAAGAACAATAGGATGCTCCATCTGGTTCTAGGAGTCTTACAGAAGATTAGGCCATGTTGTGTCTCTCCACCAGACGATGTTGCTGCGTCTACTAGCCAAGCCAACCGTTACCAGCACAGTCCCCCATCTGCTTCTTCGAATCTAAATGATGAATCTAGCCCTGATAACTACGGAGATGGCAGCATTGCACAAGAGAGGACCAAGCACCGGCCAGGCCAGCATGGCTCAGACGAGTAAGCTTTGATTACGGGTTAGTAACCAATTGGTTATGGGTTTGACCGATCGGTTATGGCTAGGTTAGTAACCGATCGGTTATGAGTAGGTTAGTAACCGATCGGTTGCAACTGTTGCACGATCGGTTTGCGTTTCATCTGAAAACCCTTTATTCTATGTATTTTTCCTTTTTTAGGATCATTTTATTGAAAATTTTCACCAGCCTACCTTCATTTTATTTTACACTGAGACAGTGTAATTCAAGTCTGGGGGAGGGTACGGATGTACCATTTATCTGATATATTTGGTGAAATTTTTTATTTTTAATTGAGTCATTTTCAGTAATTTTAGGCGACAATGAGCTTTTTCAGGAACTTACATAGGGACGACATTCCAACGACTTATTCAAGATTACGTCAGAAGTAGAGTAGAAATTTGGAACGATCATGAGCAGACACAATATTCAGAAAAGTCCCTATCGCTTTGAAACTTGAACGATTTGAGCTTAGCCTAGTGAACATTGAACATGCATTTAGTTTATCTCACTTAGGGGCTTGGTATTCATGCTATTGATAGATATTCAGAGGTGCCTTGTTTTTACCAATCTCTTTGACCTCCAAATAATTAGGATCATACCATACCTTATACCCTAAACCCCCCTTTTTGTTCAAACACCATGCATTCTTCTGATCATAGCCATATGTGCATTTATGTGCATAAACTATGGAATATACGAACCGACATTGCTAACCTTTCATTATGATTAGGGATATTAGACATAAGATTTTAGGGTGATTAGAAAAGTCTCTGGAGGATTAGGTCTTGTAGACAGATTCTTAGGACTTGTTAGAGAATGCTAGAAAATGTTTAGAAAATCGTTTTGCTGCTTAAATTTGTATGATAGAGCCGGTTCCACAATTCCTTTTAATAAAAAATAAAAAGAAAAATAAAAAACGAAAATAAGAAGAAAAAGGGAAGTAGGAACCGGAAAAGTCAGATTTTTATTGTAAAAGCATTAAAAGAATTTTGTAGCGTTTTCTTTGGGATTTTTTTGGGTTTTAAGGAAAATTAGGTAGTCTTAGAGAAAGGAAGGTTATTTATGCATAAATTGGTTTTTGTCGCACTGTGATTATGCATAATGATTTGTATCCTAGATTTTAGGATAAAGCCATAAACACTCGAGTCACCCTAAATGCTTCCTTTACCAAGACCCTAGCATGTCTAATATCCCCTATGTGAGAATGTACGCATGTTACAAGGCTAAGTTCATTGACTTCGAGAGTTCTTCAAGATCTCAGGATTCAGAGTATGGGATATTGACAAGTTCAAGGTTAGGTACATAAAGTAGGTTTTGCTCTGACAATTTTTAATGCAGTTCGCGGGAAGAAGACCCTCTAGACTCGAGTTTTAATTGCTCTTTACTTGAGGACAAGAAAAGATTCAAGTATGGGGAATGTGTTAACCCCTATTTTCACTGATTAATTTAGGTCTTTTTGTGACTATTCTTGCGTCTTTTAACCGAGAACAAGATAGGTTTGAGTCTTTTTGTATTTTATTGGGAAATAGGCTTGTAGAACAAAGAGAAGGGATTTGGATTTTAATTGGGCTTCCAGAAGATTAAATGGACTTTCAGAGGAACAAACAGGCTTCCAGAAGACCAAACAGGCTTCAAGATGGACCAAAAAAAGGAAGAGCTCAGAGCCTCATACCGATTGGTTAGGGCAAAGACCGATCACGCACAAGTGCATCCGATCAGTTTTTAACCTATGAACAACTGATTGGTTAACAAATCAAAGGCTTACTCGTCTTAGACTTTCTAGCCTATCCAGTGCCTGGTCCTCTCTAGTTGAATGTGTCCTCCTCCTTAGCCATATGAGCTGGATGTATCCTTTGGAGCCGTGTTTGTGGCCGAAGGCACATTTTCGTGGTAGGGGTTGGCTCTCTAAACGGTCAGAGCGACATCGTCTGGAGCTGAGACGCATCATGGTTGGATTTTTCAGAAGGCTTTTAAAAGTAGACGAAGCATCCTGTTGTTCTTCTCCGAGATCTCCTGCACATGTCGAATCATCTCCTAGTCGCTGGTAGTCTCTGGAAGATCACTGCAAGTGAACTTTGTCTCATCGAAATCGAGCAACAGGTCCTGAGAAGATTTGGATGCCTGAGATGGCACTTGAGTAGTTGTGCAGGCCTGTCGATGGCTTATGGTACGGGTATGCCCATAAGGGAGAGCACATAGAGTAGCAATAGGAGGGATCAAATCGACCCGAGTACGTAAAGTAACGCCAGTATAGGGAGCTGCAGGTATTTGTAGAGACCCTCCCGATTCTGGAACTACATAACGGAAGTGCCTTTGACCAAGATGGTGGTGTAGGACCTTGGTTTGCTCTCGAGTGTAGGACGAGGGAGCTCAATCCCGATGGCCTTAAGAATAGGCGTGACAAAACTCCCTGAGTAAATATCACACCGCTTCTACGTGGAAGTCTTGGCTCCAGCAAGCTCAGCAGCCAATAGTCCTCAAAAGTCCACATCATGTGGCTCTCCATAACAGTCATCGTCAGAGTCCTCGATGTACATGTTAACCACCTCCCTAAGCATCCTGAGCTCAGAGGTCTTGAGGATCACATCCTCGTGTCTTGTGAAGATAATGTTGCTGATGAACTTTGCAACAATACGCAACACGGGGTTCCTAATCTGAGCCTGCTTCCAGGCTCCAAAAAGATAGGTAGTAGTAATGGTGGTCCAGAACTCCGCATGATCGAAGACAACGCTAGCACATGTTTCCATACGCCGTGGGAACTTGAAGATGTTATAGAGCTGGTGGATGTTACATCGCCATATGTGCATTTATGTGCCGGCCTCTCGTGCAAAACCCATGATTTGGTAGGAAATGTACCAAATCCAATCAAGTTTAACATCATGTGGACCTCTTCCTTAAGGCCCAACTGCTCGAGGATCTGATCTTATTAGGTCTTGATGAAGTTTGAAGCTCTCCATCCGTTCTCTGGCAGTGTTGTCAGCATCCCTCATCTCTTGGTGATGAGTACCCATCCTCTATGGGCGTGCAATCCTAGCAGCTCGCGAGCCCTCACCTCATGTCCTTGGAGCCATATCTCAAAAATCAAAGAAAAAGTATGAAAAATTTTCAGGAATTTAGGAATTTGATAGAAACTTTTGGAAACATAAGACTTTCCGGAAAAAAGTATGATAAATCCCTAAAACTTCATGACAAAATATGCAACTTGTAAAATCTCTCAATAGATTAAAAATCAATTAAGATGCAAAAATTCCAAATTTAGGTAAATTAATCCCTAAAACTCAAAATAAATCCAAATTAACAAAAATCCAAACTCCTCAAATTCTTATTCTTAAATTATTGATAATTCAAAATCAATTTAAAGATCACGCAAGCTTAAGAAGTTGTGTCAATATTCTTTTCTTCATAAGCTTTTTCTTTAGCTTATCTAATCCTTCTTCGCCTCTCATGACACACTTAAAAACTTCCTTGATATCAGCTAAGCTTGTTTTTGCTTCTTCACACGTCATTCCTTCAGTCAACTCCCCAAGCGCCTTCTTAAACCTGTCCATCTTCCCATTAGCTATCACTTTGTCAACATAGCGAGGAAAAGGACCTTTAGACTTGTACACACGTGGGGTCTCCTGATTGATCCGAACCTTCTGAACATCATCAAAAATATACTCTGAACACTCGGACTGATCAGCCTCAGCCTTTCTGTTCCTTATAAAAGAATCCAACCGATCAGTTATGATGTTGCACTGATCGGTTAATGTAGTCTTAGAATACTGATTGGTGAAATAGCTGCACCGATCGGTCAACGAGTCCAAAATCACCTCTGAATCAAACTCAACACCATTCACCTGCTCCCTAGGTTTCCTTTATGCATTTCCTAGAAGCATCCTTGGAGGTACCTTAACACTAGAAGCTACTTGGGTGATTTGAGTCTCTAAAACTCGAACATGAGTGCTCACGGCTTTGATTTTCCCATTGAGATATGTATACATTTCGTCCACCTTAGCGTTGATGATGTTAGCGCTTTGCTTGTGACTCTCCATCAGTTGAAGCATCATTCTCTTGAGTTTTCTATCCAACGTGTTTTGTTTTGATGGTCCTTGAAACGCGCTTTGCCCATTTTTGTATTGAAATTTGGGTTGAAAGTTGTATCCACCATAACTACCCCCTTTTTAAAAAAATCCTTTAGGTTTTGGAGGATAGATTTGGTCTTGGGGATTTTCGACATTCGTACTCAGGTACGAAAGGTTCAGGTTGTGTATCAAGTTGTTGAAACCACGTCCACCAATGTATGATAGAACCAGTTCCACTTTTCCTCTCTAAAAAAAAGAAAAAAAATAATGATGTCAAGAGAAAGAAAGAACTGGAAAAGTCTAAGTTTTATTGAAACATGAATCAGGAAAATTTCTTAGAGTTCTTTGGGGTTTATATCGGGTTTTGAGATAAATTAGATAAAGGAAAGCTACATATGCATCAATTGGTTTGTGTCTCACTGTGATTATGCTTAATGTTTTGCATCCGAGATTGTTAGGATAACCCTCAACACATGAGTCACAATTAAATTCTTCCCTTACCAGACCATAGCTTCTTCGACATTCCCTTTGTGAGAATGCACGCCTTATATTTATGAATGTTAAAGTATTAAGTTTATTGACTTTGAGAGTTCTTTGTGAACTCGGGATTCAGAGTATAGGCTATTGATAAGCTCATGGTTAAGTACAGAAAGTAGGTTTTGCATTGACTTGGTTTTGATGCAGTTCGGGGAAGGAAGACCCGTTGTAAGTATTGTTCCCAAAGATTTATGAGCTCCCATTTTTCACACAATTTCTTCGGTTAGAGTTTTTGTTGTTCTAGATCTTGTTTGAGGACAAGAAAAGATTCAAGTCTAGGGGAATGTGTTTAACTCCTATTTTTACCGGTTTTTAATATACATTTTGAGCCTTATCTTGTGTTTAAGAGTGTTTCAGTGTCTTTTAGTGTTTCTTGAGTCTTGACAGGTTTTGAGAAGTTTTGGAGTAAATGGAGAGTTTTTGGATCATTTTGGATAATTGGATCGCGTAGAAGCGTCAGGGGTTTGACCTCTGATGAATAATTTCCCACCCTTGGATCTTCTTCATATTTTGGCACTAGATCTAAGGGGATGTTAGCTTTCATTTACAAGAGATTTGAAGGAAATCTAATGATGTGATTAAAAATTATAGCCATTCTACCGATCGGTGCTCTCTCAGGACCGACCAGTTTTGAAGACTACGCAAACCGATCGGTTGTACTTAGCACTAATCGGTTGGTGGTTCCGAAAAACTTCAATTTATCTCATTTTTAGGGTTTATCTCTTTTACTATATATAGGGTTCTTCTATTACCCGAAATCATCAAGCCATAGAGGGAAAAACACCCTGTAAATATTTTTCTCATAGTTTTTAATATAATGTTTCTTCAGAGTTTTATTTGCAGTTTTAGTAGTAGATTTAGCAATATGATTATGAGTTCTTCATCTTCGTGTTGCTCTATCTCTACCATGCTAGAGTAATTCTCTCTTGGGTTTTAGGGTTCCTATTAGGATGTTGTAGATAGGTATTCATGCATGTTTTATTGAGAATAATGATTTGATTTTTTGCCTAGGTTGTTATTAATGTTTATTCTAGACGGAAGTCTGAATATGCCCTTACATGTTTTTTGGAAACGGAATTTGCAATGGAACGTTGGATAATAGCCGAGGTGAGCAACGTATTCCTAGACAATGGAAGTCGATAGGGAGCTTTGTGAACCTATCGATCCTAAACTTAATGTTTGCTTTAATCTTAATAATAATTTGAAGTTTTTGTTAAGATTGTTAGCTTAGTAGTTATCACTAAGGAATTAAGGTAGCTAGTATTTATGATTGATTTCAAGAATAGTTTATAATGCTTTCTCGTATGCATGTATGTTGCTTGTTTAGAATTCCTTAAGGAGTCCCTTTATGCAATTTATCTATCATTATTTATATTTATTTTAGGGACAATTGGAAATAAAGGAGTTCTAAGAAAAGTTTTGTCCATATACACCTTAATTTCTAAATTGTCACTTTGGACAAATCTACCCCTATATCAAAATTTTGACAATTTTAAGAAGAAAAAACCAAAAAAACATGTTGATAGACATGTTTAAAGAAGATTTAGTGAAAACATTTTTTTTATTTGGTCGCATATAAATAGGTTTTTAGATCTTCCGAAAAGTGTAGAATTCGTTTTCTAAATTTTTTGTCTGTTCTAAAACCTTTAGAATACGTATTCTACGCATTGTACATGTTCTGAAAATTTTAGAACATATATTTGTTCTAAAATTTTAGAATACATGTTCTACAAAATTTGGAACTCGTATTCTGCAAATTCTCTATGTTCTACGAAATTTAGAATACGTATTCTAAAGTTTATAATACGTATTCTACGATTTACTCAATATTCTACAAAATTATATTTCCTTAAAACTAGTAACCGAATCTACAAATAAGGAAAGTAAATCTATTTTATGTAAATCAAATATATTCTTTAACATTTTTGAATCTACTACACCCTTTTTAAATAAATACATTATATATTTCAAAAAACATATATATTTATACAAAATATTTTCTAAATGAAATATTCTTCAAAATATATATTATGTATGTAAAAAATAAAAATAAAGCAAATATATGTAGGTCATATTTTAAAATCAATGTTAAAAAGTGGTTTTAAATGTATCCAACGTTACAATATTAATAAACCGGCCTTTAAACACTATTTAAACCATTATAAGTTATAAATTTATTCTGTAACATATAAAACATAAATTTAAAGATATATTTTTCTGTAATATATACGGTATTTATTTTAAAATAGGTGTAGTAGGTTTTATATAAATGTTTTGTCCAAAATTGTACTCTAGATAACTTTTTTTTTTAGATTTTTGTTCATTAATATTTAAAAAGGCATCGGCAAGAAAAAAGAGAAAAATAGGTTTTAATAATTTTTATTTTTATTTTGATAGGTTGTATAATATATATATATATATATATATTTTCTTTTAATGAAAGACTCTATATGAATAAGAGGTTTAGAATATGAAATATGATTAAATTTATAATTTTGTTATTTTATTTTTATTTATAATTAAGGGCATAATGGGTTTTTCATTATTATAAAACCTATTCACCAATCCTAACTAGATAAGTTATAGATGGACAATTAGAAAATTAAAGGGCAATTCTCATCAATACCACTATAATAAGTTTATTTTCCAAAATTACCATAACAAGTTTTATTTTCCAAAAATACCACAAAAAAGTTTTATTTCCAAAAATACCACAAAACTAAAACCAAACTTTAAACCCTCAAACCCAAACCCAAAGATTTAAATTATAAACCCTTATATTTCAATTTTTAGTTTTGTGGTATTTTTGGAAATAAAAATTTTTAATGGTATTTTTGGAAAATAAAATTTATTGTATGTTAGGAAAATAAACTTATTTAGTGGTATTTAAAGGAATTTCTCAAAAATAAACATCCTGTTTTCTAATTTTCTCTAATTTTCTCTATATTTTATTAGGTTTTTAGAAAAACAAAAATCATATTAATTTTCCCTAGCTAGTTTTTAACAATCATAATCCATAGTTTAAATCATTTTGGTCCTTATGGATTCGATTCTTCAATATTATAATGTTGTTATCCTACACTTTAGGGTAAAACTTACACTCAACAGAGCATTGTAGTCTCCTAAGGTAGCTTCAGCAGGCTCAACAACCATTCGCAAACCGACTGGTTGGTTATGGTACCCGATCGGTTGCTCAACAGGTCACAAACCATCGATGGTTGATGTGCACCGATTGATTCTCCAACAGCTTCAAAACCGATCGTCGTTCCCCAGCACTGATCGGTTGACAGTTGTTTTGAGCAACGTTTTCGTCTTGGACAGCTTCCTCAGCGATCCTAGAAGTATTACCGTGATTCTCCATCTATCTTTCTCTATTAAAGTATTTGCTAGCATGTTCGATCTTAGCTAGGTGATTGTTGTTTTGTTGTAGCAAATCGTTAGAACCATGGCTTGTTCTTTTCATAAGCCTTCGAACACGAGATAGAAGAAAAAAAAGGGAAAAGAAATAAAACTAAAAAATAAGAAAATAAAATCCTAGATAAAATTTTAACTACGAATCCAAAGGCACTAGTTAATGGTCCGCGGCAACGGCGCCAAAAACTTGTTGAATGTCAGTTTTACCTCAAATAATTTCTCAACTGTACGATAACACCGCTATAGTATTTAAGGATCAAATCCACAAGGACCAAAACAAATACACTATGAATTATGATAATTAATACCTAGCTAGGAAAAATAAATATAATTTTTGTTTAAGTTTTGCTAACAACCTAACAAAATAAACAATAGAATCATTTAAAACCATTCTCGAGCTCAATTAAAAATATTAGCTACCCCAATTCCTTAGGATAACTACTAAGCTAACAACCCTAATAAAATCTTATGTTTATTATTAAGACTAAAGCAAGAATTAGGTATAGGATCGATAGGTTCACAAAGCTCCTTAGCGACTTCCCTTGTCTAGAAATACTTTGCTCACCTAGGCTACAATCAAACATTTCATTGCAACTTTCGTTGTCAAGAAACATCTAAAGGCATATTCAGACTTCCGTCTAAAATAAGCATAAATAACAACTTAGGTGAAGAATCAAGATCATTCTCAATATAACATGCATAAATACTCATCTACAACATTCTATTCGAAACCCTAAAACCCAACAGAGAATTACTCAAGGGTGGTAAAGATAGAGCAACACAAAGATGAAAAACTCACAATCATATTTCTAAATCTACTACAAAACTATAAATGAAAATCTTAAACAAACATTATATTAAAACTTAAGAAAAAGTATTTACAAGGTGTTTTTTGCTCTCACGCTGGATGATTTTAGAGGAGGGGACGAGTCCTCTATTTATAGTAAGGGGGACAAAAAGAAAAATGGAAAAGGAGAGAAATTGAAATCTTCCAAAATCACCAAAACGGAATTTTTCCGAAATGCCCAACCGATCGATACAAAGATGCAACCGAGCGGTTCGCCTGGTCTTCAAAAACAATTGGTACTAAGTGCAACCGATCAGTTTTCGTCTCCGATTTTTTCTTATTTTGGTTCACTTGAAGCACAATAGATCCACTTGAAGTCCATTTGATGCATCTGAATACCATTTTAGCTCTAAATCTCCCTTTTTCGTCTTCAACTCCATTTTCTCACGAAAACACAAAAAGACTCAAAAACTAAGTTGTTCGGTAAAAAAGACACAAGATTAGTCGTAAAAAGGACTCTTAAAATCGGTAAAAATAGGAGTTAATAGCTAGCATAAAAGGGTTTCAAGTCATGAGAGAAAACTGATAATTGTGGATGCAACTTTTCTCAAGAACGGATATGGTGGTGTATTAGTTTTTGCCTCAGCTCAAGATCCTAATCGACACCATTATCCCATAGAGTTTGGTGTAATCGATGGTGAGAATAATGCAAGTTTGACCTGGTTTCTCGAGATGCTGAAAACTGTTGTAGTCGCATGGAGATTCATGGAGTGCAATAGGCTTTACACAGTGGCTGAGTTCAACTGTGCTTATTGTTCTTTTAAGTCAAGAATTCGTTCTGGAGGAGACTACAGTGAAAGAAAAATGAGCAAGTTGTTTTTTTCTAGGAGAAAGATACAATATAGACACAAGCAACTGTGTGGAATCATTGAATAGTGTTTTCAAGGCAGCTAGAAGGTACTCCTTAATACCCCATGCTTAATACGTGATATGCTCAAAATTAATACCCTAAAGTATCTAAGCAGTCGCTGTAATATTCTAGGGGTCGAACCACAAAGACTCAGAGAATCACACAATAGATTTCAAGAATCAAATTACGCTAAGCCAAATCAATCAAGCGAGAATATAAATATGCAGAATTAAAAGATGTAAAATCAATGGAGAGGATATAAGCCTAGGGTATTTCTCAGGAAATCAAGGAATGCAGATAAATCAATCAACAGGGTTCAGGCTAAGCACTGTTCTCGAACTCAAATCACTAAGATATAATTAACCAACTTCCGTTGCGAAAACTATCTAAGTCTAAATCCTAGAATTCCAAATTCCTTTGCAAATCCTAAAGATCTAAACCAGCTTTAATGTCCAAGTTTGATATGTTCACAAAATAATTAAACCAAATTCCTTTGCAGATAATTATTTTGCTCACCCTAGGTTCTGTCAGGTTATCAATCTCACTTCCGTGAATAATCAACAATCCTAAAATCTAGATTCCAGATTCGTCAACCTAGAACTAGCTTTGAGAACAACCTATGGTGAAGAACTCAATTGATTATGAACCCTAACAGATCAATCTATCTAACAAGCCATGAAATCCTTAATGAGAAAACCCTAAACCTAAAAGGGATCTACTCAGACATGCAGAATGAAGCAAACAACATGATTGAATAGATCATCAAAGTAAGAAATATCAAAAGGGTTCGAAATCTTCTCTCCCGAACAGAGTTTCAGACTTGTCTCCCTAAAGAACCAAAGTAAGAATAAAGTAAAATCAAGCATAGCCTAAACAGGTGGCTGAAAACCCTATTTATAAGTCTAAAACACGTTCTGGGCTTTCTTGTAAATAATAAAGTCTTCTGGGCCAAAAAGCAGATTCTTCTAAGTCGTAGAAAGTCGCGTTTTCCTTTCCTGCAGTCGGCATCGATCGATACCAGCTGGTATCGGTCGATACCAGGACATTTCTGGTGTTTGCCAGACTGGACTGTCTTCACGAAAACTGGCATAACTTTTGATCGCACCGTTGGAATGGCTTCAAACCACTTCCAAATGAAAGCTAATCCATTGATCTATCTCGTGTCCAAATTTGAGCTCAATCCATCGGTGGAAACGTCTTCAACGAATGCCACAAAGCTCCAGAATGCTCTAAAAACTCCAATTAAGCTCCAAACATGCTAAAACCTGAAAAGACTCTAAAAGACTACGGAAACAATAGAAAGACTCGATAAAAAGGACTTATATCATGGTCTAAAACGGGTAAAAACCATGATATATCAACTCCCCCAGACTTAACCTTTGCTTGCCCTCAAGCAAACAGAAAACCAAACCATGGAAAGAAGTTTGAAAACGCAGAGACTCACTTGTTCTTGAAACACTGCAATGATCCTTCTTCCTAATATCTTCTCATTACTTTGCCAGTCCCAGATCTAACCACCATGTACTTCTCCGTAAACCTTTGCAGCTTTCCCAGAACCCACACATAGTATCACAGCTTCATCCATAAAAACCATCATTGCCAGTTTCATCGCTGTAATCAATGTCCAAGAACTTCCAGATTCTTTCCCAAACAATATCATGATAAAAGAAATACCTGAAATTTTCACTCTTTTTGGTATTTGTTCTCTCCCCCAGACTTATTTTTGATCATGTTCTTTCTCTTTTTTTTTTCTTTTTAGCTCTGCATATACACATTAAGGTCTGCGACGCGAGTATTGATGGTGTTTGCCACCGAATCCCCGGTTCTTTCCTCTCTGTGTATCAAAGGTGTAGGCGAATAGTGGTATCACGGGAAATTTTCCTAACCTCGCTTCCAACCTTTGTGTGATCATTCCTTCACAAGTAGAATAATGGGATCGCTGGAAATTTTCCTAGCCCTCTACTCAGAAGAAAATCATCTCATCTTTTATGCTCTTTTGTAAACTTATAACAGGGGAGAGAAATACCATCACTTTAAACACATGGGTTCCTTTTGTCAGATATGAATGAGGAATCAAGTTCTGGAAACACTAACCACATCGATGAAGTGCAAAAATTAGGCTCAGGTTTTGATGAAATCCACTGGAAACATGTGTGTTTTCTAGTCAACTGGTCAGCCTTTGGATTTTTCATTAGTCGATCTGAAAAACTGGTTCTGTAACAATGGACACTCAGAAGTAAAGTCAGCACAGTAAGTTCAAAAACAAGATCATAATCTCCAGGACAATTTTGACTCAATAAAACAAATTTTGACACAAAAACGACTGACTCTAAGAAAACGAACACGTTGTCAGCAACTACCTCCCCCAGACTTAAACAACACTGTCCCCAGTGTTATCTAGCCTAGAGTTGGTAAAAGAAATCAGAAGAACTCAGAGGAATAGTGAAAAACAAACGAGAAGATACCTGTGCGCAGGGTATCGACCGATACCATTGCTGGTGTCGATCGATACTCGGATCATGAGTCGATGAATTCCCTTTTCCTAATGAAGCGTAGCCTAAACAGGTGGCTGAAAACCCTATTTATAAGTCTAAAACACGTTCTGGGCTTTCTTGTAAATAATAAAGTCTTCTGGGCCAAGTTGCAGACTCTTAAAACTTGTAAAAACGCGTGTTTTCCCTTCCTGCATTCGGTATCGATCGATACCAGGACATTTCTGGTTTTTGCCAAACTGGACTGTCTTCACGAAAACTGGCATAACTTTTGATCGCACCGTTGGAATGGCTTCAAACCACTTCCAAATGAAATCTAATCCATTGATCTATCTCGTGTCCAAATTTGAGCTCAATCCATCGGTGGAAACGTCTTCAACGAATGCCACAAAGCTCCAGAATGCTCTAAAAACTCCAATTAAGCTCCAAACATGCTAAAACCTGAAAAGACTCTAAAAGACTACGGAAACAATAGAAAGACTCGATAAAAAGGACTTATATCATGGTCTAAAACGGGTAAAAACCATGATATATCAACTCCCCCAGACTTAACCTTTGCTTGCCCTCAAGCAAACAGAAAACCAAACCATGGAAAGAAGTTTGAAAACGCAGAGACTCACTTGTTCTTGAAACACTGCAATGATCCTTCTTCCTAATATCTTCTCATTACTTTGCCAGTCCCAGATCTAACCACCATGTACTTCTCCGTAAACCTTTGCAGCTTTCCCAGAACCCACACATAGTATCACAGCTTCATCCATAAAAACCATCATTGCCAGTTTCATCGCTGTAATCAATGTCCAAGAACTTCCAGATTCTTTCCCAAACAATATCATGATAAAAGAAATACCTGAAATTTTCACTCTTTTTGGTATTTGTTCTCTCCCCCAGACTTATTTTTGATCATGTTCTTTCTCTTTTTTTTTTCTTTTTTAGCTCTGCATATACACATTAAGGTCTGCGACGCGAGTATTGATGGTGTTTGCCACCGAATCCCCGGTTCTTTCCTCTCTGTGTATCAAAGGTGTAGGCGAATAGTGGTATCACGGGAAATTTTCCTAACCTCGCTTCCAACCTTTGTGTGATCATTCCTTCACAAGTAGAATAATGGGATCGCTGGAAATTTTCCTAGCCCTCTACTCAGAAGAAAATCATCTCATCTTTTATGCTCTTTTGTAAACTTATAACAGGGGAGAGAAATACCATCACTTTAAACACATGGGTTCCTTTTGTCAGATATGAATGAGGAATCAAGTTCTGGAAACACTAACCACATCGATGAAGTGCAAAAATTAGGCTCAGGTTTTGATGAAATCCACTGGAAACATGTGTGTTTTCTAGTCAACTGGTCAGCCTTTGGATTTTTCATTAGTCGATCTGAAAAACTGGTTCTGTAACAATGGACACTCAGAAGTAAAGTCAGCACAGTAAGTTCAAAAACAAGATCATAATCTCCAGGACAATTTTGACTCAATAAAACAAATTTTGACACAAAAACGACTGACTCTAAGAAAACGAACACGTTGTCAGCAACTACCTCCCCCAGACTTAAACAACACTGTCCCCAGTGTTATCTAGCCTAGAGTTGGTAAAAGAAATCAGAAGAACTCAGAGGAATAGTGAAAAACAAACGAGAAGATACCTGTGCGCAGGGTATCGACCGATACCATTGCTGGTGTCGATCGATACTCGGATCATGAGTCGATGAATTCCCTTTTCCTAATGAAGCGTAGCCTAAACAGGTGGCTGAAAACCCTATTTATAAGTCTAAAACACGTTCTGGGCTTTCTTGTAAATAATAAAGTCTTCTGGGCCAAGTTGCAGACTCTTAAAACTTGTAAAAACGCGTGTTTTCCCTTCCTGCATTCGGTATCGATCGATACCAGGACATTTCTGGTTTTTGCCAAACTGGACTGTCTTCACGAAAACTGGCATAACTTTTGATCGCACCGTTGGAATGGCTTCAAACCACTTCCAAATGAAATCTAATCCATTGATCTATCTCGTGTCCAAATTTGAGCTCAATCCATCGGTGGAAACGTCTTCAACGAATGCCACAAAGCTCCAGAATGCTCTAAAAACTCCAATTAAGCTCCAAACATGCTAAAACCTGAAAAGACTCTAAAAGACTCCAAAACAATAGAAAGACTCGATAAAAAGGACTTATATCATGGTATTTAATGGGTAAAAACCATGATATATCAATACGATCATAAAAAATTGTGAATATTTTTAATAACATCAGAAGGATGTCGTGTTTGGGTCGAGTGAATGTAAACTAGTGCCTTTTGTGAAAAAATACATGCACGATTTATGGGCTGAAGCTGAAAAATTAATTGTGACGGAACTAAACACTTTCAAATTTGGATACAACATCACCAGTACTAATGGTAAGCCTTATTTGGTAAACTTTCTCTTGAAAAGTTGTTGTTGCAGGGTGTTTGATATTCAAAGTATCCTTGTGTGCACACACTATGTTGTGATGTAAGTTTTACTTCAAATATTATCGCAGGTGTACGATACACCACTATAGTATTTTAGGACCGCATCCACAAGGACCAAAATAACTACACTATGGATTATGATAACTAAAACACTACAAGAAAACAGACGTTTTGCAACGTCCATATTCGTCGCTAAATCGTTGCAAAACGGCTTTTGCGTCAACTTTGCGACGAAATCCAAAACCTCGCAAACAACGTGACGCAAAATAGAAATCGTTACAAAAATCGTCGCAAATTTGCGTCGTCACAAAAATCGTCGCAAAGACGAGGCATAACGACGTTGCTAAATCGACGCAAACTTAGCGATGTTTTAGCGAGGAAAAACCCACGATTTTCTGCAAAACCTAAAACGTCTCTATATCGTTTCAAAATTTGCATCGTTTTTCTCTCGACACTAAATTGTCGCTAAATATTCGACGCAAAAACGTCACTAAATTTGTGTGGTCTACAGTCGATGCTAATTCGACGCAAAAATTAGCGATGCTTTTGCATCGAACAGTTAGCAACAAATTAGCAACGTTTAGTTTTGTTCGATGCTAGTTGACGCAAAATTAGCGAGGATTTTGCATCGAATACTTTAGCAACGAATTAGCGTCGTTTTTGTTTTTGCAATGATTTTGCAACGATTTTTAATAATTTTATTTTTTTATAATTTAATAATTAAATTCAAATAAAAACGAAAATTTGAAAATTGAAAATTAAAAATTTTAATAAAAATATTTTTTATCAATATTCAAATATTTTTTAAGATTACAAAAAAAAAAAACTAAATATCATCATTTTCGAGGTCGAATGCTGGTAGATCCGCATTGGCCGCTTCCGCTGCAAGCCGTTGAAATTCCGTCGATTGGTCTTCATTCGGAGGTGGTGGCTGGGCAAGTCGTCTGTTGCGTAACGCCTCTGCTAAGGTCAGGTTGTCAATTACGATGATCTCAAACAACTGATCTAACCCTGAGAGCTCACGTTCCGTCGCTTCTTGTCGTCGTCACATGGCCTTTATTTCGTTGTTTGCTATGGATAACTGAATCCGCAAGAGAGCAGGATCGTCAAAAACACGAGTCCTAGATGATGAAGAACATGCAGCCGGAACATCTTTTATGGTGTCTAGTTCTTTTTCTTCGAAAACCCAGTTCTTTTTCTTCGGAGCAACCTGAAAAAAAAAAAAAAAACTTGTAATTAACAATTTTAAACTAAAGTAAACAATAATTTTAAAAATAAAAATAGACATACTTCTTTATAAATGGTGTCCATTGTCGCCTATTAAGTCACAAGATTGGACGGAACTACCGCCTGGAGATGTCTGGGCCAACTGGGTATGTCGCTCAATAACCTTGGAATTCACATTGTTGTAGACCTTCTCGGACCGCGGGTCTACAACTGTGCCATCCTTCTTCTTGTGGGTCTCGACCATGACTTGCACAATAGGAGGTAGCTGACCTCCATTAGCCTAATTAGAAAATACAAAAAATATTAGATAAACCAATAAACTTTTTACCAATTATAATTACTATAATTTGATAATTAAATATTACCAATGTTATTCGTTTTGCGGCAAACGATGTCTGACCCGCAGTGTGCTTAGGTGGTCCGTAACCGTCAGGATCAAAGTTATGTGCCTTAGAACATCCAGCGGCTACAGCCTGCGAATGAGGATCTTCCCAATACTTAACTAAACTGCGCCAAACATTAGGATCCATACTCTGCGGCATTCCGTCATCGCCCGTATTCTTCCACTCCTTCGTCCAATATGAAACCGTCCCAGCAAGGCGTTTCAATGCTTTTGCCTCAAAAGCTTGGAGAACGTCTCCGGTTATACCTTCATCCCAATGTCATTTTTGCTAACAAAAAAAATTACCATATTAAATAGAATATCATAGTTAAAGAAAATTTAAAATTTAAAATATGACAAAAATAAATTAAAAATTTTACCGCAAACATCTCAAACAAAATATCTTTAATATACCGAGGAGCCTGAGACCAATTGGCATGCGGCTCGACGAAGTAGTGTGACATGGTTATGTGGTGCTGGAAATGGCACATCAACTGGTGGTGGCGATGCCGGAGGTGGTGGAGGTGGCGGTGACATCAGTGAAGGCGCCTGTACTCTAGCAGACGTAGAAGATCCTAGACGAGACGCACAAGGAGTCAATGATGACGGGCCCGCTCGTGATCCCACAAAATCCGCATAATGCAGAGGATTATGTCATCTACTCATATAAAAAATAAATTAAAACATTAATTAACATTCTATAATTTCAGTCAAATATAATAAAAATATGTAAAACAAAAATATAAACAATTCAATCCTATTCTAAATATTCTAATCCTATTCTAATATTCAATAAGTAATATTTCAAACCAAATATAAACATTCCAATCCTATTCTAAATATTCTAATCCTATACTAATATTCCAATCCTAAAATAGTAAATTAATAAATACTTAAAGTAAAAAAAACATACCTCTTAATTGGAGTGAATTGGAGGAATTGAAATAGGAGTGAATGGGAGGAATTGAGAGGAATGAGCGAAATGGGAAAATATTTTGCGCCGTATATATAGATTTTGCGTCTGTCGCAAAATCGACGCAAATTCGTTGCCAAGTTGCAGCCAAAATTTTGACCAATAGTGGTTTCCCGCCAGCGATGCGACGATTTTGCGTCGGATCGTCGCAAAATCGTCGCAAAATTGGCACCTTTATTTTGGCCAGTTTTAAAATTATATTTAAACTTTTTGAAACATCAAATTTCTGCGCCAATTTTGCGATGATTTAGCGTCGATTCCTCGCTAAATCGTCGCAAACCTTAATACGAGGTTTGCATCGTATTTGCGACGAATCGACGCTATGCCGTCGCAAATAGAAAATACTATTTACTCGTGGTTTAGGGACTAGAATGGTGGCTTTGCGACGATTTAGCGTCGATTCCTCGCTAAATCGTCGCAAAACCATTTTATTCCCTAAACCACGATTAAATAGTATTTTAGGGTTGCGACGATTTAGCGTCGATTCCTCGTAGATTCATTGCAAATCCGGGGCAAATTTTCATAATTGACTATCAAATTTGATGACACTTCAAAGGATAGGTATATGTAAATAACGAATCAAAGTCATTCTTTTAGTATACAGAGAGTTACTAATGTATTTGTTAACTTTTTTTTTTTTGGTTGTTTTACAAAACAAGGAGTTAATGTACAAGTATAGTTAGTTTAGTTCTCCATAGGGCCCTCTTATCTCTTCCTTCTCCGAGCTCGGGTTATGGATTAAACCTTACTTTACATTTTACAAAAAAAACATAATTCGTAGTTTATAAGACTTTATTCCAAGTTTACATGACACACATGACCATATCATTAACATGTATAGTTGATTCATAAATAAAATTCGCATATAACAACTTTTACAAAAACATCTGCAGGGATTTTGCAACGACATAGTATCGAAATCTTGCTAAGTCGTCGCAAAGACGTTGTAACTGTACAAGATTTTGCGAGGAATTAGCAACGATTCGTTGCTATTTCGTTGCAAAATCTTTGTCACAAAGACAAAAAAAGTTAAGTGTATTCTTTAAAAATTTAGAATAATTTTGCTAACACATTGTAAAACTTTTATAAAGTTAAGAAACTTCATTTCAAGAAATAAATTAAGTTTTCACAAAAATATTTAGAGTACAAATTATATTTAATAATAATACATCTCGAGTTGACAAAAAAAAAATTATACATTTCTATCTGAGGAGTCTTCATTAGTACCTTCATCACTTTCATCAAAATCATTGCCATCTTCGTCTTCAGTAATGTTTTCATCAACTAAATCTTCGATCTGGCATTGACATGTCTCCGCAAAATTCTTTTTGCATTGGCGATTCACCATTAAGACCAACAATACGATCTTTAGGATAAACTTTTATAGCTCATAACAATCGTATCCCTGTTTCTCGAACTCGAGGATATGGAATAAAGCTGACTTGTTCTACCTGTGATCCAAGTATGAAACGTTCAAACTTCCGGTATCGCCGTGATGCATTCACATCGACTACGCCAAATTTGTTTAAGCGAACACCTACACCAACAACGGGATCAAACCAATCACATTTGAATACGGGATCAAACCAATCACATTTGAATAATGTGCATTTTAAGTTGATTGTTCCTGGGTATTCAACTTTAATTATGTCTGTCAGTATCCCGTAAAAGTCTAAGTCACCCTTCACATAAATCCCATAATTAGCGGTTGATCTATGGCTCCCGTGTTCTTGTGTATGAAACACATATCATCAAGTAAAATACATAGATGCAGTCATGATATTTCCAACAGGGCATTGAATCAACTCTAGAAACCAAATTGGATATGATGTATCATCATATTCCACATATTGATCATGTAAATCATGTCGTTATATTGAATCCAACCAAACATCGATACTTCCATGTCTAAATTTTTTATATATATAAATAAATCATACATACGTACTTGTGCCTTTAACCGTGGGGCAAAATTGTGATCTTTAAGCTTTTCAAATTGATCAGACGTTATATCAGGATATGGTTCTTCTACTTGACACTTAAATGTGCTGAGATAAGAATTTTAAAAACTTATTAAAATAAATAAATCACTAATATATATATATATATATATGTATAACGTTGATGTGCTCAAAACTAATACCCTAAAAGTATCTAAGCAGTCGCTACAATATTTTTGGGGTCGAACCACAAAGACTCAAGATAACACTCAATAGATTCAGAAAATATGAATTAAGCTAAGCAGAATAGATGTAATTAAGAATAACAAAACAAATAAATCGAGGAAGTAAATCAGTGGAGGAAAACGCTAGGCTTAGGGAAACTTGCAGGCAAATCAGAATTATCAAATCAAATCAATTGTCAGGAATAAATTAAGCTCCGCTTTCAAACTTGAATCACAGATGTAAAGTAAACCAACTGTCGTTGCGAAAATTATCTATGCCTAAACCTAGAATTCCAAATTTCTTTGCAAATTCTATGAATTTAAACAAGCATTAAAGTTCAAGTTCAATTGTTCACAAAATCCCTAAACCAAATTTCTTTGCGAATAGGGCTTTTGCTCACCAAACACTAGATCAGGCACTCAATCACACTTTCGTGCCAATCAAACAACCTAACATCAGATTCTAGTTCGCGAGGCTAGAATAAGCATTAATCTCAAGTCTAGGTGAAAAGCTCTATAGATTAACAATTAATCCAGATCTAATAATTCATCAATACCTTTAAACAACCCTAATCCTAACAGGGAATCTACTCAGACATGGTGAAAAGCAATAAACATCATGAATAGAATATATATCATATAAGAACAATGAAATAGAAGGTTCAAGAGTTCTTCTCCAAAAGACTCAATTGTCAAAAACTCTCTTTCCAGAAATCACCCCCCGGGGGTCCTCTAAGGAGGCTCTAAAACCTAATTAAATAGCTCATCAAAACGTTTTGGAGTTATCTTCAAAATAAGGAAAACTTCTGGATAATCTTGGGGTTTGTCTCGCGTTCTGGTCGCTGGCATCGACCGATGCTGTTAGTGGTATCGATTGATGCCAGGTTCTTTGGTCGTGGTTCTTCCAAACGAATGGTGTCGATCGATGCTCCTCAGTGTCGATCGATGCTGAGCTTGTTCCTGAACGGCTTCAACTCCAGATTGCTTCAAAAGCTTCCAAATCCTCCAATTAGCTCCATATGCGCTTGTAGCTTTAAAAGAACCTGAAAGACTCTAAAACTAAAGGAAAGACTCAACAAAAAGGACTTATATCATGGCTAAAAACGGGTAAAAACCATGATATATCAAACGTCTACCTTTCAAATGGTCTCACGAATTCGCAGTTTGTGAGAATATACGTATGTGCGCTATGACGATCTTTATCATTCGTCCACCAGACTTCCTACAAGCTTCCATTAAGTAGAGCTATAGGTGAAAAGATGTCTGGTACTCCCTCACAACGTAAGTTGGTGCAACACCATCATCGTACCGTCTTGTTGCTCTTTTGCGTATTCGAACCGTAGGTGCAAAGTAGTATGAAGAGAAGTGTCATGTTTCTTCAGTTTAACTCCCAGCAACTATTGAGCCTTCAACTTTTGCAAGGTTTTTAGCCTTCCCCTTTAAATGTCCCATGAAACGTTCAAAAGGATACATCCAACGAAACTGAACAGGTCCTCTTAGTGCAGCTTCATAAGGGAGATGGATAGAGAGGTGTTCCATAACATCAAAAAAGGACAAAGGAAATATCTTCTCTAAGTTGGACAACAATATTGCAATGTTTTCATCCAGCTGTTGAATTCCATCCTCTGTAAGAGTTCGTGTACATAAATCTCTAAAAAACGCTCATATTCCTATAAACATGATAAATTAATAATTAGTCAACTAAAATTTCTATCAAAACTTAAATAAATTGAATAAATATATTTATATATATATATATATAATTAATTGTAATTATCAGCAATTGATTCATGTACATTTCTGGGTATAAGCTCCGCAAATGCGAAAGGTAGTAGTCGTTGCATAAATACATGACAATCATGACTTTTCATACCTGAAAACTTTTGACCTTGTGATGTGCTCAAATATAATACCCTAAAGTATCTAAGCAGTAGCTGTAGTATTCTAGGGGTCGAACCACAAAGACTCAAGAATTCACTCAATAGATATTAAGACTCGAATTAAGCTAAGCGAACAAAGTAACGCAGGAAATAAGTAGCAGAATAATAAAAGTTGTGAAATTCAATAGAGGAAAGACGCTAGGCCTAGGGAAATTCGCTGGTGAATCAGAATTGCAGATCAAATAGAATGTCAAGAGGATATTAAGCACTGTTCTTGAACTTGAAATACAAATGTAAAATCAACCAACCGTCGCTACGAAGATTATCTATGTCTAAACTTAGAATTCCAAATTTCTTTGCAAATCCTATGAATTCAAACAAGCATTAATGATCAGGTTCAATTGTTCACAAAATCCTAAACCAAATTTCTTTGCGAATAGGTCTTTTGCTCATCTAACACTAGTTCAGGCAATCAATCACACTTTCGTGCCAATCAAACAACCTAAGATCAGATTCTAGGTCATGAAGCTAGAATCAGCAGTAATCACAAGTCTAGAAGAAGTATAAATAACCTGCTATATGAATCCTGCTCTCAAACCTAACAATTCATCAAACACCTTTGAATACACCTAAACCTAACAAAGACAATAATACTTCAGACATTGTTGAATGAAGCAAACATCATGAATAAAATAGATTGCATAAAATAAATCAAGAGTAAACAAGGGTTCAAAATTGTCTCACACACAAACCCGGACAATCTCTCTCAAAGTATTAGAATCAATCCAGCTAAGTCTCCCTCTAAAAGTGAGCTGGAAAAACCCTAAAATAATATAAAATGCATAAAACAATATGGCTAATGATTGAAATTAAAATAAGGGTCCTTTGGGCCAAGTTTCGGACTCTTTAAACTTGTAAAATCGCGTGTTTTCTTATCCTGCTAGTCGGTATCGATCGGAATACTGGGATTGGTGTCAGTCGATATCAGGACTCAGTGCTCGTCAGACTGGACTGTCTTCACGAAAACTGGCATAACTTTTGATCGCCCACTGTTAGAATGGCCTCAAACCACTTCCAAACGAAAGCTAAATCCATTGATCTGTCTTCTATCCAACGGTGGGAAATTATTCAACGATGCCAAAAAGCTCAAGAAATGCGGCTAATAATCTCTCCAAATTATGTCCCAAACGTGCCAAAACCTGAAAGTAAGACTTCAAAAAGACTACAAAAACACTAGAAGGACTCTAAAAAAACAAGACCTTATATCATGGCTAAAAACGGGTAAATCTATGATATATCATCTTGCTCATGCATTTAGATAGTTTTTGAAAAACGTACCCATCAGGAAAGTTGACGGCTGATGTTGCCCATCGAAACACGCTGCTTTTGCATTTGCAGACAACCTATATGTCGAACAGGGGCTTTCCCATTGTTTGTAAGGTGCAAATCACTTTCTTGAACATATATCAGGCAAGGTCCTGCTATGACTTCTATGTTGTCTTTAGTTCTTCCTTTGCACGTCAGGAACTGTGTGCATTATGTCTCGAAAATATTTTTTCTCGATATGCATCACATCAAGGTTAGTGCTCAACAGATGATCTTTTCAATAAGGAAGTTCCCATAATATCTTCTTATGCCAAATATGATGCTCGCCATATCCGTCAGGCAATGTTAGCTGGAATGTGCAAGTTACCCCCCCTCCCCCGATAAGCTGTTTTTTGGCACCGTACATGATCAATTTATCCCGCAAACAAAATCTTCTTCACTTAGATACGGTGGTGATGGAGCACGCACAACTTGTTTCTTCCTGAACAACTTCTTGTTTCCTCGGTAAGGATGGTTGATTGGGAGAAACCGGCGGTGACAATCAAACCAACTTGTTTTCCGTCCAATATTCATTGAAACGCATATGTACATTAAGATAATACGGACATGACAACCTTCCATGCGTAGTCCAACCCGATAGCATTCCATAAGCTGGAAAGTCACTTATGGTCCACATAAGCACTGCACGCATCGTAAAGTTCTTTTTCCTTGAGATATCATATGTACGAACACCTGTATACCACAATTGCTTCAACTCATATATTAGTGGCTGAAGAAAACATCAAGCGACCGCTTTGGATGTTTAAGACCAGGTACTAAAATACTCAAGAATAGAAATTCGCTTTCCATGCACATATATCTGGGGGGTTGTAAGGCGTTGAAACTACTGGCCACAAAGAGTATTGCTTTCCAGACATACCAAATGGACTAAATCATCAGTTGAAAGACTAAGATACACATTCATGAATAAATTTAACATAGCAAAAGATGAGTGTACCGGCTGAAAATGTTTCCAAGCTTTGCATCAGACGGATGAGTTACTCCCCATTTTTTGGATGAATGTTCCTGCATGCCATCTCATCGATGCAAGCTGTCCTTTCTGATTGATATAATCGCTTCAGCCTATCTGTTATTGGGAGATACCACATCCTTTGGTACGGTACCTATATTTCGCCCAGTACCTTGCGGTTGTATCTCGCTTTTGGCAAAATACTACACTCCTGCAGCTTATTAACCTCTTTCCAAAAAATCATACAATTATCAATGCAAACATCAATCATCTCCGATGGTAACCCTGGACTGTAGACCAATTTCTGGATTTCATAGTTGATATCCTGTAAATTATCGCTATTTTGTACAATATTTTCATACTTTAATGTATATATTAGTGATTTTATAGCATTTGTATGATATTTAAGGTTTATTTATAAATTGAGCATTTTGCATGTTTAAATTGTTTTGTATAATATAAGATGTTTGTAGCGTATTCTACTGAGTTTTGTGTTTATTTCAGGGTTGCGAAGCTTTGACGGGAAGCGGAGTCGTCAATGTGACGAATGCTAAGAAGGAAGTCAGAAAAGCGGGCCAGTACCGAATTCCATGACCGATTTTTAGGGATAAAATCGGTCAAGGATCGATTATCATGACCGTTCGGCAAAATGGCTGAGGAACACACCTGGGATCAAAAATCGACCCAAGGTCGAATTTCAAGTCCGAATGCCTCACAAAATCGGTCCATGACCGATTTTCACTACCGCATTTTGACTTTTCTCTGTTTCTCTCCACTTGCGAACTCACTCCTTTAAAGGCCTAAAAACATGCAACCACTAAAAAAAGGACGACTTTTCTTTGCAACCAGAATTTCTTCTCTTCATTTTCTCTCTAGTTTTCATATTTTTATGCTTTTAAAACTTAGATCTACGAATAGTATTGAAGATTTGTCAAATATTTTTATATAATCTCAATTATGTCTTCATTATCCATCATTTGTTCGGTTTATTTTTGTCATTTGAACATGTGTGAGTAGACTTCTTTTGGATGGTTGGTTTGGAAGATTTAGGATGTTTGTGCTTGATTTGTGATGTTTGGTGTTTGATTATTGTTTACCTTCACATATAGATTATTCTTAAGGCTAGAAATGAGCTTCGAAAGAGACTTTTCTAGATTTATGATTGATTCTCACCCGGAAGGTGTTGAGAATCAATCCGCCCTATCTATGTGTGCATATCCATTCCTTAACCAACGGGAGTTGGTTCTAAGGAGGATTTGATGGCTAATATGAGTTTGTGTTCATTGTTTATGAATTGGTTTTGAGCATTCGGAAGTCTAGCTTCTTAATCGATTTATAAAAGGATTAGTACCACGGGAGTGGACTAATCTAGTTAAGTGATTTATGCCATAAGTTGAAACATAGTCATTTGTTGAAATTGTCATTCATTGAAGCATCATTCATTCTTTATCGTTTGCCATTCCAACCGTCCATACTTTTATCATTTGAAATCAACCGTTTAAGTTGCTAGTTTGCTTTGCATTGCTTGTTTAATTCGAGTTACATTTGTGTTTTATGTTTCTTGTTATTTTGATGTCTTTCGTTTAAGTTGTTTAGTTTTCTTGTTTCTTATTTTCTTGTTTAATCATCGTGTATTTAGTTTCTTGTTTATTTACTTTTATTTACAACATAAAAACCAAAAACATCAATCATTTAGCTCGATTAGTTTCTTGCATTCCTAGTGTTGTTATCTTTCCTTCCCTACGGATTCGATACCTTAAGTGCTACATACAACATACTTTTAGGATTGCGGTATTAGAGCACAATAGGTTTAATTGTGCACAAGAGCCCGAAAACTCTTGCGACCAATAGTTAGACTATGTAGAATGATTATCTTCTGGCAAATACTCTTTGAAGACCTCTGCCACGCTATCCATGCAAACCTCAGATAAGTTATGATCAGTTTTAATGTTCATCAACCTTGATGCCAATGATAACTTAGACAACCCGTCTCTACATCCTTCGTAGATTGGTTGATTTACAACATCTAACATATCATAAAACTGTTTTGCATCTATGTTTGGTTCCTCATAATCATTATTTTCCGTTAATGATGTTATTGTCTCATGGAATGCATATGTAACCATGTCATGAAACCAATTCTGATCTCTACCCACATTCTGTTGACTACCGTATTGATGATAATGCTCATGATCATGCAAAATATTAGGTTCATCATCCACATCTACATAATTACTACTACTATCCCTTTCATAATTATAACACTGACCATAACCCTCTCCATGTTGAAACCAAATAAACCCTCTACTATAGACATGCTTTTCCACCGTCTCAGTATTAGTATAAGATTTATTTTTACACTTCCGACAAGGACAATACATCATACCGGTTTCCATGGTCGTCGGCATATTTCTCGCCTGATACATGAATATTTGAAGGCCTTCCACGAATTCGATCGTCACCACTCCTTCAGAATCTTTATGCATATACATCCATCTTCAGAGTTCGTATATATCACCTCCACTAGACATCCTTCAAAATAAAAGTTTTTTCACTGTTTTATGTGTTTTTTTTTTGTGATTTGTTGTTTTTTTTTCTTATACAATATAAGTGAAGGAAGGGGGGTTTATATAGGCAATTTTATAGAAATTTTCAAGTATTTTGCAACGATTATACCACGTTCTATTGCAACGAATTTGCAACATTGAAAATTTGTGACGTTTTAGCGTCGATTTACATACAAATTTGCAACACTTTTCTCCGTCGCAAAAACCAGTGCAACAACCTAAAAACGTGTTTTCTAACCACCTTTGGTCGTCGCTAAATCATTGCTATTTTGAAACAAACACATACATTGCTAAATCGTTGCAAAATTGCATGGATTTAGCGTCGATTTTTTATGTTATTGCTAAATCGTCGCAAAATTGTTGCAACTTTGCAACGATTTTGCGACCAATGCAAACGTCACAAAATAGCGTCAATTAAGTAACGATTTAGATTTTCGTTGCAAAAACGTTGCTACACCGACGCTTTTTAGCGACGTAATATTTTCGACGCAAAATAACGACGCAAATTTCCTATTTTCTTGTAGTGAAACTTGGCTATGGAAAATAAATATAATTTTATGTTTTCTCCCAACCTAATATAAAAAAGGATAGATATGTCACGCACAAATAATCCTAAAGCAATTCTAAATAAGCAATATACATGCATATGAGAAAGCATTACAGATCCATTCATGAACTCAATCATAGATAGTAGCTACCTTAATGTTTTAGTGATAACTACTATGTTAATAATTCCAACAAAAACTCCCTTTTCTTTGTCTTCAAGCCCATTTCCCAATAAAATACAAAAAGACCAAAAATATTTTGTTCTCGGGTAAAAGACGCAAGAATAGTTATAAAAGA
Organism: Crucihimalaya himalaica; assembly: GCA_004349715.1. Lineage (NCBI taxonomy): Eukaryota > Viridiplantae > Streptophyta > Magnoliopsida > Brassicales > Brassicaceae > Crucihimalaya > Crucihimalaya himalaica. Next base: position 2,490,331 of record SMJT01000018.1, read on the forward strand.
CCTAATAAAATCAGTAAAAAAGGGGTTAACACATTCCCCCAAACTTGAATCTTTGCTTGTCCTCAAGTATAAAACAACAAAAACCCAAACCCGGAGAAATGGTAAGAAGGATAGGAGCTAGGAAATACTTACAAAGGGTCTTCCTTCCGCAAACTGCATCTAAACTTGTCAGAGCAAAACCTACTTTATGTACATAGCCATGAACTTGTCAATATCCCATACTCTAAATCTCAAGATAGCAATCTCAAAGTCAATGAACTTAGCATTTTAACATGTGCACACTCTCTCAAAAGGGATATCGAATATGCTAGGGTCTTGGTAAAGGAAGCATTTAAGGTGACTCAAGTGTTTATGGCTTTATCCTAAAAGTTTAGGATTCAAATCATTATGTATAATCACAGTGAGACACGGACCAATTAATGCATACATAGCGTTCCTTTCACTAACACTACCTTATTTACCTTAAAACCCAAAAAAATATCTAAGAATATACTAAGAATTTCTTTTGATGCTTTTACAAAAACGTTTTGACTTTTTCCGGTTTATACTTCCCTTTTTCCTCGTAATTTTGGTTTTTTTTTTTTAGAGGAAAGGTGGAACATGTTCTTTCATACAAGCTTAAGCATCAAAATAATTTTCCAAACATTTTCTAGCATTCTCTAATAAGTCCTAAGATCTTCTTAAAAAGATTAAACTTATGGAGAGTTTTCTAATTATCCCAAAATCTTACGTCTAACATCTCAAATCCTAGTGAAGGGTTAGCTAGGTCAGTCCGTATACTCCATAATTTATGCACATGAATGCACATATGGCGATGATCAAAAGAATGCATGGGGTTTGAACATAAAAGGATTTTTTTTAAGGTATAAGGTGTGGTATGAACCTAGTTAATCGGGATCAAAGAGAGTGGTAAAAACAAGGCAACTCCGAATATCTACACATAGCATGATTACCAAGCCCCTAAGTGAGATATACTATATGCATGTTCAATTTTCCACTAGATAAGGCTAAATTCAAGTCATTCAAGTTTCAAAGAGATAGGGACTTTCCTGGATATTGTGTCTGCTCATGATCGTTCCAAACTTCTGCTCTGCTTCTAACATAATCTTGAGTAAGTTGTTGAAAATTTGTTCCAAAGCAAGTTCATGAAATAGCTCAAAGTCCCCTAAAATTACTGAAATTGACTAAGAAGTAGAGGACCGCCATTTTCGCCCTTTCTCGAGAACGTTCCGTTGGTACAATTTCCAGTAGTTTTTCCTTCACGTATTGCAACCTAATTACTGCTCGCTTGATATGCTTCCTCACAATGTATAAACTATCCACTTCTTTATAATTAAGTGGATAGGTGAGGTAGTATAATCCTGATATCAGGGCGTGTTCTTTTATACCATAACGGATGGGAACTTTATTATACGACATACCAAGCTTCCTTTTACTTCTCAGTGCATGTTGTTCGAAGAAGGAGCATCCACATGGCCATAACCTTGTGCTTTTTTCCCTTGGCAAGTGGAATATGTGTTTGAACTGACGATGCTTCTCAAACCATTTCCTCTCAACCTTAGTGAGTAGAGGATCTGAATTCTTTAGGGTTTCCAAAGCTTTGTCGATGAAACACCTCGTCGATAGGTTTATTTTCTTCTTGTACTCTATCGGCGAGAAGTACATTTTCATAGGTTGAACTCTCCTCCTCGAAATCCTGCAAAAAAATTTACCAAGTATTACCAAGTTCTACTTTTTTCAGAAATTTCTAAAAAGACTTATTTCACAGACTACTTCTTCTACTACCTCTTTGATATATCATGGTTTTTACCCGTTTTTAGCCATGATATAAGTCCTTTTTGTTGAGTCTTTTCTTTAGTTTTAGAGTCTTTCAGGTTCTTTTCGAGTTATAGGCGCATATGGAGCTAATTGGAGAATTTGGAAGCTTTTGAAGCAATCTGGAGTTCAAGCAGTTCGGAAACAAGCTCAGCATCGATCGACACTGAGGAGCATCGATCGACACCATTCGTTTGGAAGAAACACGACCGAAGAACCCAGCATCGATCGATACCACTTACAGCATCGGTCGATGCCAGCGACCAGAACGCGAGACAAACCCCAAGATTATCCAGAAGTTTTCCTTATTTTGAAGATAACTCCAAAACGTTTTGATGAGCTATTTAATTAGGTTTTAGAGCCTCCTTAGAGGACCCCCGGGGGGTGATTTCTGGAAAGAGAGTTTTTGACAATTGAGTCTTTTGGAGAAGAACTCTTGAACCTCTTTGTATTCTTACTCTATTTCGTTGTTTTATATGATATCTATTCTATTCATGATGTTTATTGCTTTCACCATGTCTGAGTAGATTCCCTGTTAGGATTAGGGTTGCAATGGTTCCCCCCATGAAGTCAATACCCCAGCAATCAAAGACTCAACCTCCAAGATGAAGTTCTGTGGCATCTCATGATCGTTTTGCTGATCTTCCCTCGTCTCTGACATACATCACAGAGCGGGAACGAAAGTGTGAGCATCCTTAAACATCGTGGGCCACCAGAAACTGGCTTGAAGAAAACCTTAGAGACCGTCTTGAATGTAGCAAAGTGCCCAGCATATTTAACCATGGCAAGTGAAACAGGATTTCCGGCATCTCAGACTCAGCTATACACCTTCTGTAAATCCGATCAGAACAGTGCTTGTACAAAATATGGCTCATCCCAGAAAGTAGCGTCTGACATCTCTCATGAACTTTTTCTTCACATACTTCTTTAGGTGCTTTGGTTCTAGATCAGCAACAAGGTAATTGGCGATGTTGGCATACCAAGGTGCAGTAGGAGAAGCGATCGCCAAAGATTCCTCAAATTCAGAGTGATCTGTAGAGGAATCGGCGATGGAAAGTCTCTGGTATCGATCGATATATGTGAGGGTATCGATCGATGCTGGAATCGTGGACTGAAGGCAACAAGCTTGAGGGGTATCGATCGATACT
>SMJT01000018.1:2493938-2526423 GCA_004349715.1 Crucihimalaya himalaica
CGGGATTCTGGAAAAAGCCTGAGTAGCCATCCAAGAAGCAATAGTAAGGATGACTAGCCAGTCTTCCAGCATCTGATCAATGAAGGTAATGGGAAGTGATCTTTCCTTGTCGCAGCATTCAGCTTTCTGTAATCTATACACATCTGATGCCCAGTGATTGTTCTCGTCGGACCAGCTCATCGTTCTCATTCTTAACCACTGTGAATCCTCCCTTCTTAGGAACAACGTGAACCGGACTAACCAACTGCTGTCAGAAATGGCATAGATGACTCCTGCTTCCAGCAGCTTCAAGATCTCTTTCTTAACCACTTCCTTCAAATTCGGGTTAAGTCGCCTCTGATGCTCTATTGAAGCCTTCGACTTGCCCTACAGAATGAATCCGATGCATGCACAGATCTGTGAGATTACCTGAAATATCATCAAGAGAATAAACGAGAGCTTTGCGATACTTGCGCAGCTTGCTCAGCAGTAAGGCGACCTCTGCGTTGTTCAAAAAGAATTGACAATCACAGGATAAGTAGAGTTAGGGCGAAGGAAAACGTACCTCAGGCTAGCTGGAGTGCTTTAGATCAAGCTTAGGAGCTTTCGCTTCACTCCAATCAGGTGCAAAATCGGGCCTTGTGCGAGAGACTTGCAGCTCCTCTGGACAAAGGGTTGGATCGATCGATACCTCCTTGGTATTGATCGATGCCTCGGGTTGGCTGTCAAGGATCGTCGCATAGCAGCAGCAACTTCTGTGGGATCTGTCTCTGTCTCAGCTGAGCAAACCAAAGCTCTCTCCAAGGGGTTCTCAGGAATGCAATCTCATGAAGTACTATATCCGACAGGTCACTGAAGGTTCAATGAAGAAAGTCTGACCATCGATGGTTGGTTTCTTCATCATTTTTTTCATATTGAACGTCATGACCAGATCGCCAATGTTGAGAGATATCCGCCCATTTTTGCAATCGATTAGGGCCCCAACTGTAGCCAAGAACGGTCTGCCAATATATCAGTGGATCACGCGGCTCATCATCATACTCAAGGACGATGAAATCGGTTGGAACCAAGCAATTCCCAATGGTGATCGGGACATCCTCAAGTAAACCTTCAGGGAATCGGATTGATCGATCAGCAAGGATCAAGGAGATCCTTGTCGGTGTGAAGTCTGTCATCCCATTCTCTTAGCCACCGAGTATGGCATAAGGCTCACGCTCGAACCGAGATCGTAAAGAGAACGTTCAAACCTCTCCGTGAAGATTGTGCAGGTCCCAAGCAAAACTACCAGGGTCTGGTAATTTCTGGGGAATCTTGTTGAAAGAATCGCACTGCACTCATGAGTAACTCTCAGTACTCCCTCCTCGAGGTTCACATTGCTCGAAACCATCCTCTTGATATACCTTCTGAAAGCTGGTGCAGTCTTGAGAGCATCGACGAACGGAGTTCGACTACTATCTTCTCTAACATCGCTCTGCATATGGCCTCTTTCTGTTTCTTTCTTTGATTTAACAGGGGATCGAAGGAAAGGATCCTTCGGTACATAAACTCTACCGACATGACCTGTAGTCTGCTTCTGTTCTGGTCGACCTTTGGTGGAGTATCGATTGATACAGGTGGAGTATCGATCGATGCCTTCGGTTTTTCAAACCGATTCTGTAGAAATCTGTGTCGGTGACGATCGTGGAAGGGGGTATCGATCGATACTGGATGAGTATCGATCGATGCTGGCGAATTGTCAACAAACTGATCGTCGTCATCGTCGTCTCCAGCGAGATCGACGAGTTGCTGAGGCGAGCAATCCTTCTTCTGCCTTGGAGCAACCTCTCTTTCGCTTCTCAGCGTGATAGCATGAACAATGTTCCCTCGGATTCACTGTCTTTCCTGGTAGGAAACCATCCTGTCTTTTTACAGTTTCTGTCGTCTGAGCAATCTGGGTTTCCAACTTCTTATGGATGTTCAAAGCCTCAATTTTCCATTCAGATCAGTGTATAAGGCGTCCATCTTCCCGTTGAAGTCAAAGATCATCTTTTGCTGCCCTCAAGAATCTGTTCAAGCATAGTCTCAACTTTGCTTTCCTAAGTCTTGGGAGGTGGTGTCTGATAGGACGAAATTCCCATAAGTTTCGCAGTGTACTACTGTTCTGAAATGGCTTCTGAGATCCGAAATTCGCAGTCTTGAAATCAGGTTTGAATCCACCTCTCTGAGAGTTGTTAGTGAAGCCGCGGTTGTATGAATTCTGATACCCATTACCACCTATGTAGTTGACATCCTCTGCTTCAACCCTCTTCGATGTTCTCAACTTCCTCAGCAAAGTGCACTGTCTTCTGCTGCTTACCCAACAACAGACTGTGAACTGAATCCAGCTTCGCATGTACCTCAACTATCTGTAAACCATCAGCACTACCATTCTGCTTCTTCCTCTCAAAATCAGCATTCTTAGTGCTGTTGCTAGATGCCAGATTCTCAATCAAACACTTAAGCGTCCTCGGGATACCTGGTGTTGAAGTTATCGTTGCTTGCAGCGTCCAAAGCCATCTGATACCTCCAATCGATCCCTCTGAAGAAGATACCCAACAACTGAACCTGCGAGAAACCATGGTGAGGGCAGTCCTTCTGATTAAGATCGAAATCGAACCCAGGCGGCCTTGAATGCCTTAGTCGCTCCCTGAGAAAACTGGGAGATCTTATTCCTGAGCTCTCTGATCTGCATCATCATAGAAGTTATTCAGAAAAGCAGTCTTGGTCTCCTCCCAAGTGGTCAGAGAACAGGGGGCAACTGCTTCAGCCAGTAAGCTGCATCTCCACTAAGAGAGTAGGGGAAGAGCTTACAGAAGAGGAAGTCATTGGACACTCCATTTGTATTTGATGCTGGTGACCAAGTCCTCGAACCTCTCGATATGATCCATGGGATGCTCATGAGAAAGACCATGAAATGGATGCTGGCCTACAAGAGTGTAGTAGGCAGGCTTTCAGCTCAAAGTTGTTTTCTCTGAAAATTGGAATACGGATGGCAGATCGGTTTGCATAGAACTAATCTGGCCTGTTGTATTCTCCAAGCGTTCTGGCGCGATTACCTGAGCATTCCAACATTCCCACGCACAGCTGGTGGATAACCATATTAGCAACCGGTGCAGGGGCAATAAACGTTACCTTCTGCATCAATTCTCTGTCCTTGCGCGTCACACAGGTGACCCTCCTGATCTCTCAAAACCCCAACTCATTCACGAGCAAGCACAATCGGGTTGATTTCATCTCAGCTTGTTTCTTTGCTTTCTGATTGTACGCTCTAATTCAGCTAGTTCTTCGTTAGATAGGTTGATCAACTGCTTGTTCTTGCTTCCTCTGGTCTCTCGATGCTGCATACACCTGAAACACAAAGGCAAAACGCGTAAGTGACGAAAAGTAACAATGAGTATCATCGATACTGAGGGAATATCGATCGATGCTCAACACTTAGTCAAAATTCTAAAACCGTAATCTAATGGTGAAATTAAGTCCCCGGAAGCGGCGCCAAAATTTGACATGCTCAAAATCTAATACCTAAAGTACCTAAGCAGTCGCTATAGTATTCTAGAGGGTCAATGCACAAGGGACTCACATGACAACTCAATAGATTCAGGAATATGAATTAAGCTAAGCAAATAGATTAAATCAAGAACAACAAAACGATTAAAACAAGTAGTAATCAGTGGGGAAAAGCTAGGCTTAAGGAAACTTGCAGCAAATCAAAATTATCAAATCAAATCAATTGTCAGGAAATATATTAAGCTCCGCTTTCAAACTTGAAACACAATGTAAAGTAAACCAACTTTCGTTGCGAAGACTATCTATGCCTAAACCTAGAATTCCAAATTCTTTCAAATTCTATCAATTTAAACAAGCATTAAAGTTCAAGTTCAATTGTTTACAAAATCCCTAAACCAAATTTCTTTGGGAATAGGGCTTTTGCTCACCAAACACTAGATCAGGCAATCAATCACACTTTCGTGCCAATCAAACAACAAAAATCAGATTCTAGTTCGCGAGGCTAAAATCAGCATTAATCTCAAGTCTAGGTGAAAAGCTCTATAGATTATTCCTAACAATCAATCCAGATCTAATAATTCATCAAATTACCTTTAAGCTTCCCCCCATCGAGACAGAACCGCTACATCTTATTCGCCGTCGACTATGTCTCTAAGTGGGTAGAGGCAATTGCTAGTCCTACCAAAGCTTATCATGACAAGATGATCTTTTCCCGCCACTTTGAACCAAATGACCAGGTACTTCTGTACAACTCTCGTTTGCAATTGTTTCCTAGAAAATTGCGTTCTCGTTGGTCAGGTCCCTTCACGATCAAAGAGGTCCGCCCCCATGGTGCTGTAGTGTTGCTGAGTGCTGAAACACTATTGGGCGATGTCAATGGACAGAGGGTGAAACACTATTGGGCGAAAGCCACCATTCCAGATGGGCACATTTTGCCTCTGGCTGAACCACCCGCTGCCTGACTGCTCTCCATGTCAAGCTAATGACATTAAACAAGCGCTTGGTGGGAGGCAACCCACTGGTGAGTCTGTACATAGTCTTTATTTTGATTTGTTAGTTTTGTTTTTGTGTTGTGTTTTCACGTGGAACCAGGTCCAGACGACGAGCATCGATCGATACCACTTGGTATCGATCGATACCATTAGCTGAAAGAGAGTTGTTCTATACGCTGAGCATCGATCGATGCCACTTACGGTATCGATCGATACTCAACACCCAAGTAAGTTTTTCTATAAAACCCTCGGGTCTGTTGCTAACATATCTCACTCTCTCTTATCGCTCGACGCCTCCTTTTTCCTCTCACCCTCTCACATCTTTCTCAGTTCTTCATCATTTTCTTTGATTTCAAGTCCTATTCCACTCAGATTTTTGAGTACATTGTCATTCATTCATTCACTCCTTCGATCTACCAGGTATTGTACTCGATTTCATCCTTTTAGATGTGTTGACGGATTCGATTTGGGGTTTCCTTTGTTGTGAAGCTTTGGCTCTGTTTCTTGTGAACATTAGCTATAGGTGAATGAAATTGCCACATTAGGATGAGAATAGATATGATAGGGATGGAGTAGACTTAGGGATTCGGATTTAGGGTGATAGATTGGAAACTGGGTGATATCTGTGCTGAACTTTGCGATTTTGTCTCGAGCATCGATCGATACCCCTTGGTATCGATCGATACCCGACCTTTAGCCGACTGGATTTTACGATGCACTCTGTCGTGACTTTGTGCCTCATTTTCGAGCATCGATCGATACCCCTTGGTATCGATCGATGCCTGCACTCACTAGACGTAGGAGCTATTCTAACTTCTGTTTTCGTTTTGAATTTTCTTAAATGGCTCCCTGCAAGAGGACACGATAGGATGATGCTTTCGGTTCTAACCCTCCACGCCGTAACTTTGATCTCCAAGAAGAGGTGGAGGCATTCTATGACTCACAGTGGCACGCCGGAGTCATCACTGCCACTCTTACCGGCGATCGCTACAGGGTCCTGAAGGGAGGTTTCACCGAGGACACTGGTCGTCAGAGCTTCATTGAGGCACACATCAGTGACTTGCGAGCTGCGCCACGACGTTCTCCTTCTCCATCTGCCCCTGCCCATGTTGCTAGGCCTCCCTGGCCTAAGTTAGAGGGGTAGAGGATCGTTCCACGACGCGTTTGGGAAGAGTTCACCTCCATTGGCACTCACCCTTCTCAGCTGCACTTCGATCCAGACCCAAGTTTACTTTCGGTCGCCCCTTCTGCTCGTGTCCGCGCACCACGCCAGCTTCCATCTGCTCCTATCGCTGCTGCTAAGACACCAGCCGCTGACTCTGCTGGGAGTCAGCCTCGCTGTTCACAGCGCCGCCAGACATTCGCTCCTGCTCCTTCATTTCCTCCACCACCAGAGTTACCCATGGAGACAGCTACCTTCAGAGGTACGTGGTGGAGAGTCTTCAGAGCATCTGGTCTGCTGTTTCTCGCTGCCGCTGCATGTCGTCCACTAACGCCGATCACTCTGTTCCCGGTCCTTCGCGCTACCCCGTTTCGGAGTCAGATGATGATGAGGATTCAGACTAGTTTATGTTCCTGGGTTTCACATTTCCCTTTCTCTTCTTCTCTTTCGTTGTGTTTTTCTGAACTCATCTTTATCTTTGTCAGTCTTTGTTGAACTTATGGCTATCTATTGATTTTGTTGCTTCTAACAATGCGTTCTGATCTGATAGTTACTTCACCTAATTTCTGACTTCAGTAGGGCACGGTTTCACGTTTCAGAATCGCAACAAAGGACCTCGGTATCGATCGATATTTAGCTAGAATCGGTCGATACTCCATCAGTATCGATCGATGCCGGTCTATAGTATCGATCGATACCCACCATTTCCCACGGTACTTTTGAACCTTTTTCAGCCATTTTGTTCCTGTGCTTTCTTTTGCTTCCTCTAGGCTAGATAACACTGGGGACAGTGTTGTTCAAGTCTGGGGGAGGTGATTACTGACATTGTGTTCGTTTTTCTTATAGAGTCAGTCCATTTTTGAGTCTTTTTGAGTCAAATTTTTGTTTTATTGAGTCAAACTTGTTGGAGATTATGAACCTTTGCTTGATGTCAGGGTCCTAACTTTGTTTTTGAGTAACCATTGTCACAGAAACAGCCCTAAGATCGACTAATGAAAAATCCATAGGCTAACCAGTTAACCAGGAAACACCCATGTCTCCAGCAAATTTCTACTAAATCCTGAGCCAATTTTGCACTTCACTCCTCAGGTTGGTATTCACTGAACTTGATTCATCATTCATATCTGGCAAAAGGAACCCATGCATTTGATAAATATGGTAGACCTCTCCCCTAACACATAATGATACATACATTGCATAAAAGATGAGATGATTTCCGCCGAGTAGAGGGCTAGGAATACTTCCTGTGATCCCACTGTTCTACTTGGATAAGGAATGATCACACAAAAGTCTGAAGCGAGGGCTAGGAACATTTCCTGAGACCCCATTATTCGCCTAAGACTTTTGACACTTTAAGAGGGGAGAACCGGGGATTAGGTGGCCATCACCATCAATACTCGCGTCTCGAACCTTGATTTGGGTATGCGGAGCTTAATTTAAAATCAGAAACATAAAAAGAGATAAGTCTGGGGGAGAGGAAATCAATACCAAAGTATAAAATCTGGGTGGTTCCTTAGTCATGATATTGCATGAGGAAGAATCTAGAAGGTTTTTGAATATCAACATCAGTGATGAAACGGCAATGAAGGATTTAGTATGATTGATGTTATGAGATAATGAGTGGATAATGGGAAACTGCAATGGTCTAAGGAGAAGTATATGGTGTTCCGATCCGCAACTGTTTAGGTGACAACTGGGAGCTTGGAAAAAGGGTCATTACTATGTCTCAAGAAAAAGGTGAGTCTCCATGTTTTCAAACCTCTTTCTCTGTTTGGTTTTCTGTTTGCTTGAGGGCAAGCAAAGACTAAGTGTGGGGGAGTTGATATATCATGGTTTTTACCCATTTTTAGCCATGATATAAGTCCTTTTTGTTGAGTCTTTTCCTTAGTTTTAGAGTTTTTCAGGTTCTTTTCGAGTTATAGGCGCATATGGAGCTAATTGGAGAATTTGGAAGCTTTTGAAGCAATCTGGAGTTCAAGCCGTTCGGGAACAAGCTCAGCATCGATCGACACTGGGAGCATCGATCGACACCATTCGTTTGGAAGAAACACAACCGAAGAACCCATCATCGATCGATACCACTTACAGCATCGGTCGATGCCAGCGACCAGAACGCGAGACAAACCCCAAGATTATCCAGAAGTTTTCCTTATTTTGAAGATAACTCCAAAACGTTTTGATTAGCTATTTAATTAGGTTTTATAGCCTCCAGAAGAACACCTTGTGATTTCTGGAGATAGAGTTTTCTGCAATTGAGTCTTTTGGAGAAGAACTCTTGAACCTCTTTGTATTTTTACTCTATTTCATTGTTTTATATGATATCTATTATATTCATGATGTTTATTGCTTTATCCATGTCTGAGTAGATTCCCTGTTAGGATTAGGGTTGCTTAAAGGTATTTGAATGAATTATTAGATCTGGATTGATTGTTAGGGAATAATCTATAGAGCTTTTCACCTAGACTTGAGATTAATGCTGATTTTAGCCTCGCGAACTAGAATCTGATTTTAGGTTGTTTGATTGGCATGAAAGTGTGATTGATTGCCTGATCTAGTGTTTGGTGAGCAAAAGCCCTATTCGCAAAGAAATTTGGTTTAGGGATTTTGTGAACAATTGAACTTGAACTTTAATGCTTGTTTAAATTGATAGAATTTGTAAAGAAATTTGGAATTCTAGGTTTAGGCATAGATAGTCTTCGCAACGAAAGTTGGTTTACTTTACATTTGTGTTTCAAGTTTGAAAGCGGAGCTTAATATATTTCCTGACAATTGATTTGATTTGATAATTTTGATTTGCATGCAAGTTTCCCTAAGCCTAGCGTTTTCCCCCACTGAATTACTACTTGTTTTAATCGTTTTGCTGTTCTTGATTTCATCTATTCTGCTTAGCTTAATTCATATTCCTGAATCTATTGAGTTCCAAGACTCCAAGACAGAGATTCCCTCTCTCAAAGTTCTTCTTGTCCCTCCTCATTTCAAGATTCCTTCCTTCATTCGTTCCAATTTTTTCATCCGCTCCAAGTTTTTCACCACTTCGAACAAGAGATTCAATCTGTTCTTCTTTTTCTTCTTCATCTCCGAGTTCCTCACCACTCTGAGTTGGAGGTTCCCTCTCATCCCTCTCTTCTTCTCCGATTACTAATCATTACTTATGACTTCTACAATTGTCGTACATCCCCTCTCTCCTCTACCTCTCCAATGTTTGTCCTCACTCTCACTTTCTTTCCCCCATTTTTCACTGTAACTCTCTTTTTTCCCATCTTTGTCTTCGAAGGCAATTTCGTGCAATCGAATTCGGTATCACGAATGGAGTAAAAACAGAGTTATCAAACAGTCATCCCTAGTATTTAATCAAATTCGGTTTCACGAATGAAGGAAGAGAGAAGTAATAGAGTTTGATTGTTTGAAAGAGTAACGGTTTTGATTTTGAGATTAGGAATTTAAATCGATTTCATGACTTTTGAGATTTCAATCGGGTTAGATCCGTTATTGGATGGGTGGGCAGATAAAACCCTAGTAAATTCTATAATTTCCTTAAAATGGTTGGGGTAACTATGTAAATTGCTTATTTTTCGATTAACAATAATTCTAAAGGAAAATCATTTTATAAGGTGAAATATTGAGGGGTTTTTGAGACCAAAAAAAAGTCTTTTCTCTTTGCCTCTCACGATTTCAATGAAGAAAACGAAAGACAACAAGATAAAACCTACATAACAGTAGGAGATACTGCGGCGATCGAATAGAACAGGAGCGAAAATTGAAATTCCAGGGTTTTTGATCGGCGAGAGATAGATAAATTTTGGATTGAGTCAAAAAAATGATTTGGTTGGTTTTGTGTTGTGTCAGCTTTTTTTTTTTCAAACTAACAAAGTTTCGGAGAATCTTATGGGCTGTGGTATACGCCCAAGGGGTTTGTCTTATGCTTATAATATTTTATCAACCGATAAAATTGAATATTCATTAGTTAACATAAAGGTTGAATACTCAGCACTACTACTTTTCAAACTTACATTTTCTTTAATAACATTACACATAATTGCATATAATCGTATAGAATAAAATCAAACTATAAATTCAAATCTATAGAATAAAAAATCAGTAAAATAAAATCATTTAAAAGTAGTGTAATTGGATACATGTTACAGAATCGCAGAATTAAATACTATAATACCAATATATCTTGCTATATTTAATAGCCATTTAATATTTTAAAATTTCTAGTATATTTTAAGTAATATTTGATAATATATATATATATATATATAGAAATATAAAGAGTATTAAATTGTTAAATATTGTGGAAATCTATATATTATTCTAATACGTGTATTTTTAATTTTAAAAAATTATTTCTTATTATTTTGTTATAGTTATTCATGTTTAAATAATTACCCATTCAAAAATGTTTATTTTAGTCTAACGGATAATGGATTGGGTAAAGGATTTGAACGTAATGCTAGTATTTTCCATATTTTCTGTTTGGTATTTAAAAATAGATAAAAAATATCAAAATTTTCTTCATGTTTCTCTAACTATTTTTAAAGTTTTCAGAAAATTCCAAATTTTTTTTGAAATACTTGTCCCAAAGTGGATTGATATGCTCAAATATAATACCCTAAATTATCTAAGCAGTAGCTGTAGTATTCTAAGGGTCGAACCACAAAGACTCAAGATTGTTACTCAATAAATTCCAGAATGTGAATTAAGCTAAGCAAAATGAATGTAAACAAAAATAGCAAAACAATTAAAATCAAGTAGTAAGATCAGTGAGGAAAACACTAGGCCTAGGGAAATTCGCAGGTAAATCAGAATTGTCAATCAAATAGAATGTCAGGAATATAATAACCACCGTTCTTTAACTTGAAACAAAGATGTAAAATCAACCAACTATCTCTGCGAAGACTATCTATGTCTAAACCTAGAATTCCAAATTTCTTTGCAAATTCTATGAATTCAAACAAGCATTAACGATCAAGTTCAATTGTTCACAAAATCTTAAACCAAATTTCTTTGTGAATAGGTCTTTTGCTCATCAAACACTAGTTCAGGAAACTAATCACACTTTCGTGTCAATTAATCAACCTAGTATCAAATTCTAGTTCGCGACGCTAGAATAAGCATTAATCATAAGTCTAGGTGAAGAACTCTATAGAAATTCCTAACAATTAAATCTAATTTAACAATTCATCAAATACTTTTCAATAACCCTAACCCTAACAAGGAATCTGCTCAGACATGGTGAATGAAACAAACATCATGAATAAAATAGATATCATAAAGTAAAAATACTCTATTGCAAGAATACTCTATCTCCAATGATCAATTTATGCCTCCCAGAGGCTGAAAACCCTAATTTTATAACTAAAACACGCTTTGGAGTTCATTGCAAGAAAAAAAAGAAATCTTCTGTTTCTTCTTCGGGTCTTCTGAAGAATGTGCGTTCTGACTATCGGTATCGACCGACACCAATAATGGTATCGATCGATACTAGGATTCTCATACATGTTTCTTCCGGATGATGGTGTCGATCGACACTGCATGGGTGTCAATCGATACTGAGCTTCAGTCTCCGAACTGCTTCAGCTCCGAGATGCTTCAGAGACTTCGATAAATCCAATTTAGCTCCAATCGTGCCTAATACCTGAAAAGAATCTGAAAGACTCTAAAAGTACTGAAAAGACTCGATAAACGAACTTATATCATGGTTAAAAATGGGTAAAAAACATGATATATCAACTCCCCCAGACTTAGTCTTTGCTTGCCCTCAAGCAAACAGAAAACCAAACCAGAGAAAGAGGTTTGAAAACACGGAGACTCACCTGTTCTTGAAGCAATGTAAAGACCCTTTTTCCAAGCTTTCCAGATGTCACCTAATCAGTTTCAGATCTAACCACCATGTACTTCTCCGTAGACATTCGCAACTTCCCAGATTCCACACGTTATCTCACAACATCAACATACTAAATCCTTCATTTCCTTTTCATCACTGTTGTTGATGTTCAAGAACCTTGTAGACTCTTCCTCATGCGATTTCATGACCCAGGTACCACCCAAGTTTCATACTTTGGTATTGTTTTCCTCTCCCCCAGACTTATCTCTTTTTATGCTCTTGATTTTAGATTAAGCTTCGCATATACAAATCAAGGTTTGAGACGCGGGTATTTATGGTGTTTCCACCGAATCCCCGGTTCTCCCCTTTCAATGTATCAAAGGTTTTAGACGAATAACGGGGTCTCGGGAAATGTTCCTACCCCTCGCTTTAGATCTTTGTGTGATCATTCCTTATCCAAGTAGAAAAATGGGATCACAGGAAGTGTTCCTAGCCCTCTACTCGGCGGAAATCATCTCATCTTTCATGCATTTTCTGTATCAACGTGTGTCAAGGGAGAGGTATACCATAATTTTCAAACACATGGGTTCCTTTGTCAGATATGAATGATGAATCAAGTTCAGTAAACACCAACCTCAGAAATGAAGTGCATAATTTGGCTCAAGATTTAGAAGAAAACTGCTGGAGACATAGGTGTTTTCTAGTCAACCGGTTAGTCTTTGGGTTTTTCATTAGTCGATCTTAGAGCTGATTCTGTAACACTGGTTACTTAAAAACAAAGTCAGAGCAATTGATTCAAGCCAAAGTTCATAATCTCCAACAAGTTTTTGACTCAAGAAAACAAATTTTGACTCAAAAGAAAAAATAACTGACTCTAAGAAAAACAAACACAATGTCAGTAACTACCTCCCCTAGACTTAAACAACACTATCCCCAGTGTTATCTAGCCGAGAGAAGGCAAAAGAGAGCAAAAGAACAGAGTGGCGGAAGGATTTTACAAAGGTTACTGTGTGTGATATTGGGTATCGATCGATTTTCTAACCGGTATCGACCGATGCTTGCTGAGTATCGACCGATACCAGTAGTGTGTCGATCGATACTAAGATATTTCTTTTGTGAAACTGATGCCCAAAATCGTGTCCAGAGAGTCAAATGTTAGATGAAGCACTGTTAGATCACTAGAACACAAGTTAGAAGCAACAAAATCATAAGATAGCCACAAGTTTAACACAAATAGAGTACTGACAATGAGACCTAAAAGTTCAGATTGAAAGACAAAGAAAAGAAAAATAACAGGGAAAGAGAAACGTGAAACCAAGGAAACAGAGAGTCTAATCATCGGAATCATCAGTGTCGGAGACAGCGTAGCGGGATGAAGGGCCGGGTGTGGAAGAGTGGGCATCCGTAGATGACATACAGCGGCAACGAGATACAGCGGCCCAAATGCTCTGTAAGCTCTCCACGGCGTACCTCTGAAATGTGGCAATCTCCATCGGCAGATCTGGTGGTGGAGGAAATGAGGGTGCAGGAGTAAGTGTTTGTCGGCGCTGTGAATGGCGGGGCTGACTTCCAGCAAAGTCAGCTGCGGGTGAGGCATCAGCATCAGTCGGAGAAGAAGGGATACGTGGCGGAGCGCGTACACGTGTAGCCGGAGCAACCGAAAGCAAGCTGGGATCTGGATCGAATCGCAGCTTGGTGGCATCACCATCAATGGTGGTCAGAGCTCGGTTGGGAAGATACACAAAGAGCTCGCCGTCGATTGTGGGAAGACACCAACGTCGAGTTGGCTTCAGCCAACGCTTGTGCTGCATATGCTGCTCATCCATGAGAGAGCGAGCCGTGACAATCGAGCACTCTGAAGTGGAGATACCGAAATGCTTGAAGATGGGAGTGAGGAGGCTGCCGACCGACTCGGTCTTCCATGCAGTAGCGTAGTTGCGTCCGGAGAAAGGCTTGGTCTTCAGAGAGACCAAGTGGTGCGCGAAGACGGCGCCCATGTTGACCGCGAGGTTCAACTCGGGCCACTCATAACTATCCTCAGGAATGAGGTCACCGACAGCCTTGTAGAGGAGGATCAACTCAGAAATCCTCAACTTCTTTGGCTCCATCTTGCAGAGGAGAGTGGTGCTCAGAATGCGGACGATGCAACGAAGATTGGGGTGGCGAACGTCCATCGGCGTCGTGGTCTTGGAGTGGTAGGTTCCAAGACCGATATGTCTCTGATATGTGTATATATTGCATGCATATAGAGTATATTTTCATTCCTTTTTGTGCACATATAAGTTAGTTTTGTATCATATTGCATTGATTTCATCCTTATTTGGATCATGAGTCTCATCTTAGAGTCCTAGGTGTATATATTTCCATTTGCCTTGTGTTTTCTTTGTTTTTAGTGTGTTTAGGACTTGGTGATACTTGGATGAACCAATTGGGAGCATGAAGGAGTGAACTCAAGCTATTGGAGATGGAAAAATCAAGGAGGAAGTTGATCAAAGGAGACAACAACTCGGAGGAGTCGTATCGAGCCAGGTATCGACCACATCCGGGTCGATACCGCCATACCGAGCCACTTATCGACCTCATACAGGTCGGTAATTCTGAAATCAGAAGATGGTCAATTCCAGAGAGTCATATCGACCGAAGTACCGACCAAAACCAAGTCGATACGTCCTTACCGACCCAGGTATCGACCGCATACAGGTCGATACCATTGAAATAATTCGAGTTTCTCCTCTTTTGTAGACACTTTTAGACCACTTTTTAGAGATCTCTCATCTTGAAAAACAAACAAAAACATTATTCTCTCTGGTTTTGAGAGTTTGTAATGATCATATCTTGTTAATCTATGGTTTGATTTTAATTTCCTTCTAGATTATGCTTAATCTTGTCTTTAGCTTCATTTCTATGGTTTTATTTTTGGATTTGAGTCAATATTCATGAGTTGACTTTTTATGTTCTTGAGCAGATTCTGGGTTTTAATGTTTATGTTGTTTTTCCTAGCTTGAATCCTTCTTGATTCATCTTGTAATCATGTTTATGCTTGAAGTTTCTATGTGTTTATGTATTGAATTGATGGCTAGTGAGTAGTCCTTTAAAAATTCTTGGGTATGGTAGATTAGGGTGGTTCTTAGCTTGTTCTTGATGTTTAGGAGCTAGACTCTTTGTATTCTTTACTCATTGAGTGTTGAGTGTTCTTAATGCTAGATTGGTTGATCAAAGTTAGTCTAGAGCTTTAGGGATTTTATCCATCGGGAGATGCTTGATATTATTTCGAAATGAATTCAATGAGTGCTTTTCATACGCTTAGCCAACGGGAGTTGATGTTTAGGATGAATTGTGGCTAGTTAGACTCGAGTTTAATGCTTCATTGTCTTTGAATGCGAACGGGAGTTCTTGTTGATTGTTAGGATATTGAAAGGGATCGTTACCACGGGAGTGGATCAATCTTTATTAGTGTTCTTAGCTAAAGGAATGCATTTTGTTGAATGTTTGAACATCTTGAACAAGTTAGGAGTCATCACGAAGTCGATAATCTTATCCAAGGATTCGTTGTGTATTATGGTTTTAAATAAAAAAAAACATTATTTGTACTTGTTCGATTATTCGAGCTCTAAGTCTTTACCAACTAAATTATGTTATTTACTTATGTCAAATTTTAAGTCTCGCCTGTTTTTAGCTTATTTTTATCTTTGCAGTTAAGTTTCCGTCTTTACTTATTATTAAGGTAGTTAAATATTACACACACACGAAAACCCCTATCGCTTATGATTAAACGAAATTATTTATTCTTGGTGTGTTGTTCTTGTTTCCCTGTGGATTCGATACCCTACATGCTATAACGACACGCCTTATGTGGTGTTTGTGCACATCGGGTTAATTGGTGTGCTAGAGCGTAAAAACTCTAACTATCAATTTGGCGCCGTTGCCCGGGGAAACTAGCAATAGCCATTGAGATTTGGATTTTGTTTGAGACCTAAGCTTCGTTCTAAGAAACTACTAATTTGCGAGCTTTGTGTTTCTTTCTTTTTCATGGTGTATGAACTTAAGAAGTCAGGGTCAAGAAAATCTGATTGATATTGTGCAAGATCTTGGTCGACTTGAAGGTTGAATATGAGCGAGAGAGAAAGGAGAGACTTGAGCGATTCCATCGTCTAGAGATGGGTATGAAATAATGAGCAGGAAGCACCCCAGGGGTTGGCTTAGATGGCGTTCCACGGCCATCCTCAAAGAGCACAAAGAGTGATTGGGGGCCGTTTTGAATGAAAACCCAAGTTTCACGAAAACATAGAAACGGGTATCCAAGCACCTGCCGTTGAGAATAAAACTTTGAGATCAAGGCAAGCTTGATAAACATGGTGCAAGAAACAAGTTCCATGGACTCCCGTGGAGGATCCTCTTGACCACTTGGATCAGTTTGACCCAAGTGTGTGGACTTGTTAAGATAAACGGCATCTCTGAAGATGCGTTTAAGTTGAGGTTGTTCCCATTCTCACTCGGGGACAAGGCTAAGCAGTGGGAGAGAGTTTGCCCAGCGGTTCAATAATGACATGGGACCAATGCAAGAAAGCATTCTTGGCTAAATCTTTTTCGACATCAAGGACAGCCCGACTCCGAAAAAAATTCGAGCTTCACGCAGAAGAATAATGAAATTTTTACGTGAGGCGTGGGAGAATTTAGAGGATACACGACTAAGTGCCCTCATCATGGATTCTTGGATGAGTCACTTTTGAGCTCATTGTATAGAGGAGTGGTTCCTAAGATCAAGGATGCTCCTAGACACGGCAAGTAACAGTAACTTCCTCGGAAAGGATGTCGAGGAAGGATTACAGCTGGTAGAAAACTTGGCTCAAAGTGATGGCTATGAAGAGGACTACGATAGCGCCGAAGAGGAGGCGGTGAAAGAGAAGAGCAAAGGAGTAAAGAAATAAAAGCTTTACAACGAAAAGATGGAACAAGGGTTGCAAAGTACTCAAAGGCAAGTTAGCTATGTGGTGAGTATGATGGGCAAGTTTGTCAAGAAGTTGGTTTTGGGAGACTATCTTGAAACTCAAGAAGAATGAAATTTTGTGGGAAACCAAGGAAATTATCAAGGCAATTTCAACAAGAGCTACAACCCGAACTTCGGGAATCAACAGGGAAAAGGTTATCAAACCGAGACCCTTTATTCGCTTAAACCAAGGGAACCAAGGAGGGTTTCCAAAACCAAGATAATTACCAAGGGAAGGCTCATTTCATACCAAACTACCAACAAGGGTACAACCCCAACCACAACCGAGTACTCAACAACCGGATTTCGACATGAAAGGTATGCTGCAACAATTACTAACCGGACAAGCTAATGGAGCGATTGAATTGAACAAGAAGATGGCGGAGATTCACGCAAAGGAGGTCGATTGTTCTTACAACAACCTCAATGCTAAATTTGAAACACTATCTTCTAAAGTCAAACACTTGGATCATCAAGTGGCTCAAGGTGCTTCATCATCAACAAACCTTTAGAACATTACCGGGAAAACCCGAAGTGAATCCAAAAGAGTTCTGTAACGTTATCCTTTCAAATGATGAGGAAGAACAAGTTATTGAAGAGTTCATGGAATACTCTATGGTTCAAATGATGAAACCCTTCCTTCGAAGGTAAATGAGGACATTGAGAAACAAGGTGAAGAGTTGGTCCTTGAGGATGACGGTACTGATGTCATAAGGAACATGAGTAGGAGCTTTATTGAAGAGCCACTAGTTGCTACACAAATGGAGGTTGAGAAGGATCTCGAAATTGAAAATAATGAAGTTTCTTGCAATGAACATCCTCCACTCTTGCCCAAATCGATTCCCAAGCTTGGAAATCCCGGTATATTTGTCATCTCTTGTTCCTTAGTCATTTGAACATCAATGACGCCTTGTGCGATTCTGGATCCAGTGTGAATGTGATGTCGCTTGAAATGGTGAAGAATCTTGGAATCAAGAGCATGACACACTACACATCTTCCATCATTCGAGATTCTTCTTCAAAACGCCCACTTGGAATCATCAAAGATTATCCTCTCAAGATTGGAGATTGTCTTATTCCAACGGATTTCATAGTTATGAAATGAAGCAAAGCACAAACTTCCTCTTCTTCTTGGAACCCCTTTTCTAAACACCACAGGTGCAAGAATAGACTTCGCAAATAAGAGAGTAGTGCTCGAGTATGTGGATGACAAAGGTTTTCTATCCCATCAGACCTTATTCCACCTAGTTATGTGGTGCCATTGCTCTTAAGAATGATGAGTTCAATTCGAGAAAGTGGAGTATGTGGGTAGTGTTGAGAAGATGGTTATAACTTTGCCCCTAAAAATCATGTGAAAAGAAGAAAGTTTCCTCATGGAGAGAAAGCTTTGAGTTATGTAACAATGAAGAAGCTAAAGCAATAGACGGCGGAGATTGCTTGGACCTTCTTTTCTCTAACACAATGGAAGGCTGATGCTGAAGAGTATAGAGGTGCAAGAGAGGTAAGGATGAGCATCAAGCCAAGAGAAGAAAACCAAAGTCGACAACCGATCTCTGTGGGAGGGTTTTCGACTTTGGTTTTCTTTTCTTGGCTTTAGTGCTCTTCACCACAATCTACCAACGACCCTAAGCAAGCTCAATTATGGGCAGATCACTATATTATACTTTCTCCTAGTCATCAAAGCCTCACTCACTCACTCATTGGGACACTCAACCGTGTAAATATGGAGGATGGTAGATGAATTGAGGTGCATAGGTCGCGAAACACTGCACAGGATGCTTCGAACCTATATTTGGCAAATGTTAGACGTTACTTCATCACATCGCTGTAACGCTTTAAGAATAGATCCAAACTCAAGAGCCTATTCTCAATGAACATGTAGCATAGAAAAACATGTTCTTCATTATTCAAAACTGCACGAAATGTGATAGCGGAGCAATAGGGGAGTTTCACTAACAAGCCATTTCTCCCTCCACACCTAAAAGGTTTCTCAGGCGACACTTAACCCACTATTACTCCTTTCTCGATTTGAACCACATAAGTCTTATGTTGACGTGAAAGCACAATGAGCACGCGCGCATAGGCAGGCATTCCATGGATCATCTGTATAGGTTAGATTTGATTTAGTGAATATGCGTTATGATGACATAATTTTGTGTGGTTAGTATGAGACTCTTGTTCATAACTATCACAACTAACATACTCGGAGGCAGACTTGAGCTTCCGGAACTTACATTGATTTGATGATTCAGTCCTTGGGACAAGGAATTTTCCAGGTATAAATTAAGTTAGGGTGCACTCGACTTAGCGATTGGGTGGTTATTTCGAGCTAGAGAACAGATACAAGAGTAAAGGGGTTTCCTAGAACAGGAAAGGAAGGAAGAGCGTGGCGTTGAAACTAAACTCCAGATTGTCATAATATATGTAATCTGAAACCACTACCGTGATTCACGAGAAGTAAAACAGCTATCCTCACATCTAGCAAGCAGGAGTATCTAAATCTCTTGATGCAGTACTGACCAAGCAAATGGCAGGCGGTTTTCGATTTAGGAAGAAGAACACATTCGTCTCAGAAGTTGATGAATTTCGTGGGATTTGTGTTAAACTTAGTGTTGTGACTCGGATTCACCCGACTTCTCTTATCGTGATTTTTACAAAATCAGGATATCTCCTCCTCTTGCTCATCTCAACTCTTTCAGATCACGAGCAATTTCAATAGCTACTTTCCTCAACTGAAACACAAAACACCAACGAACATCATCTTGTCCATACAATTGCCAACCATTGTCGAATCATTCGAGTTATTTGTATTAACCACATGACTACACGCAAGAACAGAAGCTCGAAAAATAGTACTTCAGAATTATCCATCAAAGACCCGGTGTTAATCATATTCCAACCTCGATCTTGGTACAGATGCTATGTAATGGGCTAAACGAGCTGGCAAGTATTGCATATCATACCAGGTATATGCAAGAAAACTCGATTCACTCTCTTACATATTTTTTACAATATATTTCGTAAACACGATCGATTTTGGTCATTGGGAGGCTCTCCAGACCTTTCAGCATCTTTGCTGTGATACATTAGCGTGATACCCATACACATTAGGCTTTGGACTACATACAATATCCCATAAGTGCTCTGAATATTAATGAGACATACACGAAAAAAAATTTGAATTTTTGGATAACAGTTTGATGTGTCTCTTTGATGAGAAATTCAGTGAGAAATAGACCAATTTGGGACAATCCAACTCAACGGAGCGACAATACATCTTGTCACTTGCTTTATGCTACGAATGTCGAATCTGAGAGTCCATTCACTCGCCGCTTAATTGTAGAGAGAACTAGGCATAGTTTTCTGAGATTATTTTGAGAATCTATAATTGTTGAGTTAGTTTGTTTGGTACTCTCATGAGAAAGACTCATGTCTAATATTAGCGTGGGTTTTCGTTGTTGCACTACAATACGTATTGTTGTGATTATAGGTAGATGAATGCTGTTGTATCAAGAGACATCTCTGTTAGGATACAACTTCGGAGTATCTCCACGTGGAGCTCTTTATGGTCCTAAATGGCTTTACTAGAATGCATCGCTACATAGCTACCATCTGTCAGTGCCAGCATTGCCAATGAATCCACAGTGTCACTATGTATCTTTAAAGAAGATGAGTGGTTGAATACAAATAAGTATTGAGCATTGAGTATGGAGTTAGTTAGTAAGAGGAACAAAGTATGTTTCGAGAAGATCCTTTGCTGTCGAATCCAGGGCCAGAAATATCTTCAATTTCGCTAATGAGATCATGAGTTCAAGACGTCAATACGACTTCGCCGATAAGCTTGTCCGGTAGTTATCTGTTGTACATGAGCACTACCTGTTCCACTGTCGTGAGAATTGTGCTCGGATTAGTTGAGTAACGGTGTGGTTGGGGGTTTAGTACATCGCGCACCCTTTGTTGGTAGCTGAAAGTAGGTGATAAGGATAAAACAATGAAGTCTCTCTAGCCCAAGCGGTTCAGCGGTCTAAGGGTAAACGAGTGTATCAGAACAGTTGTTTATTGGTACCGCCTCCAATGTAGAGGTTCCCAGTCGTTACAGCGAGAATAGAACATATAGAGAGGTGTGATAAACGGGTGAGTAACGCACTATTTTCGCTTAAAGTTGATTCCAAGTGAAGAGTGTATCGGGTTGTATAATGCCCTCTTACTTAGGTTGAAATTCCTGAAAGGCAACGTGTGGCAAATAGACAGTATCACGTGGTATATCCGCCTTACAAAAAATACGAGAGAAAAGCTACAAAGAGTGAAGCGACAAAAATGCTGCTTAGAGTTCAAGATGAGCAAAATCTCCACACAACAAAGCTATGTCTTTATGACAAAACGTTGATCATAGAGGGAGAACCGCTACTTGCCGTTTAGTATACTTTGAAACAAACTACCTTCCAGATCTATTTCAGTCCTACTGACTGCTAATATCGAGAGTGTAACAACGCTTTATTTTCTTTGATTCACACACTTTCCTTTAGCTCTTCTGCGTTCAGACGCGCAAATTGGGACCTCTTTGTAGGTGCTACGTAGTACCGCTGAGTCGACACTCTCCTATACAGGACTCCCATCACTTTGAGCCAAGTTTCCTACCAGACACCCATTGTAGATGAACCTTCCTCTGACATCCGGTTTTCCGAGGGAGAGGAGTGTTACTGTTAACCTTAATGGAAGAGTGCCATGTGCCTACTCAGGAGCATCGCTGAAGTACAATCTACTGCAATACACATCCTCTCTACTAGCATGGTCTGCACAAGTTGCACCATACACAGAATCCATGATCGGAGGGCACTATACCATTATCATCAGATGCAATAAGGGTTCGACCGCATGATACGATAAGTATAATGATCTTGTCAAATGTACACGGTGAGCACGCGAATCATGTAATTCAAGTTTATTATTCTAGTTTGTGAGCATTCAATTCTATGTCTAGTGTGATAACTGAGATGAATCCTTCAGAGGGTATAGGTATCAGAAGGATACTTAACCTTGATGACTCACAACTAACATCAAGCTGCTCCATGTATGGAGATGATTTGGGAAGTGTGCACGTTCGATGGGCGTAAAACTAGAAGCAGCTGCACATGAGAATCCAGCGTATCTCGGTACAGGTCCAAACGTATTGTACTGGCTCATTTAACACCATGTTGCTAGATAAGTAGAGCTAGAGCAGAAACAAGTATGATGATGTCGCTATGATAATGGAGGATGAAGCCAATTCTCGGAACTTCTTGAAGAAAGGCACATGATGATGAGCATGATCCTGGTACATGAATATAGCTGTACAGAAAGATTTATCTCTATGAGCCTTCTGCTAAGAGATGTTGGATGACTTACGTTCCATAACTAGCGTGCGCACCGATGTGAATTTAAAAGAAAACTACCAAGAACATGGGCCCACAAGATATCTCTTCCTGACACATTTTGGAGGTACAATCAGTCCTTACGTTACGATTCTCTGTGTGGAGTTAGCCGAGTAGGTATGAGAGAGATTATGAGGTGTTAAGGACAACCTCACTGACTCCCACATACGCTTAGATACCTTCAGGACGACTTACACCAGTACGCTAAAAGCTTATCTTCTAAAAGGCTACATACGGAAAAGGTCCACACACTCGCATGAGCGTCTATGGACTTTTAATCACCTCAGATATGAAATCCACCAGTGGCCTTTCAAGAAGCATGATTTTGTTTCTCACCGGGCAAGTCCAAATTGGAAGCTTTGTTCTTCTGCTATGTCGAGCCATCGTTTATCAGCTTACGGACCAACTTCTTAGAACACTACTGCGGAAGAGTATGTTCCTCTTCAAACCTATAATTGTAGAACCTCATAACGCCGTCTAAGTTTAGGCTTGCGCAGGAATTAGGGTGCGTCATCCTTCCGGTTTATTCAAGGCGCAATAGCTATGAATAACTTGTCGTCCGGGCATGGAAAAGATTGGGGGTTTCAACGAATCAGGAGGCCAAGGCCCACAAACCGCGCTAACCTCTTTTCCTGAATGAGTAAGCATCTCCACCGCCTTTGAGCGGACATGTGGTTGGCGAAACTGAACCCTACAACCAAAGGGCGTTACAAGGAAGGTATTCCGCTCAATTCTCAAACCCTTTGATGAATTCCAATTGCTAACAGTTAGCTGGCTTTGATTCGAAGCGCGACATAGCGAAACCGAGTCGTCTCTACAAAGAGTGGAACAACATGGTTCAAGGACAGGGCCTAGAAGGTTAGCTAGCAACGTGAACGAAACTGAAGAAGACGTGAGAAGCTGAAGCCAAGAGCTTCAAGTTTCCAGCGATAATCAAGCGAAGAGGTAATGAGGAAGTAGCTGAGGATTCCGAGGAAGAAGCAAACAGAAGAGGCGGGCCGCCCAAGACCCAACTCGCCGACTGTTCATAATTGGGGCTGGGAAGCGACATTTGACACTCCCGCAAGGTATGCCAGCAAGACCGACACGAGCCACGTCCACAGAGACTGAGTCAGAGAGCTCAAGAGAAGGGAGCATAGAAGACAAATCTTCAAGGATGATTGAGAGCCGTGATTAGACGCAATAGACGAAGAATGAGTCAGTAATAGCAGATAAGAAGATGCTACGACGCTACGAGATCGCGTGACTCAGTTTCAAGCGAAAATAAGGGCATGTTAAAGGTACATTACATGAGCACCAGGATTCAATTCCCGCTGATATAAATTCTGCTTGGCAGACATCAAATCAAGACACGATTCTCGACGTCGCCACCAGGATTCATGCTCAATGCATAGCGCGCATCAGCGAGACCAGATGGCATGCAGCATACGATAGTCACGAGGACCTAAGTCTATCGAATTCTGAGAGTACAGGGTGATCAAAGACCAGACCGCTGAGGAAGCAGTGTGCTCAGTTGAGGTCTAAGTCTATATCTTTATATTTGCCGGGTATTCTGTGTATTTTTTGCTCTTTCACAAGTCACCAGAGTATGTCGATTTGATTGTGTATGCTGATTTTACAGAGTCGTCGGCGGGAGTAGATATTTCAGATTAATCTAGAAGCAGCTGTGTGATATAGTGCGTTTGTGAGGAGTAATTTTGACTTTAAGGCTATCTCGTGAGTGCTGTAACAGTTGGGACACAGTAACATTTTTTTATTTGACACCGTTAGATATGAACGTGAGATTGATTAGATGAATCCATTGCTTTGATCTTCTTATTATGAAATTATAGAGGTAATCGATTTTGCATTTAATCAGCACTACACACATAGAGGAGAGAAAAAACAAAAGAGAGAAGTTATCAATTTCGCGATTAAAGACGGAGATACCATATCAGAGGAACAAATAAGGCAGATTATATGTGTGATTAGCAGTTTAGAATGAGACCTTATGTGCAAGTACGTAGATTTTCTGAAAGCCACTTATCGCTCAGAATTCTAAGCAGTTAAATCGGGCGTGGTAGTGAAACTAATCTATATGTCGTGGTGTGGTGAGGGCATGAGAAAATTAAGATTTCCGATATAAACTCGGCTAACCACTCGACATTATCTATACTAAAATAAAAGATGTTTGGTATACACAAAGATGTTTCATAAAACAGTACTCATATGAATATTGGTTTGAAAACTGAACTCTTAAAGGGATTATCATTTAACCTTACCGGGGCTAATAGGCGTGCTTTTACAATATACTACGCATTCGTCATAAATTAAACATTCGGCTTTATACTTATTAGTTAGCAATCACGTCCTGAATATACGGATGGTGTAAGGCAGTGTTCTCCCAAAAACCTTATCCATAGTTTCTTACAGGCTCCCATCATTTGAACCAAGTGTGTGGAGGTCTCTAGGCGAATGTGCAAAATTCTTAGAGAGTATCGGAACGTATAGTCATAATTTGTTCGATCCATTGAGTCTGGAGAACTATTAGATAATTAGTTAGCACTGGCTTAGTTTAAGATTTTGGTGAAAAGGGGGAAGAGAAGTGAAAAAAGGGTGGTTGGTTATAATCTCTTTTCTAGAAGTTTACGAAGGCTCGGACTTCGATGGTATAGTCGTCTTTGCTATACCATAAAGAAAAAAAAAAGAGGAGAGAAAATACATCAAAAGAAGTCATAGCAAAAATTCAATATCCTAAGAAGTTTATAAAGAATTGTGTATGATTGTGTTGAAGCTTAATCATCATAATTTGGGGTGTTCGTTGGAGCATTTAATAATTCTTACGAGTTTCTCAAAGAAGAAAACGGAGATCTGGATTTCGAATAGGTCCAAATTGGTAATTTACCTGTTGTATGTATAACAAATTGTTCCGCTTCGGCTTTAGATAGATATTTCTTTGCATAATAGACCCTAATGTTGTTTATATACGCCTCTTTGAGTTAAGTATACCTTTTACTTAACAACCCAAAAACCCGCATCAATCATCAGCCGATGTCACTTTATTCTTCATGACTACCGCAAACCCAATTGAGAAATGATAGATTTGTCCATGAGTTATACACCGCACTTCAATTCAATAAATGTTAATGAATGTTAAAGAGTGTTGACAGAGCTGCAGAGTGTAAGTTTTAAATGTTATTATATCAGAGAGTAGTAACTAAAAGTTTTTGATTTGTGCAATTCATCTTAAACAGTTTGCGTCGGAACAAGACTCTTTTGCAGTTTCGATCCCTTTTTGATCCACAACTCACACCATAGAATTGGTTATATCCTCCAAAGCAAAGACATATTCGGCTTATTCACCTAAATTGCAGGCCCTATTGCGCTGATACACCATTCATAATCCCGTCTTTAATGGCATTTATTTAGTATGTGCTTGAGGACAAGGCTAGAAAGGGAAGTCTTCGGGGGTGTTGATATGTGTACTATATTGCAATGCATTTGAGTATATTTTTCCATGTCCTTTTTTGTTTGCAGCATCGCTATAGTTAGGGTCCGTCATTGTGCTTCAGTCGAAAATTGCCCCTCTGATCACCATGTTCCAAAATCGGCTTCTTTGGAAATCATTGAGTCTATCTTAGAGTACCTAGGTGTCATATATATATCATTGCCGTGTCGTTTTTTTTGTTTTTAGTGTCGTTAGGACTGTGGTGGATACTTGGAATGAAACCAATATGGTGAGCAATGGAAGGAGGGTGAAGCTCAAGCAGTTTGGACGACTGGATAAAATAACGGAGAAGTTGAGGTCATAAGGATGCACACACAAACTCGGAGTAGTCGTATCGATTCGCTCAGGCTATGCCATGTATCTTCGGGTCGATACCTCGTGGCCATAGGTTATGCACGCTTACCGAGCCTTTAATCGCCGGTATCATACAAGGTCGGTTACAATCCCATAAATACCCTGTAAAGAAAAGAGTGGTCAAAGGCTCAGAAGCGTCATATCACCCCCAGAAAGTACATTAAGGACAATACATCACAGGTAGGGATAATCGTTATTAAATAAACGACCCAGGTAATAGAGAAGACCGCATATCAAGGTCGAAGTCAACAAGTTGAATATAAAGATTGACCGAGTATTCCATCCTTTATATGTAAGAACTAATCTCTCTAGACAACCTCTTAGATATAGAGGAGATTCATCTCATTGTTTTTGAAAGAACATATTCTGAATAATTTAACTTTTACTATCTCAGGTCTGGTTTTTGAGAGTTTGTAATGATCATACTTGTTAATAAGCTATGGTTTGCATTTTAATTATTCCTTCTAGATTAGTATTGTCTTTATACTAGGTTCTTTCAGTTCAATTTCTATAGTATAGTAAGTTTGATGAGAGATATATTTGAGTACAATATATACATAAGTTTAACTATTTGTGTAATGGTGTCTATGCAGCACTGGTATAGTTCTGGTCTGTGTAATGTTTGAGTTACTGTGGTTGTCGTGTTCACTAAAGCTTGAATCCTTCTTGATTGACGATTCTTGAAATATACTCATGGTTTGTGTTCTTTGAATGTTTGTGATGTGTTGTATTACTGGATTACTATATGATGGTTAGTGGATTCGTACTTTATAGAAGAACATTTCCTTTGGTATTTGACGGCATTTTAGCTAATTACTTATTAGTGTGTGGTCCTATAACATTGTTTCTTGTGTATTAGCGGGACTCATGATCATCTAGTGTTCATTGTATACTAATGGATGTGTTCGGTTAGATGCTTGATGTGGTCTCTCGATCAAGTCGGCGAGTAGCTAGAGTGCGTTATAGGGATTCTATATCACATCGGGAGATTGCTTGTTATGCTACTCTGTGCAGATAATGAAGTTCATGAAGTGCCTCTCCTCCGTGGTTTCTAGTACCTTTATGTCAATTCGCGGAGTTTGTTTGAGTGTTTTTCTAAGGATGAGCTTTGTGGTGTAGTTACTCCCACTCGGTTTGGTGACTTATTGTCTTTGAACTTTCGCGAAACTACGGAGGTCTCTATCGTCTGCTATATTAGCAATATTGGACAAGGAGATGTTTATCCTACGGGATGTGATCAATCCCTTAGTAGTGTTATCTTAGCACATGAAAGTGACTGTTCAATATATCCTGTTCGAATGATAAATGAAAGCTACATTGAACAAGCTTAAGAGAGTGCTAATCATGGCACGAAATTACGTAATCACTTAGATTTTCTAATAAAGTTGGAATTACCGTTTCGATTGTATTATTGGTATTCTTAAATATTAAGAAAAAAGACGCCATTTAATATGCAATTTTGTGTAACTAATGATTACGACTTATTCGAATACTTATAAGCTGCTAAGTCAATAATTAAACGGAACTACATAAATTATTATGACTTTCACTTATATACTTATTTGTCGCAATAGTCATATTTATATGATCCTACCGCATCATCCTAGTTTTAGAACATAGCATTCATTGTGTTCATTGGTTTGAACACGTTTATATTTCCCGATCTTTACTTATTCTCATAAGAGGTAGATCTAATAGAACGTTCACGGAGCACGTAAAAGACCGCCTTATCCTTCAAGACATTAAACGAACATTACAATCGTATTTCTTCGTGTGTGGCGCTTGTTCTTGTCTCATGGTCCGCCTGCGCTGGATATTTCGCACTTAGCACCATCATCACGTGTTTATACCTGAACGCCGACGCCATTTAGATGTCAAGGTGGTGATATAGTACAACTTCGGGTTAATTGTGGATGTGAGAGCGGGATTTAATAATACTTCGTGAAGCTAGGTAGTTCTCTCAGGTACCTGGACCATTATAGCAAACATGGAGGTGGGCTCAGTAGCCTAGCTGCTACGCCCGCTTACGCTAAGATTTCGCTAGTCGAGAGGAGCCGTTTGATGGTTTTGCAGGAGGTTAGGCGGAGAATCGGTATGTACTAGCTATGCGGAGGGCCGGCGTTCACACGACATATCAGGCGCGCAGGGTCAAGTGTACCCTGCTAAAGGCTCACGGTTGGGGCTCTTCTGAATGCGCTGAGTCGCACTTGTCAAGCACTCGGGACGGAAACTTCGGCAAAAGTGAACTGGCGGACAAGGATCGGGGTAGAGGGCGTGAGATAGCTTGCGCAGATGAAACACATGTCCCTAAACGGAGGGTCCTGTCGATCGCCACCACATGGCCTGCAGACATGCTCCCACGTTGCATCCTAAGCAACAGCAATTACGTATGCGGTGTAATGCGGTTCATGATTCGCGTCGGAGCCACGCAGCACGCAGTCCGACTCGTTGTATGTGAAGCGTTAGTCATACAGCTTGGCTCTCGGCCTCTGCTACAGGTTGGATGTAATAGACTAGGCAAGCATCTCACATATCGCAGGACAGCTAGGTCGTCGTTGTGCTTGTCCAAATCCCCTCTAGCACGACCTGTCTGGCAGTCTTTCACACAGCCAACTTTCGGGACGCAGTCATCCTGATATGCTCCCTTGCTCATACTATAGGCCAGTGCACGGAACTCACGGAACAGCGGGGTCTCGGTGAGAGTACGGTCAAGTTGAGGGTGGGATTGCGCGCTCTCAGGTACTAATGGCTACTCGCAAGATATTATCGTGAGAGCAACAGACCACTGGTGACTGCACTTTGCGGGTTGTGCAAATCTCGTCTTGAGATGAAACCTATGCTAGTATGGATCTCGTCGTCCAGGGACAATGCTAAGCTACGCCTACTTCGTGGTAGAGAGAGTCCTCGCTCCGTATAAGCGTTCGCCACTCAGTCGCTCTGGTAACTCTGTAATGCTCGCTGGAAGTCCTGGGCTCGCGCTGCTATTAGAACAGCCGCTGGACGTGACAGAGCACATCTCTTTTTGAGTGAGCCATCTGCAAACCGAACACCAAGTTGCAACACTAAATTCACGAACATCGTAATGCAATCATGAGAACCGTATACATCACGAAGATCATATGCTCAGCAAATCAGGCACAACTCATTGGCATCCACATCTTTGCAAGAGTTCAGTCAAACACATTGTCCAAACTGTCTCTGCGAAGAATGGTCTATCAATAGCAAAGACGACAGCTCTATTAAATCTTCTGGACTGCTGAGTTGTATACCTCACTGCCTCTGCTAGATACTAGTCACGATGTGAGACAATGCAGGAAGTAAAACAGCAGGGAAATAGAATCAAAATTTTTCAACCGCCCAACGAATCCAATAGTGAGAGTAAATTTCGAGTGAGTTACCTTGCAGTATTCGGAGAGAGTGAAATGGTAGGATTATCATGGGGACGTTAAACATTCGCGAGTGTGCGCAAATACTGATTTGCAACATACAGACCTCGAGCACTAATTTCAAGTAGCATGGACTAGGACAAGTCTGTCGGAGACAACGAAGTCATGGATGTGGAGGAGTGATTACAGCGTCGTCGATTCTGATTCGGGGGTATATGGTGTTGTACGTTTCTCTGGTACCTGCTGTGTTGTTTCTTTGTGCTGTGGTACAATCAATAGACTTATATTGGAGAAATGGGATAACGATTAAACCACCTGGCTTTCATTATTAGAGAAATTTTACATGGGCGCGGGCATCGACCAGATACGTAAGTGTATCGATTGATATCGCATCATGTGTAGCAATCTCTTCCCTGGTCTTCAATATCGATGATGCTCCTTGGTCGTTATCTGATTCGATGCTGCTTCATGAAACTGCATCTCTGTGGGTTATCTAGTGACTAAGATGAAGTGACTACATGTAGGTAGCCATATATAACAATTGATGTAGATATACATTGAAAAGGGGGAAATATCGAAATGTACAGATCTCACCAAGTGGGTTGACCATCCACTCAAGGCTTGTTTCAACTGTCCTTAGCTTTGACTATTTATGGAATCGTTTTTGACGCTACTCCTTGTGAGTTCAAGCGACTCATGAGGCATTGTGCTCATAATTGGCCACAGTGGTTAATATGCACGACTATTAATAGACACCAATATTTAGAGTTATCGGAACTTCGATGTCCATACGCATAGTACTCTTTTGCCGCTATAATCTCCACAACAAGGGCACGATCCGGGCACCATGCGCCGTACTCAGCATAGGATTGCTCGAGGGAGCCGTTACGAACCATAGCCAACGCAATTTCCCAGGAAATAAGTGTGAGAGCGAGATTATAGAACAGAAAGTACTCTCGGAATGTACCTATATTCATACGCTATCTCAAAGTGAAGTGTCGCGGAGAAGGATAATATCTTGATTGTCGCATTACGCGCCGAGTTCACGTCTTTCCTTGTACAGCTTGGAGTTTTCCGAGTTCTTGAAGGCGATGGTGTGAGTCTCATTTATGTCTTCATTTAGTTTGATATTAAGCTCGCCTCGTTCTCTGAGCTCATGGGGCACGACTTATGAGTGTTACACGCTAAGGAATTTACGAGTTTTAGTAACAATGGTAAGCTTCTGTGACGCGGGCAGGAGTCTAACATATGGAAGTTACTTGACACGGACTTTATTTGGAGTGACAGTAATAGATGTGTAGATGTTTTTTCGTTGTAGAGTCGCAGTGTTGAGTTGGAGATCTTGAAAGTGGTTTGGTAAGTTCTAATAGAGTTGAAGTCTGTGAAGCTTCATATGAACAGTTCTATGGTTTTTCCTCGGTGTTCAAGCAGCCACACCATTTGTTGAAGGATTATGACTTACTCTTCGAGAAGTCTCTTTTGAATTAATCTGTGCTGGACGATCGCATCAATCTGTTGCTTTGTCTAAGGATTTTTATAAGTTTAGAGCGATGCGATGATGCGACGCTCGATCTTTCAACAGCGCAGCTAATTTAACGGAAGCACTTCTGATAGATAAAGGATAGTGGCAACTCTAAAACGATAATCACTAACCAAAGAGTACTGCCACACATGCGAGGGTAAGAATTAACATGTGTAGCATGTACGAACACCACTTGCATGTAACCTCACCCAGAAAAATGAGTTCGTTGGTTATGTGACTACGTAAAATCGCTTCCACCCTTTGCGATGGAAAACTCAAGAATTATGCACGCGAAACACTAAGATGCTTTACGTGATTTTTCTGGGTTGTGTAAGGAGGTGATAGGTCCCATTGGTAAACTTGAGAACTTACCAGATCAAAAATCTTCTCATTACATTCATCATGAGATGCAAGTATATTGCATGCGTAACATCGTACGCTGTTAGTGTATTGATCACATCCATTTCGTGCTGACACACATCGCAATGGGAGATAAAAGCATGAGCTCCTTGAACAGTGTAGGCCACCAGAAGATACGCTTGAATAACTTAGAAACTGTCTTTAAGAATAGTGGTGAGTGCCCAGCATACTCAGATCCATGGCAGTGATATCAGATTCTCTCTCGGCACTCTTATGTCGTCACCAGCACTCAACTCGATATACATAGTATAAAATACACTAGTAAATAGAAGATGTGTAACTGAAAGATGAAGTGTTCTATCTCCACACGAGAATTGCTCCGTAGAGCATAGTCTCGCATAGGGCTTCAGGTCTAATCTTGCGTTCACCTTAGCTTCTTGTAAGTCATCGCATTTTTTGGTTTCGTTCATTAAGATAACTTTGAGAGATAGATGTAATGCGGCAATACACACACACAGAAGTTTCTTATACACAGCGAGGGGTAGAAACATTGCCCACGGAAGATGACACGCCAAGCACCTGTTAGTTCACGAGCTGAGTGTCATATAGCAGATCTCTGAATACGGAGCACTGTTGTAGGAATAAAGGTGATGAATCCGGGAGTAATTCGACGAGTGGCGTATTACGAAGTATCGTCGAAAATTACTCGATCACTGCGGCAAATTCTTTGGGAACATCTTGGGTGAATGAAATTGCAAAACACAGTCTTAGTAGAGACGCGTGTTATCGAGACTATACAAGACGTACAGGTAGTGCACAGAGAGGATCGAGATGCTTATGGCTTTGCACTGGAAGTCGCAGCATGCGAGTGCGTGTGAGAAGTATGCGAAAAGATCATAAATAGAACACTAAGAATCTTCTCGATGGATATAAGAAACTTTATCAGGAGGTGATGTAAATCTCATTGGGAGTCTCATGTAAACATGAGCGAGTGAGGCGACAATGACACTTTCTTAATCCTTAAAAAGTCGCTGGTCGAAGAAACCTTGGAAGGCATAGACCAAACGACAAGGCGAGGTTTTCAGATCCTTGCTCTCTCGCCAGCACTATACCTTCAAAGAAGCCCGCCGTCGGTCCGGATAAATGACAATGGTCACCTGTTTACTTCCCCCGACTCATTATTAAGGAAACGAAATTTACTCAAAGGAGAAACAACGGCTAGATAACTCTTTACTCATGTAGTGTTGTAGTACATCTGAGCCATCATACCAACACACATACCTATGATGAACTGGCAAGGATAGAGATTAGTAAGAGTAGTTTACGATGAAGCTTCTTAATCCTTCCTCTTGACTTGGATCACGATTGTGGAGCAGAAATTCAACGTGCTGGCATATCTCGGCAAGATAGGATCTTGGACGAATGTGCGAGTGATCCGATAATACTGGATGTGTAAGGCAATAGGAGCATAACCAACGCCTTCTTGATCT